>CM053570.1:17296332-17344901 GCA_028646485.1 Cryptoprocta ferox
TAGTAAGAAGTGTCATTGAAGAAGTGAGGGAAAAGCCAAGCTTCTTTTGATAAGATTCAACTAAATAAACTAGTCAATGCAAGCTACAGGGATACCTCAAAGTTATTGTGGGTTCAGTTCCAGACCCTCACAATAAAGCAAATATTGCAATAAAGTAAGTCAAATCAATTCATTGGTTTCCCAGTGCATATAGTTATACTTACATTATACTGTAGTTTATAAAGTATGAAATAGCATTATATCTAAAAGAAAATACATACCTTTATTAGAAAGTACTATATTGATAAAAAATGCTAACCATCATCTGAACTTTCAGTGAGTTTTAATCACTGATCACAGATCATCATAACATATATGGTAATAATGAAGAAGTTTGAAATATTACCAGAATTGCCAATGTGACATAGAGACATGAAGTGAGTAAATGCTATTAGAAAAATGGCAGTGACAGATTTGCTTGATAGAGTTGCACCAAACCTTCAGTTTATAAAATTAAATTTTAAATTTAATGTTACAGATACATGTTGCTATTTTATATTTAACTATCTAAGGCAATAAGCATATTTGTCTCATGCTGGTATTATGATTATTATTAATAATCAAAATATTTCACACTGCCACACTGAAGATAAATTGCAGACTTACTGTCTAGCAAATCCCAGATTTCTCCATGATTCATCTTGCACCATGCATTATGCCCCATAATAATGTCACCCTGCTTAACTGCCTGTTGGAACTAGAGTATTCCATCAGGTGGTAATCACGTCTATTTGTCCCCACTGAAAAACCTGCTTCTGGAAAAGTGCTTGACACAAATTAGGTGCTTAATAACTAGGTAAAAAGAAATTGACTGGCCATTTGAAAATTCTGCTTAATGGGTGTGCTGTAGTGACTGTCAATGGCCAAAACAATCATATATTTTGGGGAGATATTTGTGAGCTACAGAGATTCAGTGTGTGGTTTAAAGAATGAAAAAAAAGGTCAGGATATTAGAATATGAAACGTGGATGGCATTGTCTTCACAGAAGGACAAAAGCATGAGTTGATATCGGGTAATTAGAACTACTAATGCATCGTAAGTAGTGTTCCGCTCTTCTTGCTGTGTACCTACTGAGGTAAAAGTGTATCTTCCTTCCCTTTGTATTCTGAAATAATTCACCATCTGTTGAGATAATATGAGTGTGCCTCTGGTCCTTATAACTTGAAAGACCATAACTAGCAATTAAGATTAATAAGCATGCATAAATGTTTTATTCAGTTTATTTTATTATAACATATTTTATTTGATACCCTCCTAAGCTATGTGCTTCTGCTCTGGACAGATGCTTATGCTGTCAAGTATACATAATATTTACCTTAAGACTGATTTATACTGTAATAAAATAGTTCTTGTACTCTTATTGGCAAGCTAAGTGTATGTGATTCTTTTGTAACTATTCATAGAAGAGTGCTCCTGATAGGACATGGTAATATATCAGAAATGCTTTTATATAAACAGTATGATAGATTTCTATTGGTGGATGTTAGATATTGAAATTTATTGTAATGCCATTAAACATAAGGATTGTGCATTAGGATTGACCATTGGATGAATCATTTTAATCTCAAGATATTGTTGGTACTCCAGTAACTTACCTATCTCATGGCTTGGAGCAGAGGCTTCCTAAATTTCCTAAATTTCTTAATATAGTAAACAATATAACAGAGAAAGTCTTGAGTGATTTCAGACTCTGCAGGTCTTTCAGACTGGCTTTTAATTGGCAGTGGCTAACACTTATTAAGTTTATATATGTCACATCTTGTCTTCTTAAATATAATAATAAATTTTAATATAAGAATAACAGCATAGTTATAGTGTATAGTATTAATATATGCATATCTCATTTAATCTTCACATATCCTAGAAGGCGTTGTTGGCCCCATTTTAGAGACATAGTCATAAATTCATAGATAACAAAACCATACCTATAGTTAGTGATAAACCTGGAATTCAGATGCATCTGACTCCAAAGGCTGGTTCTAAATCATTGTTATATACTATCCATCTTAAAGCTTTTAAAAATACATGAGGGCTTATAAAAAGAAGAGCTTTGAATTAAACCTCTTTAAAAATTATTTCTGGGGCACCTGGGTGGCTCAGTTGGTTGGGCATCCAACTCTTTGATTTTGGTTTAAGTCATGATCTCATAGTTCGTGAGTTGGAACCTTGTGTGGGGCTCTGTGCTGGCAGCATGGAGCCTGCTTAGGGTTCTCTCTTTCTCTCCCTCTCTCTCTGCTCTTCCCCTGCTTTGTTCTCTCTCTCTCTCTCTCTCTCTCTCTCTCTCTCTCTCAGAATAAATAAATAAACATTAAAAAATTTTTAATAAAAAATGAAAGTAAAACAAAAAGGATTTCCATTTGGGATTTCTCTATTTGGAGGTTTCATAAAGCAGAGATTACTTCCATAACCATTTAGATGTTAGCTTCTAATTAGGTTTTTCCTAATGTAATATATTCAGTTTTATATTCTGTAGAGCAATGGATTTTTAAGAATCTTCTCCAAAAAGTCCTGATATCTATAAGTTTGAAAAATAGTTTGATAACATACCACTTCCTGAAGATTCACAGTGCACACTAACATATTTTTTAAATCAAAGTATCCTACAGTAAGAATACATTTAATTTTGTTTATCCCAGCACTTCCAATTTTACCTAAATGTTCATTAAAAACATTTATTAAAACTCTCAGGTAATATTTTCTCACCAAAACAATAGTAAATGTATACATTTATTTAAGGATAAAAAGGAAGAGGAAGAAAAGCCCAAAGTAATTTCCCGCTTAAAATGTAATTCTCTAAAACCACATGGTTTTACTTCCAATTAAATATACTGGACAGAAAAAAAAGTTGTATTTTAAAATATTTTTTATTGAAACCATCAAAACAGGAAAAATAATAAGAAATGAAACACATATGCAAAAAACTCCCACTTAGATTCTATATAAATTTCCATTTGTAGGGTCAGCTTTAGGTTTATTTTAAAAAGTACAGCTACCTATTTTCAAATGGCAACATATATAAGTTTTCTATTAAAGTTTCATGGGATGAATGATTTATAGATATAAAGTAGTCATTTCTCCCCCTTTTAAACTCATATTTTCTCTTCCTTATCTAAAATGACATGGAAGTGAGGTAGCTACATGAGTTAAATCACCAAAGGCACTATATACAATAAGTGGAATCGAGTGTTATTAAACAAATCCATGGGATATTTTCCTCTGCAATCTCTTGCCAGCTCCATCATCTCTCTCTCTTGCTTTTTTTCCCCCCTTTCTCAAATCAATTCATTTCTATGCAAATGCTTGCATCTCTGTACGAGGATATGCGATATGAAACCAGCTTTTTCTATAGACAAGCTGCTTATTGAGTAATTCACCCATCATTTACTTAAAAAAGAAAATCGATGACTACTATTATTTATTCATTCACAAGGGTGTTTTCCCACCTGAGGCAATGACTCTACTTTAATCTTGCTTTACAACTGGTGGACACATCTCTGCTCTATTACAATCAGTAACCCCACTTTGCACATTATGTTCCTTCGGAGCCTTCTAAATATTCTTCCATCACAGAGTGTCCTTCATCTTCCATGTTCTCTGATTTACCCAATCCTAGCCATCTTTTTGAAGATGCTGCCTCCTTGGCTATTGCAGCCCACCTTTATTCTGTTAATTTATAATATGTAACATATAAGCTAGCACGTAAATGGCTCACCTTTTTCTGGTAATCCCCCTGAAACAGAGGATAAAACCTTGAACACAAATACTACTTCCAATGTAATTTCTGTTTTCAACATTACAATATTCTAGCCCATAATAGAAACCTTTTAAAGATTTGCTGAAATGGAATTGGTGGAATTAAAAGAGACAGATTACAATGGGGAAGGGTTATTTTAGTGAGAGGAAAGAGCCAAAGTAAAATAGTGAAGACCTGTTAAGTTTATGAAGTCCCATTACCATATAAATGTATGTCTTCAAAGCGTGTGAGAGTGTCTGGTTGCACATTCTATTAGGAGCCTAGAAAGTTGCTAAATAAGATGTTGAGATGAATTAGCAAGACATGTTGCATTTCAATCACACAATTCTGTGCTTTACAAAAACAACCTTGTTTTAGATTTGTTTTGTTTTTGTTACTTTTGTTTTTGTTTGTATCTCAAATTCCACTATATTTAATGCTGCTTTTGAATCACCTATTTTTTAAAATGTTCACAAGCTAATTCCTTAAGTATCCAAAACACAGTATCATATAGTTTTATCAGGTGGTTAAATGACATATTTAAAAATCTTTTCTTTGCTGTGTATCCTCAAGCCCTATCTATAGAAATAAATGAATTATACCAATGCAATTTAGCAATGATTATCATTTTTCCCTTCTACACATATTGAGGTAGGCATTGGGTATGAAGAAGTAAACATAGAGATATGGTCCTTTCCTTCTATAAACGGTCCTTTCCTTCTATAAACTATAATTCTGTGGAGAATATGTATCATAAGTAACCAATCAAAGAAAAAGAAGAAAAGCAACAACAACAAAAAAACCCTGTTATACTTATAACAAGAAAAATGAACAAGAAAAAATAATAACCAATCAACAACATAATTACAGATTGTAATAAATTCAGTGAAAGGAGAGTGAGGTGCTGAGAGATTAAACAGAGGGAGCCTGTTTTGGATTATGCTGTTTTTAGAAAATTATTTTAGGAAGTGACATTTAAGCTGAGACTTAAAAGATGAGAAAGAACCACTATGTGAATGAAAGAACATTCCAGATAGAAAGGAAAAAGAGTGTGAAAGAAAACCTAGGTCAGGAAAGGATTTTTGGTATAAGAAGCAAAGGGGAATAATAAAAAAATGAGGATGGAGAAATTGGCAGGGGCCAAATTATAAGAAGATAATAGGCTAGGATAAATTCAATGGGAGCCATTAAAGACTTTCAAGAATGGAAGGAACAATATGAATTTTTTTAAAAGATAAGTTCCTATGTGGAAAATATTACAAGGAAACAAGAGTGGAACATACTTCATTTTCTTGAAGGATGTCTCTACATAATGGGGAAGGTGATCAGTGACAGTCATTAGCCTACATACTTCAGATTCCATATAAATAAATCAAATTTCAGAGAAGGACCAATTAACCTCTTCCAGTTCTACCTCTGCTGTAGCATTGATTTATACCTCCATTAATGTCATATGAAATGGAGAAACAGAGGATTGGAACTGTTTATGTTTTCCCTTAATTTCATTCTTTCTTGATTTTTATAAGATCACCCTTTAGTCACTTTTCTTCACACCTCTGTATATACCTGTTCTTTACCCTCTGAGTGTCCTTTGGTGATACCTTAAATATTGATGTTCTTCCACTTCAACCCACTCTATCATGCTCATTTTTAGTGTCTTTCTTTGAGTGTGCACAACTATTTTCACACCATTATATTTTCTTACATTTAGTCGACAAATGTTCATTGGGTACTACCAAGTACCAGGCACTATGAAAATAGTTAACAAAATCATTTAAATCTATCATCTATCGGGGTGCCTGGGTTGCTTAGTTGGTTAAGCGTCCAACTCTTGATTTCAGCTCAGGTCGTGATCTCATGGTTTGTGAGTTTGGTGCCCCATGTCAGGCTATATGCTGACAGTGTGGAGCCTGCTTAGGATTATCTTTCTCTCCCTCTCTATATCTCTACCCCTCCCCTGCTTGTGCTCACTCTTTCTCTCAAAATAAATAAAAACTTTTAAAAAGATAAACAAATCTATCATCTATCTATTATTATCTGTCTTATCTTGTTACCTGTTGATGCTTCTCAAATCTGGATTTCTAGCCCAAAACTCTCTCATAAGAGGTTCTGTCTACGGGGCTTGAAACTCATATATCCAACTTCTTGCTATCATCTCTGCCTAAGCATCATACAGACACTGCTTAACTCAAAATACCCAAACAAAAATCCTCTTTTCTCTTAAACTTGTTCTTCCTTATCATTTTCCATCTCAGCAGTTACTACAACCATCCATTCAGATACCCGGGAGAAATTTTTATTTCCTCCCTCTCTTTCACTCTCCACCCTTCAATGAATGTCTAATATTTGAAAGTCAAATTATTTTTTTAGTTAATTCAAGCCCCCATCATCTATTGCTAGTCTATTGCTATAAATTCCAGGCTCGTCTCTCTTATTCTAATTTACTTTTCTTCAAATCAAACTGCCACACCACTTCTGGAGAGCTCCATCTAAAAGGCAAATCTGATTACCCTACCCCTTCTCTTAACACCATTATCTCATTATAATAATTCAAACAACTTAGCATGGCATAGGTCATCTGACCACCATCTTCCTCTCTTCTCTATCTCTAGACTCATTTCTTGCCAATTCCTCTCAAGCATTTTATGTTCAACATTTTCTCCTGACATTCCCTGGGATTGGGATATCTTAGTTTCCATCACTCCTTCTTTATCTGAAGAACAACTTATTATGCTTTAAGACAGATCCTTCCAAGAAGGCTTTTTATGGAACTTTGAGTTTGGATTAGAGGCTTCTCTTCTAAGCATTCATTCATTCACTTAAAACATCCTTTGCTTACTCTTCTATCTGCTTGTACTTGTCACATGCCCATGTATTATTTTTCTTGATATGATTTGTGAGCCATGATAGGAAAGAAACCTTATTTATTTTCCTCTCTCCAGAACTAATTTAGTGCCTTACACAACAGATGTTTATTGAATGAGTAAATATTTTACTTCTCTTTCAAGCCTAAATATTTCAATGTATACTTCCATACATAGTCTTTTTATACTGATAATATGTATTTTAATCACCTTTACATTTATGAAATGTTTTTATATTTTTACCATGTTTGATCCAAATCATTCTTTAAAAAATATTAATAGGTTTTGTTTTTTTCCATTTTTAATAATAGGGAATGTTGAGGTTCAGATATTTATTCAAGGTCAAACAGCTAGTAATAGAACTGTAACTCTGGACATATTTTTTTCAACAGATCACACTGCCTACTACTCACTGCAGTGGGGATTCGGCCTCTTTGACCCTTCTTTCTGGACATATCTCCTAACCTAGGAGAGCCTAACCTAGGGAAGCAGACACCTCTACTCAAGTGAGCCTGATCTTTTTTTCCCTGAGCTCCAGACCTCTATTTCTAGTAACCTGCTTAACATATCTCTCCTTGAATGTGCCACACCACTTCAAAAGCAACATGTCTAAAATAAAATGTATCTTTGCTCTCCTTCCATACATACCCTCTGCCTCCCACCCAAACCAGTTTCTCCTCCAAATTTTATGATTTCTGCTAATGCTATTTTGTCTTGGGATTTAGAAATTAATGTTAACAGCTGTATCTAGCTATTCATCTCTTGAAAATAAACCTCTTTACTGATAAATCGTCATTATTTATTGAAAATCTGCCAGACTGTCATTCATCCCTTCAGGGCCTTACTGAACAAAGACATTTTAGAATATTAAATATGGCATACTGAAAATACTACTCTCCCCCTTGCATAATTAGAGTTTGGCATTAAAATATTTTAGCAACAACCTAAACTGATAAAAGTTAAAAATCTCTAACAATTAAGAGATTACTTCTTCAATAAATTTTGTGAGTGTATTATATGTTATTATTACCTTTCAACTTATTTTATTTCAGTTATTTTTTTACAATGAGGAGGGCAATGATGCCAGCTGTTTTAATTATATTTATTTCTGTTTTTGCACCATGCCAGTAATTTAGCTGTACTGATGGACTAGGGCAAAAGAGATTCCCTTTCAGATTCACCAAGTTTTGTAGTGGTGGGGTCAGCTCTTCCTTCCTTCTAACAACTTTTTTGTTATTTTAATATCTGCTTGAAACCATTCATTGGATTAAGTGTAATTGTTAAAATAAAATTATTTTTAAAAGACCAGAAAGTTCAAAATTAGTTCAAATTATAAATCATGTAACCTACTTAGTAAACCATACCCAAAATATCTTATTGTGTAAGTAAGGCAGAAGTTGTATTGATCAAACTGCTGTTCTTAATTGCTCTTTGACTTGGATTTTAGAAATGATATCAGGAAAATTACTTCAGTGGCTAAAATTAAAGGGAGAAACCTGGAGATTTTAAGGCTGGGTTTCTCATAACCTGGGTGTGATGACACTGTAATGTTGTTGCCCCAGCTTCTGGGAGTGCTGTCATCAACAGGCTTTAGTCATCAGTCATTAGTCATCATTCTTTTCAGAGATTTCCTCAGCTGCATCGTGGTCTCATCCACCACTTCTTGGGCAACTCACATTTAATGACAGATCAATACAGGAAGGCCCAATTCCTGACAAGCTCCTGGGTATGATTGCTCCCTTATGATTGTGATTGCCTAAGGCTGTTTTGGTTCTGTATCACCTCAGCTTCTCCCTCTCCCCAATCTTGCATCCTCACCTTCCTTTCCATAGGTATTGCTGCCTAACAATACCCTGCATGTTAAGGTGTCTTAGAGTTGGGTTCTTCCACCCTAATCCTCCCTGGAACACAGGGATTCAAGGAACCTGTGAATCCTCTAAATTTACTAGCATGTGTTTATCTTATAAGTATATATGAATTTTTCTGGTAGAGGTTTTTCCTGGGTGGCCTTTGTAACAAAAACTACAAGCTTAATTGTCCTAGTGTGTTGAAGATCATCCCATTACCAAGAAAAGATGAAATGTGGATAATTTCAGCCTTTGAATTAATTATAACAAATTTCTGCACAATGACTAATGTGCACATATTAACCATTCAATATCTATCACATTATGAATGGGCAAAAATGAAACCAAATCAATGAATGTTTAAAAGGCAAAGAGCACCCTGCTAAAGTAAAAAAAGAAATGATAAGCCTTAAAAAAAAAAAAAGGATGACTATTCTTTATGATGAAGAGACTATTTCAGGCTATCCTTTTCAATTTTATAATTTTTTTAAAAAGGACACATGAAAATACACCAAGGTAATGATACCCCCTGAAAAATTTCAAAATGATCGTGATGCACTTTTGAAATAGTGTGCATGAGTTCTTGGCTAGAGCCCTGCTGAATCTTTTTTCAAATTCATAAAAAGAGTCCCTCAGGATATTTCTCAGTGTGAGGATACACAACCTCCTTTCCTGACAGGTCATTATTGCATATCATGCTGGGCTTGAGTACAGGACTGGAGAGTGGCTTCTCTCTGCTTCTTCTGTAAATGTATGTGGGACTCAAGCTTTGGAATCTTAAATGTCCATGAGAGCTCAAAGTGTACCCAATGATTGATTTGCACGACAGGACAGGGCTGACACAAGGATTGCAGTTGAGTTCAGCAGGATTGCAATCAGAGTCCTTGGCAAAAGTCACATTGCATGAGATTGACTATCATGTGGCTATGACCACCTGCTGCAGTTTTTTTTTATCAGTGCTAGATAAAGGTATTTTTTTGTTTCTCTTTTTAAATGTTGTAATTAAAAGCAGTTTCTTCAAAAGTTAAAGTTTAACAGAAAAAGAACATGTCTACCAAGTTCTGACTGAAGAATGGAAAGCAATATAAGGGAAGTGAAACCATAGGGAGGCATATGCTGTGTGTCTAATTAGTCTACAGCCTTTGGAGTTGAAACACATCACAGGAGAGATTGAGCTTGGAGCAAAGCTCCTTACTTTCTTTAAAAATGATATACTTTAAATCATTAAAATATTAAAGTCATAGAAAATGTTACACCACATGGTGTTACACCGATTCACGGCTTTACTTTATATAGTTAAGAAGTCTCGGGGTGGAGGGGGGGAAGCATATTTTAAAATTCACATTATGCCTTAATAATCTTTCCTTCCTCTTATGCTCATTGTAAGAATTTAAAAAATATAAAAATATTTAAAAATGAATGAAAATCAGTTAGAACTGTACTTCATAGGAAATCACAACCCAGACTCTACTAAAAATGTACTACCAAATCCCCAGGAGCCTAAATCCACAAAAATATTATTACATGTCAAAGAAATTTTCAATTGTTGAAAGCTAACAAAATTTAAGGTTGACTAATTGTTCAAGTAAGTTGACCATTTTTTTTCAGAGTTATCTCAAATCAATTTTGTTTGTTTAATATGCAATAAGCACATACAAACAGTTGCTTTGGAGAATTGATTTGAACAGAAGTCAAGAGCTAATCTTAAACAGGTAACTCAAATGATTAAAGGCTTTGATGTACACATTCAAATTCAAAATCAAACTCTGTTGACATTTTAGTCATACTAGAAGTTTATTAAGATCTTCATGGAGCATCTTTACCTATTCCAGTAATATCTCTTACCATATTTTGATTCCTAATATCGGTCTGGATAAGGAAGAATAGGAGGACTCTGACCACATGCTCAAAGCCCTTAAGTGTGGAAACGTGATATCCACATCCTCACTCTATTCCAGGTGGCGATGTACTTTAGTCTTAATATTAAAAGGAGGGTTGTGGGGTTTTTGTTTTGTTATGGCTTTTTACCCTCAGAGTGCTTTTTATTTATAGAAGTGGGTATTCATAGGCTTACTTTAATATTTAGAAAATCATCTAGTTTAATAATTATAATTATTAAAATTTGGTTCATTCTTAAGCTTTTAAGCTTAAAGTTCACTTTAAGCTCAGTTTACTTATCTTCTATTATAGGTCTCACCAATTCTCAAATTATTTTAAGGAACTTTCAGTAATTTCTAGTCCCATTTATAAGCATAGTTACAAACATATAAACATTATTTTTTCTTTTTAAAGTTTATTTATTTATTTTGAGAGAGACACAGATAGCACCAGTAGGGGAGGGACAGAAGGAGAGGGAGACAGAGAATCCCAAGCAGGTTCCACATTGTCAGCATGGAGGCTGATGTGGGACTCAAACTCACAAAACTGTAAGATCTTGACCTGAGTAGAAACCAAGAGCCAGACACTCAACTGATCCAGCCAACCAGGCACCTCTAAAAATTTAAACATTTTAAACTACATTTTACATTGTTAAACTTTATTTTCTTATATTTTTTAATTTATGACTAAAATATCCCAACTGCTAAATACTTCTCATAAAGCTAATAAGTTAGATTTATAAAATAAAACTAGAATTATCTTAAATGTTATTTAATAACTAGTTAGATGTCAACAACAAAATTATGGTTGCATAATTATGTGTCTTAATTTGAAATTAAAGGAATTTAAAAATGGAGTCACATAGTTGACCCCTGTTATTCTAGTTGTCCCAAATCTTTCCAACATTAATGGTACCAATAGTAAATATGCACCCATTCTTTTAAAGAAAATTCTATGAATTTGAATCTCTTAAATATTTCTATATTCAATTTTAAATTTTTCTGGGATTGAAATATTATTTGTCTTCCGTTCCCACTAAGGAAGTATTATATTATTCCTTAAATTTAGAGGGTTAACACTCCAAATCTAAGATGTTTAAAAATTAGCGATGTTTTATCCATGTCCCTGGATTTATCTACATCTACTCATAGAGGTCTACAGCCCCCACCCAGTTTGATTGGATTTTGCATTTCTTTTGCCTTGAAGGGTGGCTTGCAGACCTTGGTCTGTGTATCACAGGACACTAAAGGAATCCAAGCTGGCCAGCCAGGCCTGTTTCTGGGTCTTCACCAAACTGGAGAAATGAACTTGTGGGCTTAACCCTGTCTTGTCAGATCTGGGATATGGAGCCCAGATCTGCATGTGGTAGGCCAGCTCTTAACCCTACCCTGCCCACAGTTAACCACTGCTGGGACAAATTCCTGTTGGAATCCCACACAGGGAGGAAAACAAGCAAACAAAAAACTTATTTTTGCAGATAAGTAAATACAATTGCTGTCCAAGCCAAAAGATTTTTCTATGTGAATTGAAACTTCATTATTTCATATACTTCCTAAGACTATGCAACACTTTGGAATATTAAAATTATATTAGACTCAATTTGAAATATTTCTTTGTACCCTATTAGGTCCAATATAAAATGTATTTCGTCGGAAACCAACATTTCCTATTTCTCTAGTATTGATGCTGTAGGAAGAGGGATAACAAAAGATGACTGTCAGCATATCCTTGCCCAGAACAGTCGATACTATTTCTCTACAGTTTGAACAGACTAAAAATTCAACTCAGGTAGCTTCTAGTAGAAAGGTGGACTCAAAGACGGTAACAAACATACCTTTTTAAATTAGGATTTGAGATTCTCAAAATTTTGGGTGACTAATTTCTGGGAACTTTTTGATCTTGCATTGTGATAAATTGTCCTGATGATTAGATACAGCATTGGAGGCGGCAGCAGCAGTAGCAGCAGCAGAAAGCACAAATTAGGGCTGTTCAGCTTTTGGAAATGGCTTCTTAATATCATTAACTTCTAATACAGCATCTCAGTTGTATATTAAAAGAGAAATGGTCTTCACAAATATGCTCTCTCCCATTTTTTCTTGAAGCATGTCTTTTTGTATATCTTTGTTTATTTTTGACAGAGTATAGAGAAACATTTTTTTCTACCAGAAAAAACAAATAGCCTATACTTGATGATAAATGGCAACTGACAATCCACCTCTGGGTAAGGGAGACAATAGGACTCAGTGGGGTGTGAACTAACTTGAAAAGTATACATCACTTTTAACAAAGGACCCACCCCACAGCTCTAGACAGCTCTCACTATATTGGAATACAGACTAAACTTGTCATAAACTTGCATTTTTATGTGAAATTGCCCTATTTTAAATTATTAGTTTAAATGTTTAAAGAACATTATTCAGGTAAAACCAACACATCACTAAGACTTATTAGGTTCCATGGAGCTAGTTTGTCATTGAGTCCCCTTTAATTCAGTGTGCTACTGGCTTTCTAACATGCATTATTTTGTTTTCAGAAGGCCCACCTACTTCAGTTTGCAAAATTCTTTGATAGTCATTTATGTAATATCAATTCTGTAAAAGTTAGGATTTCAGTTTTCATGCTTTTTGTGCCAGAATTCAAACTCCCTTCCTTCAGCTAGCATAATAAGTTATTTTAAGCTATATAATCGTGTACCTCATTATCAATAATTGAAATGCTCTTCCCTCATTCTCTGATTGACTAATTTTACTTTTCCAACCTTCAATATCCAGATCAAATGTCACCTCCTCTGTGAAGCGTTTCTAACATCAATATTCAATTTTTTTCTCTTTCTTTCCACACCAATAGCATGCTATATAGCACCTCAACTATGACATACTGCCATGAAATTAACATGCCCTGGCCAGCCTACCAGCCCAACAAGAAATAAAAACATGTGAAGCTGACCCAAACTCAGCTTCACCTGAGCGCCAACCTCGACTTGGCGCCAAACCAAGCTGAATTCAGGCAAGATGAGCATATTCCAGCCAATCTGCAAAAAGGTGACTAAAGAAAAAATATTTTACATTTTTTTGTAGTAATATTATGACAATAACTAACCGGTACACCTTATCATAATGATTAAAGGATCTTCCTAGGGCATTGTGTTTCTGGATATTGGAACACTAAAAGAAAAGTCTGTTTTCAGAGAAGAAGAAGAAAAATAAAACTACTTTCCTCTTAGTTTTTCTTAAAACTACTCTGTGAGAAGAATATATGCTCATGTTGAGCATATATATAAATAATCCTTGAAGTCCTTGAGGTTAATTACTTATTCTTCTGAAAATAGTATTATTGATCAGGAAAAAATCTGACAATCTTTACTCACTTTCCAGATTAAGCAAACATCTTTAAAAGTACATAATTCCATTTACTTAAGACACATTTTTGAGCCCCTTATTAAATACTAAATATAAAATGAAGATATCCAGAAATATATGGTTGTGGGGTAAAGGAAGAAATTATGGATTTAGTTAAGAAATGCCCATGAATAGATTTTGAGTAAGCTGTGGTTATATGACTGTATAGTGCAGAATGTGACTGGTTATCTTCAGTGGTCAAGTAGCTGCTGAAGGCATGGGATGGATATCATCTCCCATGAAGAATCTATAAAGGAGGAGGAGGAGAAAACTGAGGATAGAACTCTGGATAACACTAACATTTAAATGTAGGGTAAAGGAAGGTGAACCCCCAAAATTTGAGCAATGACCAGCCATTGAAATAGAAGGTAATTTTGGAATAATTAGTCATGAAAGTCAAAGAGGGAGAGAATTTTATTTAGGGGTAGTCAACAGTTTCAAATGCTTAAAAGAGCAGGGATATAATAAGGGCAGATTTTCACTAGATTTGGCAATTAGTAATTCACAGATGATTTCAATTATTGAAATTTCAGGATGAAGAAAGGCAACAAACCATATTACCATGAATTGAGGACTGAATGGACAGTATAATAGAAAGAAATTTTCAGTAGAGAGAGTTTTTCTGTAAGCTTGACTGTGGATGAAACTGGGATTAAAACACATCTGTCTGACTTGTACTTTGCTCTCACTTTTTTCATGGATATTCTACTGAGTTTTCTTTCTAAAACTATCCTGATACATATTTTAACATTTAAAATTTTCTTTTTATTCTTATACCATATTTTTTAAAAGAGTATTTTCCTCTAAATGCAATAATAGTTCTTTAAGTTCCCATATTTATCAGAATCACTCCATATTGGGTCATATCTAAAAGACCTTGTTCAAATTCCTGGTCCACACTTAGTAAATGTATGTTCTTAGATAAGTTATGTAGACTTTCTAAGCCTCCATTTCCTCAGATGGAAAATTGGGTTAATATGATCTATCTCATTGACTAGATATCAGGATTAGATAAAAGATGAAAGTCTCATAGGGACTAGCACAAAGTAGATATTCTATAATGACTTTTATTATTTTATTATTATTAAGTATTGGTATACTGTAAAGAACATTATGCAGCATTTGCTTATATTTCAAAGTCATACAGGGGCACCTGTATGGCTCAGTAGGTAAAGTGTTTGACTTCAGCTCAGGTCATGATCTCACAGTGCATGAGTTTGAACCCTGTGTAGGGCTCTGTGCTGACAGCTCAGAACCTGGAGCCTGCTTTGGATTCTGTGTTTTCCCCTCTCTCTGCCCATCCCCCACTCATGCTCTGTCTCTGTCTCTGTCTCTCTCTCTCTCAAAAACAAATAAACATGAAAAAAAAGATTAAAACAAAGTTACAGAGTGAATGACTTTCTTTGCTAAGATTGGTAGTTGAAGTTAATAGCCACTTAGATCAAAAGTACAGTTTATTGTTTTTGCACAGACAAAAGAGTAGGACAACATAATTTAATGAGTAAAATAATCCCTCTTATTTTGGATAAAAAACAGAACATGTAAACACTTAATTTTAATTAATTATTGGTTTATTCAATAGGAATACAAATTAACAGCAATTTTATATTTGTTAAAATTATTTTTTAACTGAAAAAATTCCTTTTAAATTTTATTTTATTGTAGTAACAACATTTAGCAAGAGACTTACTGTCATAATAAGTTTTTAAGTAACCATACAATATTATTAATTATAGGGACAATCTTGTACAGGAAATACCTAGAACTGATTTGTCTTGAATAATTAAGATTTTAGCCTGTTGATTAGTGATTCTTCCATTTTCTTACCCTCCCAGCCTCTGACACACACCATTCTATTCCATGATTCTCTGTAAGTATAGAAATCTCTATACAGATTTCTGTATATTCCCTCCCCCCCCCAAAAAAATATTCCTCAGGATCAAGTCGGGAAAGGAATGACAGACTGACCTAATTCTAATTCAGCATAGGAGGTCCCTTGTATGGGATTGACAGCAGCTCTCTTCACCACGGTGCTGTACAATATTTCTCTGACCTTGTCTAAAGCAATTAAGAAACCTAGAATCAATGGAGTGCCTCTCATTCAGCTTACAGCCAGCTCAGTGAGGACTGTGCAGAAGTGGTTTAGTTTGATGTAGTCTCACTTTTCTATTTTTGCTATTGTTGTTTGTGCTTATGGTGTCATATTTATGAAATCACTGCCAAGACCAATGTCATGAAATTTTTCCCTGTGTTTTCCTCAAGGAATTTTACAGCTTCAAATGTTACATTTAAATCTTTCATCAATTTTGAGTTAATTTTTGTGTAGAGTGTAAGCTAAGGGTCAAACTTCATTCTTTTGTATGTGAATATCCAATTTTCCCAGTACTGTTTGCTGAAAATACTATCCTTTACCCATTGTGTATTTTGGCACTCTTATCAAGATCAGTTAATCTTACACTCATGGATCAATTTCTATTCCACTGGTTTATATGTCTATCTCTATGCAAGCACCATACTAGTTGTTATTGTAGCTTTTTGATATAGTTTGAAACTAAGAAGTGTGATGCCTCAAGCTTTATTCTTCTTCTAGAATTGTTTTTTCTATTTCAGTAAAAACAAAAAAATTCCATTGAGATTTCGATAGGGATTGCATTAAATCTGGATCATTTTGGGAACTATGGACATATTTTAAAATAACAAGTCTTCTAATCCATGAATACAGGATGTCTTTCTATTTGTGTTTGTCTTTAATTTTTTCATCAGTGTTTTATAGTTTTCACTGTACAAGTCTTTCACCTCATTAGTTAAGTTTATTCTGTAGTATTTTATTATTTTTGGTGCTTTATAAATGATATAGTTTTCCTACTTTCCTTTTCAGATCATTAATTTTTAATACGTAGAAATACAACTGATTTTTGTGTGTTAATTTTGTATCCTGCACCTTTACTGAATTAGTTTACTAGTTCTTAAAAAATTTTATGCAGTTTTTAGGTTTTCTATGCATTAGATCATGTCATCTGCAAACAGGGACAATTTTATTTCTTCCTTTCCAACTTTGATGCCTCTTATTTCTTTATCTTGCCTAATTCATCTGGCTAGGACTTCTAGTACTACATTGAAAGGAAGTGTCAAAAGTGGTCATCCTTACCTTGTTCCTAATCTTAGAGGAAAATCTTTCAATTTTTCACTATTGAGTATAAAATTAGCTGTGGGTCTTTCATATATGAACTTTATGGACAGAACATTTTAAAGCAGATTTAGGTACTACATAGAAAAAAGAAAAAAAACTTGAGCTTCTCCTAAATTACTTTCTGATTTTACTCTTAAAAACAACTTCTATACATTTTTAACCAAAAAAAGGACTCAATCATTTTACTGATTTTTTTCCCAAAGCTAAAGCAAGGTTTAAATATGTAGAGAGGAGAGGCTTCACCCCCAATTTAACTAGATATAGAAATGAAATATGTACCCTGGGAAAGGACTTAGATTTTAAAGTTAATTACAGGTAAGCAGATATGAGAGCAAGCAAGCAGTTTTCTGACATCATTCATTTCAATTCAATTCTGCATTAGATAAATATCTTTCTAAAATCATTTAAGTAGCATTTTTGTAATTTAAGCATGAATGCCTGTACTAGATTTCTGCTGCTGTGTAACAAATTACCACAGACTTAAAAGCTTAAAATAACACACATTTATTATTTTACAGTTACTACAGGCAGGAGTCTGGGCACAGCTCAACTGGGTTCTATGCTCGGTCCCCCTAACAAGCTACACTCCTAAGTATTAGTAGGGGTTGCAGTCTCATCAGAGGCTCAACTGTAAGTCATAATTTTCCAATGTATCTACAAAGATTAAATCATATTATTTTTACTGACTAGGGTATTCAATAATTTATAAAAATTTTTCATAAATTAAACATATTACAATTATTATTGTTATTAATGAGAAAAACATTAACAAAACTATCATATTCAAAGTCACCTAACTCTGAGTTTGTGTTTCTTTCTTTATCATCTTGTTCTTTGGTCACTAAAATAAATTTTTGCCACCACTTTATATTCTCAGTCTGATTTCCTACTCTATTTTGAGATTTGAATAGTGGAAACTTCTTGGGAAGCTATTTGGCACTGTTATAGACCTCACACAGGATTTCTCCCCCTTATTCTGTCTTTTTTCCCTTTTGCTCTGTCTCATCTCATTACTTCTCCATTCCTTCCTGCAATATCACATTGAAGGCTTTCATCTAATTTTCAATACACTGTCACCTGCTCATCTTTTTTTAGTTCTCCTGCTTATCAAGCAGTTCTTTCTTATAGAATCACTTTGCTTTGGGAAACTATGTGCCAGGTGTATGATACTAACTTTCAATGCTGCCAGATGAATCTTGTTTAATTTTCTTTTTAACCTTACTTTAAATTTATATAACAGCACATGTTCAAAATGCATTGAACATCAGGAGTGAAAGCGTTTTTTGTAGAGAAAAATGGAAAAGCATGTATATATAGCCTATTTTATCTACATATAAACATAGTGCTGCTCTTCTACAGGTGGTTGTGTGCAGGTAATTACCAACAGGAAGACACTAGAAGGTAGTAGAAATTAGTGTACTCAGCATAGCAGTAAACATTTAGCCTTTAGATATACTTTAGAAAGAATTTCTCAAAGGATGGGCTTGAAAAGTGTGATTCTGAACAGCAAAGCAAAAGCTAGCGTTGCTGGTATTGTGTCACTCTTCCATTGTCCCCCTTCAGGCATCCAAATGCTAAATCTAACAGATATAACTTTAGCTCTTAAAACCACAAAATTGCTTTTATTAATTTCTAAAAGTAGGGAAGAGTATCCTCTGGAAGAATGAGAAAGTTTGCTTTGCTTTCATCTGAAACCTGTTTTATTCAGTATTAGCCTTACAAAATATGCAAACATATTCTGAACAATTTTTTTAAATTAACTTAATAAATAGCTGATATAATTTCATTTTTTGTTTAAAACCTGATTTTTTTTAAGTTGACAGTAATAACAAAAACTAAATTATATCTTATTTGTTATAAAGGCTAACGTTTAAATATAATGCATTATACAAAAAATCAGGTAAAATGTCAAAAATACATATAGTGCATGTTTTCTTCAGTGTAAGGTACTAATTAAATTTTTTAAAATATTTATTTATTTTTGAGAGTGAGAGAAAGTGTGAACAGAGGAGGGACAGAGAGAGACACACACAGAATCCAAAGAAGGCTTTAGGCTCCCAGCTGTCAGCATAGAGTCTGGCACAGGGCTTAAACTCATAGACCGCAAGATCATGACCTGACCAAAGTCGGACGCTTAACCAAATGACCCACCCAGGCGCCCTAAGGTACTAATTTTATACTCAAGAACATTATAACCAAATTAACCAAGGATATGTTATAATGGAATCTAATAAAATTTCATCAATCAAGTAAATGTGCTCTGTCCTGACTTGGGCAAGTTTATTCAGATCTGCTTATTTCCAGTAATAAAGATTCCCTTATTTCACAAGACTGTTTCCTATAGTGTTGAGTTGTTCTATTTTTATGTCTCATAAAATTTTTACTTTCATAGAAAATAAATCTGATTCTATAGGCTATCCATTCATTGACCCAAGTTTCATCTTGGAACTATCCATTATGAATCTGTTTCTTACACATTACCTTCCTGCAAATATTTAAAAAATTTTCTTTTTACCTTAAGACATGTTCAGGTGTGTCTAGAGTTGTTGTTTTCTTTGTTTTTTGTTTTGTTTTTGTTTTGTTTTGTTTTTAGTAATTTCCAATGTTCTTCTGCACACAATCCAGTTGGCCATTACCATGATTATATGAGTGAACTTAAAATTATTCATAGTAGCACAGGTTAAGACTACAATAGATATATTCTTTAATGATTTCTTTGTTCTGTCAACTAATACTCTATTTTATTTTCTAATATAAAGTAATCAATATAGGTCTCTTGAGTTGTGAAATTTATACTTGATGTTTTTTGATAAGCTTGGCGTTGAGTTTGTTTAGTTTTTTGACACATAACTACTAGTGCCAAGCATTACTCCAGGTGCTGGAGATGGGTTGCTGAGCATAGTTTGATCACAATGGCCATATAGTCTTTAAAAAGAATCAGACAATCAAATAATCACAGCAATAAATATATAATTATAAACATATAATGTTCAAAAGAGAAAAGCTCAGTTTATTACATACATTTATAGTTATTTTAATTTAATTTTCTCTTGTGAGATTTGTCCTATGCATCTATACTTTGGGGATATTTTTGAATCTGTATTATTTTAATCAACATGTTAGTTATTCCATTTAGGTTTGTATCATCTGAAATATTAATAAGCATAAGCATTCCCATATGTTCTTACCCTTTTGAAAATCATTTTCCATATCTAGTTAAATAAAAATAATTACATTGTCCCAGCCTTTAGCATAGGCTATTGTGAGGATCAAATGAGATATTTTACCTGAAAGCTCTGTGAACTATCAAATGCTATACAATGTCAGGCATTATTATTCTTCTGAGTTAATACATCAAAAACCAGTCTTTTGTGTTATTAAAGCTTTCATTAATCCATTAAACAATGTTAGGCATATTTGTCCAACCAGTTAAAATGTATGTAGTCAATTGTATATTTGTATTTTACCTACATTTCTCTATCTTGTTCATAATGATATTGTGGCAGAGAGTCAAAGGGCTTGCTAAAATCAGGGTTTAAAGTATATATATTTTCCTGAATTTTCCATTTTATTATTTTGTTATTTATTCAATTATTTGGATCAAAACAAATAAACATTTTGGTACTCTTCTTTCTCACTCTGTTCAACAATATCACAACTTGTCAAAGAAATGAAGGGAAATTGCCTGCCAGCTTTTTACTTATGTAATGTTTTTTAATTTGTTATGCAAATGGATATGCACAGTACATATTTCTCCTTTTCCACTCTTTGAATTTTGTTTCCAATTTCAAAGATCACTCTTCTTTTTCTTTCATTTATTACTGACTGCGGGTGGATTCTTCTTAACAAGCAAGAGGTGTGATATCACACTGAGAAGATATGAGGATTGAACACAGCTTTCAAATAAACTTTTATCCATCTATTTTTTTCTTTTGGAAAAGGTGAGTTATAAAAAGTGATTTTTGTCAATTCTAATAACAATTTATGATTGCTGATATATCCTGGAGCACATATCACAATAATTAACTCTCAAAAATTGACTTTCTTTATTAATTACCATCCCTTGAACAGATGCAAAAAAAAGTGACATGTTTTGATAAATGCAAAAGTTCTGCTTTTCATTATTTCACTCAAAACTAAACCAAAGCCTAGCAGTAATTAGAATACCTGTGCTCTTTTAGCTGGAGAGTATCAAATTGGTCTAGATGGTAGACAAACCAATCAAGACTTTGTAAACTAACAACCAATTCATAACTCTGTATTTTATTGAAATGTTTTCAATTTCATTGAATTTTTGTTGTAGTGTGGATATGTAATTCTTGGTTGATTTTTTTTCTTTCAATACTTTAAGTATATTATTCCATTGCTTTCTGACCTCCATGCCTTCTGCTGATTGTTAATCAATCTTATCAAGGATTCCTTGTATTTAATAAACAGCTTTTTGCTAGCTGCTTCCAAGATTCTTTCTTTGCTTTTGTCTTTCAACAGTTTGATTTTCTTGCTGTGGATCTCCTTGTGCTTATCCTTCTTGGAAAGATCTTTAGATTCATATCCTCTATCAAAAATGGGAAGTTTTAGGTCATTATTTTTCAAATATTCTTTCTTCCTCGTTTTCTCTCTTTTCTCTCTTTCTGGGACTTGCATTATGTATATGTTGGTACCCTTAGTGGTGTTTCACAGATCTCTTAAGCTCTGCTAATTTTTCTTCATTCTTTTTCCTTTCTGCTCCTCAGAATGGATAATTTCAGCCTTTAAGTTTGCTGACTCTATTCTGCCTGCTCAAATATGCCATTGAAAAACATCCTTAAGTGATTTCTTGATTTCAGTTATTGTACTTCTTAGCTCTAGAATTTCTGTTTCTTTCCTTTTTATAATCTCTGTCTCCTTATTGATATTCTCTATTTGTTAAGGCATTTTTCTCATGGTTCCCTTTAATTATTTGTGCACGGTTCCTTTAGCTCTTTGACTTTAACTTTATCTAGGACGTTCAGTGTCTCTGCTCCCTCATGGACAGTTTCTGTTAAATTCTCTGAGATTGGATCATGCTTTCTTGTTTTTTGAATGCTTCATAATTTTTTTTGTTGAAAACAACGTTTTGAAATATTATAATGTAATAACTCTGGAAATCATATTCTCCTCCTCATGATTTGTTTCTGTTGATTGTGTGGATTATAGCTCTTTGTTTAGTGACTTTTCTATACTATTTTTATAAAGGTTATATTCTTTATCATACAGAAATCTCTGATCCTTTAGCTTGAGGTTAGCTGTTATTCTGACAGATTTTCCTTAATCACCTGGAGTCAAAAAAAAAAACAAAACTTTTGATCTTTGAAAATTGGTTCTATGGTAGGACATTTCGTTAATGTTTAGCTAGCCTGTTTACGACTAGCTTTAGCCTTCACTTCCTGCTTTTGCTGAGCCTAAAGATCAGGCAGAGATGAAAGCTTAAGGTCTTCTCAGGGTCTTTTTTGAGCATGATTTCTGCTGGGGGTAGGTGCATGGCTTTCTAAATCCCTCCATATACACAGAAACTTTCAATGCCCTAATTCTCAAAACATACATATACCTATCCGGCTTTTTCTTTTGCTCCAGATGAAAGCAGGTTAATTTTCTTTTCAGTGTTTTTGAGAAATGTCATCTGTGTAGCCACTTTTCTGTCATGAGGAAGCTCTACTTAGGGAAAACAAAGACCAGCATCTTGCATCTGTTCTTCAGGCAACTCCCAGGTCAGACAGAGGAAACACAGTTCTTTGAGAACAAGGCCTGCTATGCTCTTTCTGGAATCAGGAAGCAGGGTTCCATATAGGAACATGAACTGTCTGTCATCTTTAAAACCGCAGTGGAGCTAAGGAGGGAGGTGGTGCATGGAGAAGTAAAAATGACACAAAGCTCTCCGATTTTTTGGTTGCCTCTTTCTTGATTTGGTATTTGCTTAGCTGCTGTAGACCTTTGCCTATTTTTCTAGAGTTCTATTAATAGTGATTCTCACCATTTTCACTCATATTTCCTTTGTTTGTTTCTGTGGAAAGATATGCCTTTTGAGATATTTGTTTCACTATCTTCACTTGTGTCATCTCATTTGTTTAAATTTTAATGTCTCTTATTATGAACAATTTTGAACATCTTTATACGTCTAAGGCCTACTTTTATATCTTCTATAAACTGTTTATAATTTTTGCCCATTTCTCTATCAGAATGGATATATTTTGAAGAAGCAAGAGAGTGTGGCAAAAAACTTCCAGTTGTCCCCAGCCAGTGTCAAATCTTCCCTTCTTTATTATAGTATAAGAATCTCCAATATTTATTTATTTTTTCTCAGTTTTTAATGTTATCCTGTGAATGTACATACATAGCCAAAAAATCCTTTTAATATTTTACTTAACTTTGTTATTTCTCAATTAACTATGCCCTTCTTTAGGAAGCAAATATGTTAATATAAGCAAAAAGAAGAAAATAAAAATCATCTTACAACCTCACAATCTAGAGCTAACTATTAGCATGCAGGCATATAATACTCTATACTTTTTAATATGAAATACCATAAAAGTGACCTCACTTGTACAGAGTTTTAAAAAAAATATGACCATATAGAAAAATATAGCCATATATATTATAATAGACAATGGGTTTTTTTGTTTATTTATTTTGAGAGAGAGAGAGTAGGGTAAGGGCAGAGAGAGAGAGAATCCTAAGCAAGATCCACACTGTTATACAGAGCCAGATGTGGGGCTCAATCTCACAAACAGTGAGATCAGGACCTGAGCCAAGATTAAGAGTTGGACGCTCAACCAACTGAACCACTCAGGGTCCTTGAGAATGATTTTTTAGAGATTGATATGTTTAATTGAACCAAAAATCTAAAATAAAATTTATACATAAAAGCAATATAAGCATTTCAGCAAATGATGCTAGAGCAATTATATATCCATAAACCAAAAAATTGTTCTACATATGTCATGATAGGAAAAAATGAACTCAAAATGTATCATAGACTTAAATGTAAAACCTAGAATTGTACAATTGCTAGAAGAAAACACAGATAAAATCTTTGTGACTTGGCCTTAGGCAAAGATTTTTTCTAATTCAATTTTTCTATTTTGGCAAAATACAGATAACATATACTATCATAAACATTTTTAAGTATACAGTAACTAGACCAATGGCTGACTAGAATAAAGTCTATATCTCCCAGCCTCTCTTGCAGCTAAGTGTAGAGTGATAATTACATCTTGACCAATGTGATGTTTGTAAAAGTATAGTAAGAAACTGTATTTTACCATATAAGGGAAGGGATATGCATTTATTGTTCCATTCTCTACATTCCATTGCCTGGAATGTGAATGTGATGATGAAACATTTAGGATCATATAAGATGAAGGCTATTTTCTCTTGCAAAGCAACAGCATAGTAAATGCTAAATCTCTAGAAAACTTCATGGAACATACCTGCCAAAGCATCTGTTAGTCTCTATTTGCATTTCATTACCTGAGAGGGAAAGATGTTTCTGTCTCATTTAAGCCACTGTTATATTATTTCATACAATGCATCCTATATACCAATAAATACAAATATTCACTAAGGATGTTTCTAGTTGGCAGCAGCCATTAATACTAGAAGATCAAGTAGGCTTGAAAGCTGAAGAATCCAATAAGGAGAACATGAAAAATGAATATTTAATCATTCATGCTTTATTTATTTTATTATATTTTTTGAGAGAGAGAGAGTATATGCATGCACATGAACAGGTGGGGAGGGGCAGAGGGAGAAGGAGAGAGAGAGAGAAAGAGAGAGAATCATAAGTAGGCTTCATGCTCAGCACGGAGCCTGATGCAGGACTTGATCTCAAGACCCTGAGATCATATCTGAGTGAAAATCAAGAGTCAGCTGCTTAACCCATTGAGCCACCCAAGTGCCCCAATCATTCATACTTTAAACAAGCACCTTTATTGTCTATTAGAAATGGAAGGAAAAATATTTTTAAAAAAGAAAATCCTTGTGATAAGGGTCATCTGCTCTTTATTTAAAATACATAGATTTTAAGAGATATGAATTATTTTTATTGCTGAGGTGGCATAGTGGATTTTAGGATATAGTACTAAAGAAGAAAAGTTAGAGCTAAGTTGCTGATAATTATAAAAAAAAGAAGAGAGATATCAATAGCATAGAAGGTTGGAGACAGGAAGGTTTGGAGAGAGATTAGAGAAAATGTTAAGAAAATTTAACCAAGAAGGTACTCTGGGAAGAGATGGCTAGTGAAGATTTTTGGAGAAAAATTGATTCGTACTAATATTATGTAACCTCTACTTTCCCACTTCAGTAAATCTAAATTGTTCATTAGCATTATAGAAATCATAATTTCCATTTAGTAACCCAGAAAATATATTGAATCATGTTTCAATGTCAGTTTAGATTCTGTGGAAGTAGATTCTCTCTCAGTTACAAGTACTATGTATATAAATATAAACAAGATAAAAATCCCCATCCTCCAAGATTTCACAATACTCCAAGATTTCATGAAGCAAATGAAGGAAAAAGTGACAAAATAATGTAACAAATGTTGGATACTAGGAATATGTAAAGCATGCTAAAACAGTGCAGAGAAAGAGTAAATCTAGTGATTAGAGTAAAGAAGGAGGAAATACCTTTTGTGGATGCAGATTGGAATTCTTCATGGAGTGAAGGGACAAGAAACCCAGGTAAAGGGAATAACAACCATGTAAAATGTAAAGAGCTATGAATGAGTCTGTATGCTATGTCGATATCCTACAAGTAGTTTGGAATTGTGAGAGTTCAGGATATTTAAGAGGGACTGAAAGTAGATGCATTGGGAGAGTTATACACTTTTTCAAGCCATCTTAAGGACTTTTGAATTCTCCCTTCATGTAGTAGAATTAAAACAGCAAATTCGCTTATTCACTAAATAACATTTTTTTTAAAAAAGCATCTAGTTGTGCCAGATACTGTTTTAGATACTAATATATGGAAGGAGCAACTTTATATCTTAATGGGAGGAGAAAATGTTTTTAAAAATATAAAGAACATATGAAAACTATATTGAAAAACATATATAGGAAATCAAATTCTTTGTTTCTGGGGGGAAAATAATGTTATAGAGAACATACTGTCGGCATTGAGAAGAGAGAGAGATTTTTTTCTAGCTTGAGCAGTCACAGAACTCTTCTCTGAGGAAGTGACATTTGAGACTTGAATAAAGAGATGGAAAGCCATGTAAACATCTACTGGAAAAAGTTTCAAAACAGAATGAACAGGCTTGGCACAGTAATGGGCATCAGCTTGAATATTTGAAGAGTAGAAAAAAAACATAGACTGAATGATTGTGTCCCCCCCTCGCCCCTCCAATTAATGTGTTTAACTCTGATCCCCAAGTGATAGTCTTTGAAGGTGGAGACTTTGAGAGGTTACTAGTTCATGAGGACAGAGACTTCAAGAATGGGATTATTCCTCTTACAAAAGAGATACCAGGGAGCCTCCCTTGCCTCTTCTGCCATGTAAGGACAGAGTGAGAAGACAGCCATCGATGAACAAGAAGTGTGTCCTTATTAGACACCCATTCTGCCAGCACTTTGATCTTGGACTTCTCAACCTCCAGAAGTGTGAGAAAAAAATTTCTGAGACTGGGTTGACAAGCCATCCAGTCTATGGTATTCTGTAATAGCATCCCAAACAAACTAAGACAGTCTATATGAAATAAGCATAGCAAATAAAAAGTAAGAATGAGTTTGGAGAGTCAGGTAGGAGCCAAATTACAGACAAATACTTAAACTGGGTAAATGAATGCAAGTTTGATGTCAATGGAAATCCACTGGAAGTTTCTATGCATGAAATGGCATGATCTGATTTACATTTTAGAAAGATACTTCTGGTATGTACAGGGTAAACTGTTTTTAAGCAAGAATGAAATAAAGGATCCTAGTTTAGAGGCTATTTCAGAATCCCTGACAAGAGCATTATGAAAATGCAGTGAGCAGTGGAAATAGTGAGAAATGTTTGGATTTGGAATATAATTTGGCAGAAGAGATATAACAGTCATTCAGAAGGAATAGATGTGAAATATGAAGAAATATGACTCATATTTTAGTCTGACCAATAGATTAGATAACTATGCCAATACTTGGGTTACAGAAAGTTTGGGAAGAGTGAATTTGAGCAAGGACAGATTGAGAAAAGATGAGAATTATTAGTCCTGTTTTGGCCTTGTTAGCTAATATGCATCTACTAAACAGAGAGTAGAAATGTTGAATAACATAAAAGTGGAACAGAAATGCCTTGAGTCTAGGAGAGGTCTGGTCTGGAAATATAAATGTTAGTGTCATTAGCATATGCTGCCATTTAAGTCATAGGACTGGAAAGATCATCTTGGAAGAAAAACTTGAAAGAGAAAAGACAGGGGCTAATGGCCCAAAGTGGGAGTCCTTCAGCACTAAAAATCTGTAAAAGGAGGAAAAGTCATAAAGGAGACTTCAAAGGAGCCACCAGGGAAGCAGAGGGAAAGAAAAACATTAACAAGAACAACAACAGTCGAATGTTTTGTCATCGTGGATTTAGAAGAAATATTTTAAGAATGAAGCCAGTGGTCAATGGTGTCAAATGCTATTGAGAAGTCAAATAAGATAACTGCAATGAAATACTGGTTCTAGCAAAATGTAGGTCATCGTTGCCTTTGACAAGGGCCAATTCAGTAGAGTAGTAGATACTAAAAATTTATCAGAGTGGTTTGAGAAAAGAGTGTGTGTTTGGAGGGGGTGGAGAAGGTGAGGTAAGAGTGCTTATAAAAAACTATTTTAGGGGATATTACCATGGAAGAGAGCAGAGAAAGTGTTGGTGAATGGAAAAGTTAAGGGTCAAGGGAGGATTTTATTTTAAGGTTTTATTTTAATCCAAGCTATATATTCACATAATTTAAAAAGTTAAATAATTCTAAAAAGCTTTACAAAATGTAACTGTTCTCTGAATATATCACACATATCCCCCTTTTCTTAATCCTCAGAAATCCTAGAATCAACTATTTTAACTGTTGCTTTTGATTTTGTCTTGCCTTTTGTATCTGTATTTGCTTCCTTTGTCTATGTCAGACTTTCCTTCTCTACTACCTCTCTTTTGTTTCCTCACTCCCTTTTTCTTTCCTTTTCTGTTTCCAACTCTCCTTTAATCCTATTATTTCCTTTTCCTAACTTAGCTCCACCTTATTTTCTTCTTTTCCTTTTCCTTCCCTTCTTCCTCTTCATCCTCCTCCTATCTCCCTTCTGTCTCAGACATGACTAGCCAGCTCACTAAAATGTCACCTACAATGGCATTTCATGAATAAAGATTTTTAGTCCATGTTCTTAAGTTGAGCCAAGTTGGACAAACAATTGTAGTTCCTTCTCTAAGGAGGAAAAGCAGGTTTTTTGAATCTCACATTAACTATTTTTTTCAGCATCAGCATTATTCAATAGAAATAATAAATAAATAATACACATAGAATAGATTTTTAATAAGTTCATAGACTTCTGAGAATAGAAAGCCTCTTTCACTCAGTTGGTATTTCCTTCAGGTCAACTACTTTATCTTATTCCTCTAACCCTAGTTAGCACCTAATGCTGTGGCTGTTAGGTAATAGCTGTTCAAAACTTTTATATAACTACATCATTAATTGTCCTAATAAGCAGAATGCAGTGTTATTATATTGATAAAATCTGATTATGTCAACCTAAACACAATTATAGCATGGCTTTGTTTGCATTGTCTATCTTTCATGTCAAACCTTTATCATCAAAGGAAACATTTAACAAAAAAACCCATACATATCTACCATTAAATTATATGGAGATTCTGTTCATATGCTCCACTGCTTACTTAATTTGGCATTACTCAATATGTGTCAGATCTTTATGCTACCCCCAAGGGCTAGAAAGAGTCATTACAAAATAGTGTGATAAATGCTATAAGACAGTAGTTAGAAACAAAAGAGAAAGCCACTGAATTTCTTTGTGAGTCTGGGTAGGCTCCAGACAGGTAGTAACTTTTGATCTAAGTCTGAAAGTGTGAGTGGTGAGAGTCATTTCAATGCAATCTTTATAACAAACAGTTGCAGGATGCAGTCATAGTTTTAGTGAAAAAAGTAATAGATATGTCTTTAAATGTTTCCTACTTTCTTTGAGTACAGAGTGTAAAGAAATATGGACAGCAGGAAACATCCCATCTAGAGACAAGAGCAATTTAAACTGAGCCCACTCAGTGTGGAAGCATTTAATTCAGAATCTTCACATAATTTCATTTTATTTAAAGCATTATTAAGAAATATCTTCCAGCTTATCACATGTGAATTTTAAGCCTCAGTGGTATTAGGTTTGACACAGACAGAGCACTTCTGGGATTACATTAATTTAGACAGTAGGACCTGTTAGTAAGCATTTGATTGCCCACAATACAGAAGGATTTAATCATGTTATTGATTTGTTGGCAAATATTGGGTGAAATCCCCTGATATTGCCGGCAGTTATGCATTCCAAATTTTATTGGATTTGTGAGTCATTTTCCTTTGTGTTTAAACTTGTGATATCTTCCTATAAATAGAAAAACCCAGGTGTTAACTGCAAAAGAATATTCACTGTTATGCACCTGTACCCTAGGCTTGTGCCTCTGATGCTCAGTTATAACAAGTGCTTTGATTCCTTTTCAATTTTAATTTTGTTTTGTCACTTCTAAGCCATTCAGTAGAAGAAAAAGTATAAAATGATTATAAATTATCTAAGCAAAGACATCCCCTTCAGGAGGTGTTCTAAAGACCAAAGGGCTAAATGATATGCTTGGGTACTTTTAGGTAATTTATAAAATTTCCTTTCTAAATACATTGTCCTAGATTTGTCTTTGAGAACAAGGCAACTGGATTAAAACTTGCTGTATATTTATTTAATTTCAAACAAAAATATGTATTCTACATCTTTCACAGGCCAATTCTACTTGTAGTACCAGCCAAATCCTCATAAAACCTGTTTTGGCAAATCTTATACTAGATTTTCATAGCCCATTGCTGAGGGGTTGCATCTAATATTTCACAGTGGTGACAGAACCTCTATTCAAAAGTAAGGGCCCAAGGTTGTCAAAACATATGGCTGCTAGCATTTACAATTTGGTAATCATGGTATTAGAAATACAATTTTCTTAAGCTGTGAAGTGTCCTTGGACATGTAAACTAAGTCCACAGAATTGTCCATCAGCTAGACCTCATGAGAGAACACTGCACTGTCTAGGGTGAAACAGTAACCAGCAAAAGGAAAGAAAAGAAACTATAACCACATCACAATAAAAAAGAGTAGCTTCTTAGTCTTTCTGAGAGAAAAATGATATAAATTTTTTTTCATTAGGTTTTACATTAGGTTACACAGTATTGGAATCGGGTTGATTTAAACCAATCTAGGGTGCCTGAGTAGCTCCAACTCATGATTTAGGCTCAGGTCATGATCTCATGGTTCATGGGACTGAGACCCACGTCAAGTCCTGAGTGGAGTTCTCACTGACAGTTTGGAGCCTGCTTGGGATTCTCTCTTTGCCTCTCTCTCGGCCCCTCCCCTCTCTCAAAATAAATAAATAAACTTTAAACCTAAGCAATCTGATTAAATAATTCATAGGTTTTACAGTAAGTTTTTGATGGCATGTCTTAATAGCTAATGTTTGTGGTGGTAATTTTTCCCCAGCCCACATTTCTTTTCCTGTCTCACTACTTCTTCCCTTAGGCATTAGAGGAAAGCTGGGAAACTTGGGAATGAGAGGAGTATCTAGCAAGGGAAGTGACTTCAGAGATCACATGGGCAGTAGGAACTTGAGTATTTGAGATTATGGACACAGAAAATGAGCACACAATAAGGAAAGCCAAGAAATGAGATTTAACCATAACTTTACACCTGTGTATATTTTTCAAGCATATTTCTAGATACATAGAATTTTTTTTCATATTTCAAATGGTATATATGCAATTAATCTTCCCAGATTCTGTTTAAAGTAAAAGAAGGCAATGGATTAAATTCTTTTCCCAGTTTTACCACCAAATAGATGTGTAAATTTTGACAAGTAATTAAACCTCTCTGGTCCTCAGGTTACTTAGGTTCAATTTAACTTGGTGAATATGGATTGTTCTCATATTAGCTGCCAGTCCTTATGTTCAATTCTGTGAGCCCAAAAGTACAAATTACTTCTACCTGAGTTACTATAATTCCCAATTCCAATCTCATCCCACACAATAACTTCCAAATTGTCCACATTTCTCCAAAGTGATTTCTTTATAATGGAAATATTCTCAAAGGATTATAAATGCTTCAGTATCACCCTGCGGTCCTCATAAGAAAAAATCTTTAATTCCCTAGAAACATATACCTGACTCTTTATGGTCAGTCCCTCTTTGCCTCTTTTTATCTATTTTTCACCCCTCTTCACTACATCTCAAAATAATCCCCATGCTGTCTCAGCAATACTCTCTGTTTTCTCTTTTGTTCCTTTGTAGTATGTGTTCTTCTTTCTGCCTAAAACAGCATTCTTTATCTCTTCTGCTTATCCCTAACTTGTGCTAATCCTTCGTACCTCAGTACTAAGTCTCTCTTCAAATGTAAGCCTCTTCTGATCCTGCTGAGGTATTATGGAATTTATCAAGTAGTATTGTAACTCTCTTTATGAACCTGTTTGCCAGCTATATTAGAGATCTCAGAATATTGACTAAGACTGTGAATTATTGAATCAGATTGCCCAGGTTTGAAGTTAACCTACTTCAGTACTGTGTAATTTTGAGCAAGTTATTTAACTTCTTCCAACTTCTATTGCTTTATATGTGATATGGGAAGAGATAATTAGTACCTAGCTCTTAAGAATGTTAAAAGAATTAGAAAACAAACAAATATAAAACCAAACAAGCCAAAAATGAATATCAAACCAATGCGTGTAAAATGCTGCACATAGAGTCTGACACATAAGGACTTAATAAATGTAATTTATCATTTTATTGTTTCTAAGTATGTCTCATCTCTCTATCTCTAGTATGTTACACATTTCCTCACATGACACATTTACTAAATCATTAATAAGAGGATATTTGTTGTGCTGCTCTGTGTCAAATATGTGATTGCAAAACATACAAATATAAAGAGTAAGTATGAAAAATGAATAAAGGACTGAATTAAAGAATGAACAAAGACAAGTTTTATCCATAAAGAGTTTGCTATCTAGTGGGGGAAAAGACATGCTAGTGAAGACTATAACAAGTATGTATCTGGTTTAGTTCTGGTTTAGTATAGGAAGAAAAATCTTTTCAAAGTATTTCAGACAGAAAGGAATCCTAATTCAGGGAATTATATCTTCAAAAATTGTTGACCAGGTTAGGAATGGAAGTCAGGATCAGTCACAGGATTCCTAAATTTAATGGTCCATCGATAAAGTTGTAATCAGGGAACGTCAGGCTGCTCCTGCTGTCAAAATTGCCTCTTATCCACATAATGCTGGTAGCTAAAGTCTGGGAAACTGAATGTGGGGTTCCCCAAATGCTTTTATGCTCTCTCGTGTCCATGACTTTGCTTGCCATGATGCTGATATGTTGTAAAGAAAAGCAAAAAAATCACTTCTGTGATATTTCTGCCCAAAGAGCAAAAATTAAATTTAATCATGAGGGAATATTAGATAATCCCAAATTAAGAACACTCTACAACAGAACTGGCTCGTATTCTTCAAAATCTTAGAAGTCATGAAAGACAAGGAAAGGCTAAGGAACTATTGGAAGAACCCAAGAAACATCTCAACTATATGCAATATAAACTCTTGGACTAGATCCTGGGTATGTGGATAGATAGATAGATAGATAGATAGATAGAAATAGATAGATAAATATAGATAGATATAGATATAGATATAGATATAGATAGATGATATAGATATCTGTGCTGACAGCCCAGAGCCTGGAGCCTGCCTGCTTCAGATTCTGTGTCTCCCTCTCTCTCTGCCCCTCCTTCCTTCTCTCTCTCTCTCTCCCTCAAAAACAAATAAAAACATTAAAAAAAAATTTTTTTAAACACTTAAGTGGTGCTCAGGGTAAACTTTGGAAAGTGTGGAGAGAAGATGTTTTGAGTCTAGTGGTATACAAATATTCTGAAAAATATTAGAGCCAGTGATTTACTTTGCTTGAGCTTCTGCAATGTCATCAGCTCTCTTATCCGATCATTTGCAAAGGTGGAAAAAACTCTCTTAAAATGCTTTCCCTTGCGCTTAGAAAAGAAATGTTCTACTTTCTAAAAGAAAAGTTTTCCCTTTTGTTCTCAGTCAGCTCAAACAAGAGGGGCTCAAATAAGCCTTTCCTAAATTAAATATTGAGCTCCACAGACACCCTTACTTCCTTAGAGTAGTCATCTGTGTTTTGCAGAGCTTCTCCACACTCTTCTTTGACATTTTTTGAAAAAGTTTGTAGGCAATGGAATGAATGTGTAAATGCTCTTGGGAGACTACCTTTTGCTTACTTTTTAGATTTTGCTTCTCTGAAACTATTCCACCTTTTTAAAATGTCCTTTCAAGATAGAATCTATAAACTCTGAACCGAATACCCACTTATTTTAACTTGAACTTCAGAACAATCTTTCTTTATGATCCTATCACTATAAAATTACATTTGGAAACAGAAAATAAATGAATAAGCATAGTAAAGTTATCAAAATAATCCCATTATGTCTTTTATAAATTCCCTGTTACCTGAAACCAGTAACAATCTCTGAAGGCTAATTCATTCAATTGTTATTAATTGTTTTATTCAAAATATTGCTCAGTTAACAGTAGGAAGACATAAGAAATTTATGGATAATATTTAGATGTACATTAAATTCTAATAAGACAACAAAAATATATCCAAACATGATTCTAAATTGTATAATACAAAAATCTGGGTCTAGAAAACATTCTAAAATAGATAGTAAAAGTACTGTGTATGAGGAAGCCTCTGACATTGCCTAGCCTTAGGACACTGTCATTTAGCCTCTGAGTTTCAAACATAAAATGAAGAAGTGGAAACAGATCTAATGCTTTGGTTCTAAATGTAATTTGAAGAGTCCTAAAACTTGAAAATGCGATGGTATAATCCTAATTTATATTTTTAAGTCTCCAAATACTTTAAATGATAAATTTCCAATAGATTTTATAAGGGCTTTTCCTGAGTTTTGCTATTTAAGAAATGACTCATTATCAAACTGCCTTATTTTAGTGACACATATAGAATTTCATAATATGCTTTTCATATAAAATCTAATAGAAAAAATGCAGATGACTTACAGTTCAATTCTGGAGGTATAGTATTCCCAGTGACCTATTTACTAAATAAAATTCAGCTACACTGTACTCTCTGCTCTGTACTGCACAGAAGACTATAAACACCCAGAGAAAAAGTCCTTCATTTTTAATTCATTTGAATCACCTTTTTCTCACCTTTATTCAACAGGGAAAAACAAAATCCAAACCTCTTTAGTAATAAAGTTATTCCATAGTAGATGCAAAAATAGTTCTGACATTTTTACTCCATCAAGGACAAGAACAAATGAATGTTAAAGAATGAAAAGAGATTGCCCATACCGTATAGCTTCTCCCTGAAGTAAAACAACAAATCCATCAGGTTTCATTTTCAAAGGAAAGGATTTCCTCTCCTTCTGAAGTTTTTTTTCTTTTTTTAAATTAAACTGTTATTTTGAGATAATTATAGATTCAGATGTAGTTATAGAAATAATAAAAAGAGATCCTGTGTACACTTTTCAAGTTTTGCCAAATGTAACCTCTTTCAAAACTACAATGTTATTATCACAACGAGAATATCAACATTCATATAGTCAAAATACAGAACATTTCTATCACTATCATCTCTCATGTTGTCCTTTTATAGCCATGTTTACTTCCCTTCTTAACCTTTGTCAACTACTAATCTGTTCTTAATTCTAATTTTTTCATTTCAAAAATATCTCATGAATAATGTTCTCACTTAATGTTCTCACTCAGCATAATTCTCTGCAGGTTTATTCCTGTTGTTTCTTTGTTCCTTTTTATTGCTAAGTAGTATTCCGTGCCATGAGGGTATCACAATTCATTCACTACCATCCACTGAAGAACAATTTCCTTTGTTTCTGGGCTGGGACTTTTAGGAATAAAAATGATATAAACATTTGTGTACAAATTTTGTATGAACATGTCTTCATTTAGCTATAATAAATGCCTTGGAGTGTATAATTGTTAGATCATATGGTAGTTGCAGTGTTTGATGTTATAAGAAACTATTAAACTTTTAGAGAATGGCTGTACTATTTTATATTTTCATCAGCAATATATGATAATCTGATTTTTCTTCCACATCAGCAGAATTTGGGGTTGTCACCATTTTTTTATTTTTGCCATTTTTATATGCATATAGTGATCTCTGTGGTTTTAATGTGCATTTCTCTAATAGCTAATTTTACTGAACTCTTCCTCTGCTTATTTGCCCTCTGTGACTCCTTTTTAATGAAATTTCTCTCCATATCTTTTGTCCATTTTCTAATTGGAGTTAGTTTTAACTCTTGAGTTCTAAGTGTTATTTATTTATTCTACATTATAATTCTTTAATGGATATAGGGTTTGTAAATATTTTCTCCCCCTCTGTAGCTCATCATTTCATTTCCTTAACAAAGTCTTCCCAGAGCAATTTTTTAAATTTAAATGAAGACAATTTATCAAATTCTGTTTTCATGGATTATATTATTGATATTATATCTAAAGACTCTATGTCCAGTAGTAGAGCCTTAAAATTTGCTCCTGATGTTTTTCTAAAAGTTTGGATTTTGCATTTTTATGTTTAGTTCATTGATCTATATTGAAATAATTCTTTTTTTTCTTTTTTTTCCTTTGTTTGTTTTTGACTAAGGATGTTCAAATTTTCCAGCACCATTTGTTGAAGACTCTTTTCCACCCAATTGCCTTTTCACCTTCATAAAAAATCAGTTGAGCATATTTATGTAAGGTATTTCTGGATTCTCTATTCTGTTGAATTGAATAGACATTAAATGTGTCTACCCTTCCACCAATACCATAGAGTCTTGATTAATATAGTATATTAAAAATATTAAAATTAAATAATTTTCCCACTTTATTCTTCCTTATCAAGATAGTTTTCAGCTATTCTTTGTCTTTGTATATAAGTTTTAGAATAATATAATCTATATCTATGAAATGTATTGCTGGAATTTTGATAGGAATTGCACTAAACCTGTTTATCAATTTGAAGAAATTAATATGCTTACTATTTTGAGGTTTTTTTTTTCTATTATTTTATTAGCACTGTGTAGTTTTCAGCATGCATGTTCTGGACATGTTTTGTTAGATCTACATTGTAAAATATGGCATTGTATTTTTAATTTTGTTGCCCACTTGCTTTGTTAGTATATAGAAATACAACTGATTTTTGTGTTTACCTTGTTTTCTGAGGACTTGCTGAAATCACTTATTAGTTCTAGAAGTTTTATGGTAGGTTTCTTGGAATTTTCTATGTAGATAATCATTTCATTTGCAAATACAAGCACTTATATTTATTTCTTTCTGATCTGTATGGCTTTTCTTTTCTTGCCAGTTTGCACTGGCTAGAATGTTTAGCACCATGTTGGATAAGAGTATTGAGAGTAGGCATCCTTGAATTGTATCTGATTTTAGGGGGTTAAACATGCCATCTTTCACCATTAAGTAGGTTAGCTGTGAATTTTTGTAGTTGCTTTTTATCAAATTGAAGTTCCTCTCTATTCATATTTTCTGAGATTATTTTAAATCATGAATGGGTGTTGAATTTTGTGAAATGGCTTTTCTGCATTAATTTATACATGTCCATGTGGTGTTTCTTCTTTTGTCTGTTTAATATGGTGTAGTACAGTGATTTTCAAATATTGAACCAGGCTCACAATTTTGGAATAAATCCCATTTAGTAATATGTATAATTATTTTTATGTATTGCTGAACTCTATTTGCTAAAACAGTATTAAGGACTTTTTCATCTATAATGTAAGGGATATAGATTTTTTTTCTTTTTTTCTTTGGTATTCCTTTTGTATGGATTTGGTATCAGTTTAATATTACTTTAAAAAATGAAATAGGAAGTATTCGCTTTTTTATTTTCTGGAAAAATTGTGTAGAATCAATATTAGTTCCTCTTTATATATTTGAGTGAAATATCCAGTGAAATAATTCTGAAGATTTCTTTCTGACTTATAAATTCAATTTTCTTAATAGTTATAGAGCCATTTGAATTATCTATTTAATATTTGGTGAGTTGCAAACAGTTCAAAAACTAGTCTATAATTGTGAAATTTGCTTAACTTATAAGTGCAGAATTGTTCATTATATTCTCCTATCCTTTAGATGCATTCAGAATCTGGTTAATTCTCTATTTCATTCCTGATATTAGTAATTTGTCTTTTCTCTTTTTCATCAGTCTTGCTATTTTGTCTTTTCTCTTTTTCATCAGTCTTGCTATAGTTTGTCAATTTTATTAATCTTTTCACAGAACTAGCCCTTTAGTTCATTACTTTTCTCTATTGACATTGATTTCTGCTTTTATATTTATTATTTCGTTCCTTTTGCTTGCTTTCCATTTATTTGGTTCTTCTTTTTTCTAGGTACTTGAGATGGGACTTAGATTATTGAATTGAGAATTTTGCCCGTCAGCACTGAATTGGCTTTTCCCATTAATTTTGATGTCATTGTATTTTCATTTTCATTTAGTTTGATGTATTTTTTTACACTTCCCTTGAGATTTTCATTTTCAGACCCATAAATTATTGAGATGTGCCTTGTTTCCAAATAATTACTGATTTTCCTGTTACCTTTCTGTTTTTTATTTCTAATTTTATGCCACTGTGTTCAAAGAACACACTTTGTATGACTTCAATTATTTTAAATATGTTGAGGTTTATATTATGGATCTAGATATGGCCAAACTTCGAAGAAAATTTTGAGAAAAATGTGAATTATAGTATCAGTTGGGTGTTCTACAAATATTGATTAGAACATGTTGTGTATTGGTGATGTTGAATTTTTCTCCATCCTTCCTGATTTTCTATTTGTTCTATCAACTGTTGAGGGGGGCATAAAATCTCCAACTATAATCATACATTTGTCTATTTTCTCCTTCAATTATATCAGTCTTTTCCTTTACATTTTGTGGATCTGTTGTTTGATGCATACACATTTAGAATTGCTATGTCCTCCTAGTGGATTGACACTATTATAATAATGTCCCTCTCTGCCTCGTAATTTTCTTTGCTCTGAAGTTTACTTTATCTGACATTAAATATAATCATTCCTGCCTTTCTTTTAATTAAGGCTTATGAGATATATCTTTTATGTATTTTAAGACAGTAATTTTGTATTTGGTTGAATATACATATACACATACACATACCACTTCTTTATCCATTCTTCCGACAATGGACACTTGGGCTTTTTTTTAATAATTTGGGTGTTGTAGATAATACTGCTATAAACATCATCAGGGCACATGTATACATTAAAAATAATATTTCTGTATCCTTTGGGAAAATTTCTAGTAGTGTCATTGTGAGATCATAGGGTAGTTCTATTTGTAACTTTTTGAGGAACCTCCATACTGTTTTCCAGAGTGCCTGTACCAGTTTGCATTCCCAACAGTGCAAAAGAGTTCCCCTTTCTCCACATCCTTGCCAACACTGGTTGTGTTCTTGTTGATTTCAACCATTCTGATGGTGTGAGGTAATATCTCATTGTAGTTTTGATTTGTATTTAACTGATGATGAGTGATGTTGAGCATCTTTTCATGTGTCTGATGGCCACCTGTATATCTTCTTTGGAAAATTGTCTATTCATGTCTTCTACCCATTTTTAACTGGATTATTTTGTTTTTTGGGTGTTAAGTTTTATGTTTGTATATTTTGTATAGTAACCCTTTATCATATATGTCACTTGCAAATATCTTCCCCATTCCATAGGTTGCCTTTTAGTTTTGTTGATTGTTTCCTTATAGAAGCTTTTTATTTTGATGTCCTTCCAATAGTTTATTTTTACTTTTGTTTCCCTTGCCTCAGGAAACATAGCTTAAAAAAATACTATGGCTGATGTCAAAGAAGTTACTGCTGGTGCTCTCTTGTAGACTTTTTATGGTTTCAGGCCTCACATTTAGGTCTATCATCCATTTGAATTTATTTTTGTGTATGATGTAAGAAAGTGTTCCAGTTTCATTCTTTTGCATGTTGCTGTCCAGTTTTCCCAACATTATTTGTGGAAGGGACTGTCCTTTTCCCATTGGATATTCTTTCCTGCTTTGTCAAAGATTAGTTGACCATATAGTTGTGGGTTTATTTCTAAATTTTCTATTCTGTTCTATTTCTATGTGTCTATTTTTTGTGCCAGTACCATGCTGCTTTGATACTACAGCTTTGTAATATAATTAGAAATCTTGGACTATACTGCCTCTTACCTTGCTTTTTCTTTTTCAAGATTGCTTTAGTTATTCAGGGTCTTTTGTGATTCCATACAAATTTTAGGATTGTTTGTTCTAGCTCTGTGAAAAATGCTGCTGGTATTTTGACAAGAATTACATTAAATGTGTAGATTGGTTTTGGTAATATAGACATTTTAACAATATTTATTTTTACAATCCATGAGCATGGAATGTCTTTCCATTTCTTTGTGTCATCTTCAATTTCTTTCATCAGTGCTTTACAGTTTTCAGAGTACAGATCTTTCATCTCTTTGGTTACATTTATTCCTAGGTATCTTCTTTAGGGTGCAATTGAAAATGGAATTGATTCCTTACTTTCTCTCTGCTACTTCATTATTGGTGTATAGAAATGCAACAGATTGTAACTTTACTGAATTAGTTTATCATTTCTAGCAGTCTTTTTGGTGGATTTTTTAAAAGTTTTCTGTATAGAGTATCGTATAATCTGCAAATAGTGAAAGTTTGACTTCTTATCGATATTTCATTTTCTTTTTGTTGCCTGATTGCTTTTGCTAGGACTTCTGGTACTATGTTAAATAAAAGTGGTGAGAGTGAAAATCCCATTTAGGATGATATTAGCTCTGAGTTTTTCATTTATGTCTTTATTACGTTGATGTGTGTTTCCTGCAAACTTACTTTGTGGGGGGGGGGTATTGTGAATCAGTGTTATACTTTGTCAAATGCTTTTTCTGCATCGATTGAAATGATCATATGGTTCTTATCCTTTCTTTTATTAATGTGGTGTATCACAGTGATTGATTTGCGAATATCAAACGACCCCTGCAACCCAGGACTAAATCCCACTTGATTGTGGTGAATTAGTTTTTTTAATGTATTGTTTGACTCAGTTTGCTAGTGTTTTATTGAGAATTTTTGCATCTATGTTCATTAGGGATATTGACCTATAGTTCTCTTAGTGGTGTCTTTATTTGGTTTTGGTATCAGGGTAATTCTGGCCTCAGAATGAATTTGGAAGTTTTCTTTCCTTTGGTATTCTTTGGAATAATTTGAGAAGAATAGGTATACATTTCTTTAAATGTTTGGTGAATTTGCCTTATGAAGCCATTCTGGTCCTTTTGTATTACTGATTCAATTTATTTTCTGGTTATTAGTCTATTCAAGTTTTCAATTTCTTCCTGTTTCAGTCTTGGTAATTTATATGTTTGTAGGAATTTATCCATTTCTTCTAGTTTGCCCAATTTGTTGGCATGTAGTTTTTCATAATATTCTCATATAGTTACCTTAATTTCTCTGGTGTTTTTGTTATTTTCTTCTCTCATTGTGATTTTATTTCAGTCCTCTTTCTTTTTGTATAAGTGTGGCTAAAGGTTTATCAATTTTATTATATATTTTTTAAATAACCAGGTGCTGGGTTTCATTAATCTGTTCTATTGTGTTTTGAATTTCTATCTCATTTATTTATGTTCTAATCTTTATTATTTCCTTTCTTCTGATGGCTTTAGGCTTCATTTGTTGTTCTTTTTCTAGCTCCTTTAGGTGTAAGGTTAAGTTGTTAATTTGAGATTTTTTTTTTTTTCTTCTTGAAGTAGGCCTCTATTGCTTTTACTTCCTTTTAGGACCCCTTTTGCTGCATTCCAAAGGTTTTGGGCCATTGTAGTTTCATTTTAATTTGTATCTATGTATTTTTTTTATTTCTTGTTTACTTTCCTGGTCAACCCATTCATTCGTTAGTGGCATGTCATTTAATCTTCATGTATTTGTCGTATTTCCAGATTTTTTTCTTGTGGCTGACTTCTTATTTCATAGCCATGTGGTCAGAAAGAGTGCATGGCATGACTGCAATCTTTTTGTATTTGTTGATGCCTGTTGTGTGACCTAATGTGTAATTTATTTTGGAGGATGTTCCACGTGCACTTGAAAATAATGGGTATTTTGCTGTTTTAGGGTGGAATGTTCTGAATATATCTAAGTCCATCCAGTCCAGTGTGTCATTCAAACCCATTGTTTCTTGTTTATTTTCTATCTAGATGATCTGTCCAATGATGTAAGTAAGATATTAAATCCCCTAATATTATTGTATAATTGTCAAATAGTTCCTTCATGTTTGCTATTGTTTTATATATTTCAGTGCTCCATGTTGGGTACATAAATATTTACAGTTGTTATATCTTCTTGTTGAACTGTTTTATTATAATATAGTGCTCTTTTCTGTTTCTTTACAATCTTTGTTTTGTTTATCTTTTGTCTTTTTTTTTGTTTTTTTTTTTAATGTTTATTTTTGAGAGACAGAGAGCAAGTGGGGGAGGGACAGAGAGAGAGGGAGACAAAGAATCCAAAGCAGGCTCCAGGCTCCAAGTTGTCAGCACAGAGCCCAATGCAGGGCTTGAACTCATGAACTGTGAAACCATGACCTGAGCCAAAGTCGGACGCTTAATTGACTGAGTCACCCAGGCACCCCTATTTACAGTCTTTGTTTCAAAGTCTAATATGTTTGATATAAGTACTGCTACTTTGGCTTACTTCTGACATCCACATTCATGGTAAATGTTTTTCCATCCCCTCACTTTCAATCTTTTGTGCTTTAAGGTCTAAAATGAGTCTCTTGTGGGCAGCATATAGATGGGTCTTTTTTTTTTAAATCCATTCTGACTCCCTATGTCTTTTGATTGGAACATTTAGTCCACTTACTTTCAAAGTAATTATTGATACATATGTATTTATTGCCATTTTATTACTTGTTTTGTTATTGTTCGATATTTTCTCTTATTCTTTCTTGTCTTTGTCACTTATGGTCTCTCCTTTGCACTCAAAGAATCCTCTTCAATATTTCTTGTAGGGAAGTTTTAGTGGTCATGAACCCCTTTAGTTTTTATTTATCTGGGAAAATCTTTCTCTCTCTTTCTATTCTGAATGATAGTTTTCATGGACAGAGTATTCTTGGCTGCAGATTTTTCCCTTTCAGCACTTTGAATATATCATGCCACTCCCTTCTGGCTTGCCAACTTTCTGTTGAGAAATCTCCAGCTAGCCTTATGGTTTTTCCCATATTTTATAAATTTAATTACAACATGTCTTTTTGTTGGCCTGCTTTTGTTGATTTTTATGGGAGTCCTCTGTGCCTCATGGAAATGGATGTCTGTTTCCTTCCTCAGATCAGGGAAGTTTTCAGCTACTATTTCTTCATATAGATTCTATACCCCCTCTTCTCTCTTGTCTTCTTTTGGAATTTCTATAATACAAATGTTATTATGTTGATGGAGTCATTAATTTCCCTAAGTATATTCTCATGTTGCGTAATTCTTTCTCTCTTTTGTTCAGCTTCATTGCTTTCCATTACTTTGACTTCCAGATCATTAATTCATTCCTCTGTTTCTTCTAGCCTGCTGTCCATTGCATCAGGAATTTTTCCAATTTTGTTTATTGCACTCTTCATCTCTGATTCTTTTTTAACTCTTTTGTCTCTGTAAATTCTCCATGAGGCACATTACTTATATCTGTTTTCCTCAGATCTCTGGCTATGGTCTTATTTTGTTCTTTCATTTGTGATAAATCCCTCTGTCTTGGTTTTGTCTAACTCTCTGCCTTTTTCTATGTTAGAAAAGCCAGTATGTCTCCTGCTCCTGAAAGTAATGGCCTTGTGAAGAAGAAGCCATGTAATGCCCAGGGCCTGGCACTTCAGAGGGTGTCTCTGATGTGTGCTGTATGTGCTCTGCTGTTGTGTTTCAGCAGCTCTATCCGCAGGCTCATCATGTGCAGAGGCTCTCTCTGCCTGCTGTAGATAGTGTTTGGTCCCTAGCCTGAATGTGGCAGATTTTAAGTAGGTATGCCCTGGTCTGCTTGTGAAATGATAAGTGACACCACTCCACCAGAAATGGGGCCCTGCAGAACTCTCTGGTTGGGAGACATAGTGTGGGAAGGGGTTTGTACTGGCCTTCTGGAAAGGAGCCCACTGTTCTGGGACTGAGGAAAGTGTGACTGAGGAGTAAAGTTCCACTTGAGTGCAGGGGAGTGGGTTTGGTGTTTGTACATTAGGCAGCAATTGTTGATGCTTCACTGCTTCCAGCATGCAGCTCTGTGTTAATGCTGAGTGCAGAGGAGGGAAATGGCACTAGCCAACTCCTTTATCCCCCGAGAGGTGTCTCCTTGAATGCTCCCTCTCAGAGATATACTCCAAGAAGAGCAAATAATCTCCCCACTGTGTATCCCAGGTGCTAATCAGATTGCTGTTTCCACACTTTCTGCCCCTAAGCTGTTTGCCTGCCTTCTCTCCAGGTTCAGCACAGTGCCCTCTGGGTTCTATCTCAGCCACACCTGCTGATCTTTAAAATTCTATGCTTTAAACTCCACTGGTTGCAAGAACTCATGAAATTCAGCCCCTCTCATTTCAGAAGCCAATGGCTTTCTGGAAACATTCTCTTTGTTCATTCCCATCTGTGCTCCTCTCTCTCTCACCTTTCTTTCAGACCATAGTTCCCTCCTCTCCACAGCACCCATGATCCATTTCTCCCTAAACACAGTTTTCACCTTTCCCATCTTCTTAATGTGGCCTCTTCTCTACGTTTAGTTGTGGAGTTTGTTCTGTCAGTTTTCAGGTCTATTTCTGAGAAATTATGTGGGATGATTTGATAGGTATCTAGGTGTGTTTCTCGGGCAAGGCGAGCCTAGGGTTCTCCTACTCTGCTGCTATCTTTCTCTACCTGTATTTCTATACTTGATATAAGTTGCTTGTAGACAAAACAGAGTTGGTTCATGTTTTTTAAGCCATTCTGCCAATCTTTTTTAGTTGATGTATTCAGACTACTTATGCTAAGGGTAAGTATTAATACATTAGAGTTTAACTTACCATTTTATTTCTGTTTTCTGTTTGTTCTGTTTCTCATTGTTCTAGTTGCTTCAATTCAGAGACTCAAGAAATTGCCTCATCATTTTCTGCCTTCTTGTGGGTCACATGAACCTTTAAAAAATTCCATTTTTATCTATAATTTTTAAAAATCCATCTCTTTACATAGTTTTTGTAATTGCTCCTGTAGGCATTAAATTTTACCAGTAGAGTATTGAAATATTACTTCTTTTATTGTTCCTTTACCTTCCTCCATAATTTTAAATATTTCCCTATCCATATTGAAAACCACATCAGATAAAATTTTTGCTAAAAGCATCACATATACTTTTTAAAATTCAAAAGAATAAAAATCTAGAGTATTTATCCTTATTTTTGGTTTACTGTGTTTTTCTTCTTCTTGATTTACATTACACTACATTACTTTATCATTTCCTTTCTGTTTAGAGAACTTCCTTCAGCTATTCTTTTAAGGTACATCTTCTGGTGACAAACTCTGTTTTCCTTTATCTGAGAATGTCTTCTTCATTTGTGAAAGATACTTTTGCTGGATATAGAACTCTGAGTTGTCAATTCATTTTTCACCACTTGAGAAATATGCCACTTCCTTTGACCTCCATGTTTTCTGATAAGAAATCCATTATTATTCTAATTATTTTTCCTTCTATCAATAAAGTTTCATTTTCCTCTGGATACTTTCAAGATTTTGTCTCTTTTTTTCTTTAGTTTTCAGAAGTTTAATTATGAAGTGACTTGGCATGAATTTCTTTGGGTTTATCCTGTTTAAGATTCAGTCACCTGTTTGAATCTGTAGGTACATATCTTGCCAAATTTGGAAGTTTCTAGCAATTATTTGAGTATATTTCAGTCTCTTCTTTTTTTTCTTCAAAAACTACAATGACACAAATGTTAGAACTTTTGCTCCGTAGTTTCCCGAGTCTCTGTTCATTTTTAAAAAAATGTTTGTTTACTTATTTTGAGAGAGAGGGGAGAGACAGAGAGAGAATGAGCACTGAGCCTGACACAAGGCTTGATCCCACAAACTGTGAGATCATGACCTGAGCCAAAATTGAGAGTTGGATGCTTAACCAAATGAGCCACCCAGGAACTTCTTCATTTTTTTATTCAGTTCATTTTCCGTTTATTATTATTTTTTAAATATTATTTATTGTCAAGTTAGCTAACATACAGTGTATACAGTGGTGTACTCTTGGCTTCAGGAGTAGATTCCCATGATTTATCACTTACATACAACACCCAGGGCTCATCCCAACAAGTGCCTTCCTCAGGATCTATCACCCATGTTCCCTCCCTCCCGCCCCATCCCCCCCATCAACCCTCAGTTTGTCCTCTGTATTGTACTGTCTCTTATGGTTTGCCTGCCTCTCTGTTTGAAACTATTTTTCCCCTTCCCATCCCCTATGGTCTTCTGTTAAATTTATCAAATTCCACATATGAGTGAAAACATATTTATTATTAACATTGGGTGATTTCTACTATTAATTTCCCATTTCTTGATTATTTTCCCTTTCTGTTTTTGAGCAAATCCCACTGAGATTTTTGTTTCAGTATTGTATTCTTCCTTTCTAAAATTTCCTGTTGTCTCTTTTGGTATAACTTATTCTTTGCTGAGCTGTTCTCTTTGTTGTTGTGATTGTTGTTGTTGTTGTTGTTAAGACTTTTTTTGAGAAGTGTTAGATTTGGAGCAAATCTCAGAAGGATTTGCTCATATACCTACTGATCCCACACATGTGTAGCATTCTCATTAAAATTTCCACCAGAGTGATACATAATCAATCTATACAGATAAATCATGATCATTTAAAGTCCATGCTTTGCATTACAGTTCACTGTTGGTGTTGTACAGTCAGTGGGTGTGGACAAATGTGTAATGATATGTGTCCATCATTATAGATGGATTTGCACTGCCTTAACATTTATCTGTGCTCCTTCTATTCATATTCATACCTACCCCTGCCAAACCCTGGCAGTCATTAATTTTTTTTCAAGATTCTTTTTAATAGCAGTTTTAGATTTGCAACAAAATTGAGAGGAAAATATAGAACTTGCTCATATACCTTGCTCTTACACATGTGTAGCCTCCCCCATTTTCAAAATTACTCACAAGAATGGTATTTTTTTTAATAAAGGATGAAACTACATTGGCACATCACAGTCAACAAAAGCCCACAGTTTACCTAAAGGTTCTCTCTTGGCATTGTATATTTAATGGGTTTAGACAAATATATAATGACATATTTTCATCATTATAAAGACATACAAAATCTTGTATGCCCTAAAAATCCTCTGTGCTCTGCCTATTCATTTCTTTCCACCTCCAACCCAGGCAACCATGGATCTTTTCATTGTCTCCATAATTTTGCCTTCTCCAGAAGGCCATGTGGTTGGAATCACACAATATATAGTTTTCTCAGATTGGTTCATTTCACTTAGTAATGTACATTTAGGTTTCTTCCATGTCTTTTCATGACATGATAGTTCACTTCTTTTTAGTGCTGCATAGTTTTCCATTGCCTGGATATATTATGGTTTATCCATTCACCTACTGAAGGACAGATTGGTTGTTTCCAAGTTTTGACAATTATCGATAAAGTTGCTGTAAACATCCATGTGCAGTGCAAGTTTTGGGGTAGAAATAACTTTTAAAATCCCTTGGGTAAATACCAAGGAGCACAATTACTGGTATAATAATATTTAGTTTTGTAACAAAGCACCAAAGTGGCTACACCAGTTTTCTTTACAACAATGATAAGTAAGAGTTCTTATTGCTTCACATCCCCAGCACTTTCTGATATCATCAGTGTTCTGGATTTTGACTGTTCTACTAAATGGTATCTATTGTTTTAATTTCCAATTCATGGTGACTTATGTTGTAGAACATCTTGTCATATGCCTACTTGCCATCCGTGTATGTTCTTTGGTGAAGTATCTATTAAGGTCTTTATCCCATGCTTTAATGAGGTTTTTCATTTTCTTGTTGAGTTTTAAGAGTTCTTTGTGTATTTTTATTAATAGTTATGTATAAATGTGTAATTTACAAATATTTTCTCTCAGTCTGTGGCTTGTCTTATTCTCTTGGCATTGTCTTTTCTAGAGCAGAAGTTTAAATTTTTTTCGTAATGTAGTTAACAAGGAAATCCAGTTATTTCTATGACATACAACATTTAAATTATTAGAATCTCAAGTGATGACTTTATAGCAAGACATATTAAAACTTCAGAGATTTCATATGGTTTCTAGAACAATTATAGCATTGACTCATAGAATATAAGCTCAACGGTTTATTATCCTTTGTTTAATAATGTTTCCCATGTAACACCATACCAAACACACAAGACTAATTAGTCATAAAGACTTCACTTAATATTTGAATTTCTGGGAAGTCTGTTTAAAAACAAAAATAAAAACAAAGCAATACCCCAGAATGTCTAAAGAACATGCCTAAATTGGGATCGCAGATTATTAAAAGACTTAAAACTTAGTTATCTATTTAACCAAGGTGGCAATAAGAGATTTTAAAGGCAAATACAGAAGGTTGCATAGTTGCTAGCAAAATTTAGCTCTTTAATATTAAGGAGACTTAGCCTTATTAAGTAACCTGCGAGCTGATAAAGAACAAACACGGAAACTTTGATTTCTGGGAATTTGCTTACAATTTTTTACCAAGAGCAGACTAACAACTCAAGAAAACTTTGTTTTTTTGACAGAGAGAAAAAGCCAGATTGCCTTCTTATACCAGTGTACTTTTATTTTTTTTAAGTTTTCATTTTAATTCCAGTTACTTAACATACAGTGTTATATTAGTTTCAGCTATACAATACAATAATTCAACACTTACATACATCACCCTTGCTCATTACAGGTGAACTCCTTAATCTCCATCACCTATTTACCCATCCCCTCATCCACCTCCCCTCTGGTGATCATTAATTTGTTCTCTATAATTAAGAGTACTTTTATTAATTTCTCTTATTTTTTTCCTTTGCTTGTTTGTTTTGTTTCTTAAATTCTATGTATGAGTGAAATCATATGGTATTTATCTTTCTCTGACTGACATATATCATTTAGCATTATACTCTTGCAAATGGCAAGATTTGATTCTTTTTGTGGCTGAATAATATTCCATATTATATATTATTATTCTATTATTATATATCATTATTATTCCATATTTTATCTATATCACATCTTCTTTATCCATTCATCAATCAATGGACACTGGGTTGCTTCCATATCTTGGCTATAGTAAATAATGCTCCTATAAACATAGGAGTGCATGTATCCCTTTGAATT
>CM053570.1:17345401-17401003 GCA_028646485.1 Cryptoprocta ferox
AACTGATGAATGGATAAGGAAGATGTGGTTTATATATACAATGGAATACTACATGGCAATGAGAAAGAATGAAATCTGGCCATTCATAGCAAAGTGGATGGACCTCGAGGGTGTCATGCTAAGCGAAATAAGTCAGGCGGAGAAGGAAAGATACCATATGTTTGCACTCATAGGTCTAACAGGAGAAACCCAACAGAGGACCATGGGGAGGGGAAGGAGGAAAAAGAGTTAGGGGGAGGGAGGGAGACAAAACACGAGAGACTCTTGAATACTGAAAACAAACTGAGGGGGGAAGGGGAAGGGGGAAAGGTAATGGGGGCTGATGGTCTTGGTGGAGGTCACTTGTGGGGAAGAGCACTGGGTGTTATATGGAAACCAACCTGACAATAAACTATAAAGTTAAAAAATAAATAAATAAAATAAAATAAAAAGGCATTCCCATGCCCAAGGTCATATAGGTTTTCTCCTGTGTTATTTTCTAAGAGTTTTATAGTTATGTGTTTTACACTTAGGTCTATGATTCTTTTTAAGTTATTTTTGTGAAGGGTGTGAGATCTGTGTCTACAATCATTTTTTTGCATATGGATGTCCAGCTGTTCCAGCACCATTTGTTAAGGAGATAATCTTTATTATAGTCAAAAATGAGTTGAGCATATTAGTGGAAGTCTATTTCTGGGCTTTCTATTCTATTCTTTTGATCTATTTGTCTATTCTTTACCCAATACCACCCTGTCCTGAATACCATAGCTTTATATTAAGTCTTAAATTCAGATGTCAGTCCTCTAATTTTGTTCTTCTCCTTCAATATTGTATTGTATTGTCTACCTTGGGTATTTTGCATCTCTATGTAAACTTTAGAATCAATTTGCCAATATCCAGAGACCAACTTTCTGGAATCTTGTTTGAGATTACATTGAATTGATAGACCAAGTTCAGAAAAACAGACATCTTGACAATATCGAGTCATCATATCCATGAACATGGAATATCTCTCCATTTATTTAGTTCTTTTATTTTGTTAATTAGTTTTACAGTTTCCCTTTTATAAATCTTGTGCATATTTTGTATACCTAAATATTGCATTTCAGGGATGCTAATGTATATTGTACTGTGTTTTTACTTTCAAATTCCAACTGCTCATTGTTGTATATAGGAAAGTTATTCAGTTTTGTATATTAACATTGTATCCTACAACATTGTTATAATCATTTATTAGTTCCAGGAGTTTTTTTGTTGTTGTTGATTCTACTGAACTTTCTATATAGACAGTCATGTCATATGTGATCAAAGATTGCTTTGTTTCTTCTTTTCTAATCTGTATACTTTTCATTTCCTTATCTTCTTGTAGTAGATAGGACTTTTGGAACAGTGTTGAAAAAGTGTGGTGAAAGGGAACATCTTTGCCTTCTTCTGGGAAAACTTCTAGTTTCTTACTGTTCAGTATGATATTAGCTGTAGGTTTGTTCTAAATATTCTTTATCACCTTGAGGAAATTCTCCTCCATAGTTAATTCTCTGTGAGTTTTTATAAAGAATGAGTGTTCATTTTTTTCACTTTTTCTGCATTTATTAATACAATACAGTTTTTCTTTTTTTAGCCCATTGCATGCCAGGGATAAATCCCTTTTGATCATGGTGTAAAATTCTTTTCATACATTGTTGGATTTAATTTGCTAATATTGTTTAGGATTTTTGCATCTATGTTCATGAGAGATACAGGTCTGTAGTTTTCTACTCTTTAATTTTTTTAAGATATGTCTTGTAACCCAGAAAGTCATCTCTCTTGGTGAATGTTCGATATGAGCTTGATGAAAATGTGTATTCTGCTGTTGTTGGATGAAGTAGTCTATAAATGTTTATATACCCAACTGACTGATGGTGTTGAGCTCAACTATGCCCTTACTGATTTTCTGTCTGCTGGATCTGTTCATTTCTGATAGAGGGGTATTGAAGATTCCAACTATGATAGTGGATTCATCTATTTTTCCTTGCAATTTTAACAGTTTTTGCCTCATATAGTTTGGGCATTCTCTTCTTTTTAAATTTGTTTTAAGTGTATTTTTAGTTGCTTGTTAATGCATTTTTATCATGGCTACCTTAAGATTTTGTCAGATAATTCTGCCATCTTTGTCATTTCATTGTTGACATCTATTGCCATCTTTTTCTAAAATTTAGATCTTTCTCATTCTGGATACAAAGAATGATTTTCTATTGAAATCTGGACATCTTTGTATTAATTATATTATCAGACTCTGGATTTTATTTGAACTTTCTGTTGTTACTGGCTTTCCATGATACCATTTTGACAGGAGAAATGGGATGTTTGTATTGTTTCTAGCAGATTAAAAGAGTTTGGGTTATCACTGAAGCTGGTTGATGGTATATAAGAGTTCATTATATTAATTTCTCCACTGTTGTATTAGTTTGAAATTTCCATACTAAAATTTAAAGAAATAAAGAGAAATACTATATACATTGAAGATGTGTTTTGTTTATCAGAGCCTAACATATTCAACGGGCACTCAATACATAATAACTGAATACAGTAACATAAAATAAAATTTCTGAAGCAAAAGAAATCATATTGGGGCTTCACCCTGAAAACATAATAAATGTTATGAGCATTAAAACTATAAAGAAGATTTAGGTAAGTGTAAAAATGAGGAAACCTGAGACTTCAAAATACGAGAAAAAAACTAGCAATGAGAAACAAACTCTTGTTTTTTTTTACATAAAAATTATCTCATTCTTTAATTTACTTTGCCATAATTTCTATGGGTGGGAATGTCAGTATGACAGCATAGTTCAGATATATTTAGTGCAAGTTTAAATTGTCTGCTACTGGTTTCTTCTCTTATTAAAGTTTCATATTAATAGCCTGTCACATTAAACTATATGCTTAAAAATGTGACATTATAGTCTTGAACTTTAGATAAACTCATATTACTGGACATTTTATTATTTAGAGTGCCTCCTTTCCTTCCAAAGTAACAAATTTCCTACAGACATTTTTAGGGACTTTGGAAGAGGTATATATTTGGAACTAGACGGCACCTCACAATCATGTAATGCAAAGATTTCATTTTACAGATAAAATCATTTAGTCCCATAGAGAATGTGTATTTGATTGTCTGCTCATCTTTTCTCTCAGCTTTCCTGAGAACTACATTTCGCCTTTTCTATCCACATGATTTCTATTTCTATATTCTTAAATTATTTCATTTTAACCCTGGCCACAGTTGATTGTTCCAGAAGTTGGTATCTTTTTGAAGAATGTTAGATTTTGATAAACTCCAAGTTATAAAACTGTTAATATCCATGTTTTCTATCATATAATAAAAAACTTGGCAACAAAAGAGAATGGTGAGGCCCCTAAAGAGGAACAAAGACAAGAACTCCATCAGAACTCAAGTCTCTGACCCCTGAGTCTCTGAACCTCTGTCCAATGTTTGCTTATTTCCTTAGATAGTCCAACATCCAACATCCTTCAAATAAATTTCTTTTTTTGTTTTGGTGAATCTTAGTATCGGTCATGGCACACAACGAACCCTAAAACATAGTGCTATGAATGTTAAGTAACTTACCCAAGCCTTCAAATCCAGTTCAAAAGTTGTTTTGGAAGCCAGATAGTCTCCCAGCCCTGTAATAGGCACTAATAAATTTTTGTGAAATAAAATATATTGTAATATATTATGTTTTATATAATAGATTATAAAATATAAAATGGTATAGAAATATTTTGATGCATTTCATATATGTTTATGACTTATCTTGCACTGTCTTCAGTAGAAGTTTGTCTCAAGTAATAAAGTAATATACTGTATTTGTAACTTTTAACACAATTGGGTAATTTTTAGAGTAAAAATAACATTATATCTAGAATTTGCTTTAAAATACTTCAGCACAGAGGCGACTGGGTGGCTCAGTGAGTTAAGCGTCCAACTCTTAATTATTGCTCAAGTCATATCTCACAGTTCATGAGTTTGAGCCCTGCATCAGGCTCTGGCTCACAGTATGAAGCCTGCTTGGGATTCTCTCTCTCTGCCCCTCCATTTCTCTCTCTCTCTCTCTTAAAATAAATAAATAAATAAATGTAAAAAAAAAAACCTTCAGCACAAAAAGATAAGGAGGCAGCAATACCTAAAACAAGATTAGTAAAATAATAATAACTGATAAAGCTGGGAGGTGGGTTAATTGGAGTTCATTACACTGTTCACTCTTCATTTGTAGAGACTGGAAATTTTTTATTACAAAAATTATTTTAAAATTATACCATAATATCTGACATATGATAGATTCTCATTAAATACTGTCTGTCTCTACCCCCATAGCCCAATTTTGGGGAAAACCAGAAAGAAATAAGAGTAGCTAAATGAGCTAAAGTACATAATTATTAACCCTGAGTACATTTGCTTTCTGAAATGTGACTGTTAGAAGGAATTTTAAAGTTCAGATTTCTTAATAGCTAGTCCCAAATTCTAGACACTTTTCTCTTTCATTATTTGACCATTTCACCATCTGACAATTTCTGTGATACATTTTTATTGCATTTTATTGCAATTTCATTTTTTGACTCACACTTTTACAGGCAGAGGAAATGAAAACATTTCATTTGTAAAAATAGGATTTTTATCACTTGTACTTTGGTACATTTTAAGTACATGGGTTTTCCCTCTCAAGCTTCTTTGTTGTAGCTAAACTTAACTGAAACTGGAGATTCTCAAACTGTATTCACTGGGGAAAATATGTATAAATGCATACATATACAGTAAATTTTCTTTTCTTCAGTGCTTTGCTTTAAAAATGAAGAAAAACCCCAATGCTAACAGTAGATAACAATCCAGGATACCAAATTATTTAACTCAAGGAGCCTCCATTCAGACTGTGTGACTAGATAGTACAACTATAGTGGTTTCTATTTATTTCTATATTCTTTTCTATACCATACACATGTTCTTAATTAAAGAGGTATTGCTCTTATAGTCAGAAAAAATGTATAAACTTTTAAGTAAAGACTTCTGCAATGTATTTCTTAAAAACATTTTTACAGTATGTATAGCAAGATCATTCTGGTTGGGATACAAAATCATCCAAGAAGATCATGGGTCATGCCCTGCATAGGGCTCCATGCTGAGCATGGAGCCTGCTTAGGATTCTCTCTCTCTGTCTGTCCCTCTCCCTGACTCACTCTCTCTTCTAAAATAAAACAAGATAAAATAAAATAAAATAAAATAAAATAAAATAAAATAAAATAAAATAAAATATTTTAAAAAACTGTTTGGAAAGTCCATGGCAACTTTGATGAGACTGAGCAGACTAATAAATATCTACTATAAATTGCTTAGTATTATTTTTAAAAGCAATCATATCTCTATGTACATGGTGTATAAAAATTCACTTATTGAACAATCATTCATCAATATACCTATTATGTGCTGAATGATTGATATGCTGAGGATGCAGCAGTGAACAAAACAATATTTCTACTCCCACATAGTTCCTAGTCTTGTGAGGGAGAAAGGCAAAATACAAGTCCATATCTGCCATGTCAGGGCACTGAGGTAAAGAGTGAGTAGTCAAGGAAAGGGGTCTCTGATAAGGTAACAGGACTGCTGGAATCTCTAATCGGAGGGTTTTGCCTTTTCGTGTAGAACTATACAGTTTTCTCTTCTCCTGTTGTTTCTCCTCCTCCTTCTTCCTTCCAAGAAACTAACACAAAGAATTTTCAGAGGAATGGCTCATCTCTTAACTACAGAAGATATACCTATAAGACTGACATCCTGTCCACAAGTGCTAGCATGACTGAATCATGTGTTAAATCCAAAGTCAAGAACACAAGCTATTTATAAATGGCAAGGAGGTTCATTCAGAGTTTGAGATATAACTTAATTATTCCTTGAGAACATACAATTTGCTAGGCTCAAAAGCTGTTATGCTATCCTTTCTAAAACTGTACTTTTGAACTAATCCCATCTCTCTTGGTAACTTCAGGCAGGAAGGTTGTTTTTGGTATTGTTCTTTTCTCTTTACACTTGTAAGGGTGACTATTTGCCTTTAGCAAACTTTTATCCTTGTTCGTCTTTCCAGTCTGCTTAATGAGTATCACCTCTCACCTTTTGGCTTCTGTAGCTCAGATACTTTATTCAGACAGTACTGTTCTCATGTAAAAAATAATACACTTTAATTAAAGGTATAGCTATAGAAACCATGACCATGTATTCAGTAAAAATAAGCCTAAAAGAGTGTTTCCCAGAGAATATAAGAACATGTGATGTTATTTTATTCAGTTTCATTTCAACTTTGTGGATATGAGATGTACTTTGATAATAAGTTCTGTGACACTTCTTTTTTACCAAAATACCAATTCAGAATCTTAAATATTTTCTTTTTCCTAAAATTAATAATAATTGCTAACCTGATGGACAAAAGCTGACTGTCACATCCTAATACTGACTTTTAGTAAAATGGAATCAATTATTTTTTTAACCAGTCAATAAGAAAATGAAAGTAAAAAATATAAGTGTTATGGTCTGGAATGTCCATCTGCTTTTTTTTCCCTAAGGGCATTAGATTACATTAGTATATCTGAACTTAATCAAAGCTGGATGTTTGAGACTAGGAACTTCAACAGGCTTTTGTTGAAAAAACAAAAAGCAAAACAAAACAAAATTCAAAAAATTGTAGCCAGTAGGTAACATTAATTGTGAATGTTTCTTTTTAAAATTTATCTGAGATCTAAAATCCTTAAAGTAGTATGAAGTATTTTTAAAAGATTTTAAACATTTTAAAAGATCATCCAATAAAAGAAAAGTGCTAGATATAGCCTCATATTTGAAATAGCAGTGCCACCTTGTGACAAGATATTTCAGTATAATTCTATTCCATATTTCCTTATACTTAACCAATTCTCTTGACCTATATAATATATAAAGATATGATGAGAAAAATAAAGTACTTTGGTTCCTTTAGGACACTTAAAATCATTCATTAAAGAAAAAGACTCAACTTTTCTTTATTTATTAACCATTAAACTAACAATCATCAATACTTTTAAGCAGTCATTATATTCAAAAAATTTTACTAGGCTTTACAAAATTTTGTAAAAGAAATAGTAATTGCTTCTAACTATTGCTCACAGAAGCAAATAGAAAGGCTGACAAAATAAGCTCAAGAAACAAAAAAATGGTAAATGAATTAAAAAGCAAAACATAACATCAGAGTACTTCAAACAAGAAAGGTATCCTGGAGAGGAGAGAAAATTTCTATTATCTCACAATCCTTTGCTTAAAATGGAACAAATATTTTAATAGAGGCTAATTAGGAAGGGCATTTCATTTACCTTATCATAATGTTTTGGTTTTGTTCTATATTTGTATTCCATTTCTATAGCGATAAAAGATGCAAAATATTTTGAAAATTTAAACTTATATATAAAAAAGCGAAGACCCCAATACAGTGGGATGTGTATGTGTGTGTGTGCGTGCTGGAGGCCTAAACTAATGGGCACCTTTAAAACTTTTTAATCTTTTCCAATGTATTTTTTCTCCCACCATGTATTTGTTATATTCAAAAGGAGATACTTTAAAAATCTACAGAATAATTAACATGTAATATGGCCTAAAGTGATCTAGAAACTATAGTGAGGTTTAGTGCATATGATTCAATCCAAATCAACAATTAGATTGAACATTTATAGACAATAAAAGGAATAACAAGCATATTTATCTTCCTGTTGTGCAAGTTACTTTGAGAAAATTCTAGCTAATAGCAAGGGAAATTGCCCATTCCTCTGCCTTAAATTACAACTAGATTTTTCTCCCATCTGGGGGGCCAGATTAGATTATTAGGTGTGATGAGGGAGCATGAGGCAGGCTGAGGGGTTAAGTAAAGCTAGCATTCCCCCACCCCAGGTGGGATCTGTGTGATATTCCTTGGATACTCCTCGCTACAAGAACAAAGGAAAGGGGTTTAAGTGCTTGCCATGGTGATGTGGGAAACTAAGGCAAATGAAAAATTAAATTCCTTATTGCCTATAGCCCATTGACAAGTCCTTGAAACTAACAGAATGATCTCCCTCTAGGAGTTCAGCTCCATGATGACACTTTGCTAGGGGCAAAAGAGAACCTTAGCTTAACATTTTACCAACTTCAAGGATCTGTAAATCAACTTCCTTTATGTCAACTGCCCCAAGATATATGCTGGCAATCATACTCCAAGCGTTTGGCCCCCCAAATATGCATCTAAAGTGTCTCATGACTGAGGTTTTATTAAATGGTAATAAATAGCATTTTCCTAGCAACAGCTACCCCCGCAAAGTCCTGGAAACCTTGCTTCCAAATTTCCTTAGAGACTTACTCTATCCCTGACCCCCTCCCCATCTAAGGGTATATGAGTTACCCATCATGACCCCATGCAGCTCTTCCTGCCTATGGGTCCTGTCCTGATGCTTTAATAAAATCAACTTTTTGCACCAAAGATGTCTTCAAGAATTTTTTTCTTAGCTGTTGGCTCCAGACCCCATGAACCCCACCATTACCTCAAAACTTCATCAGCTGGACTTAAGAGCCCTAATATTGGAACACTACAGGGAGAGGAAAAGGAAACAATACCAATGAAAACTGTGTGTAGTTCTCTTCTTCATCCCAGTCAATAGTATTATAATTTAATCTCTTTCTACAGTATCTAATTTGGCAACCAAAAATGCAATCAACAAGAGTAAAAGGTAGGTAAACTGGGCAAAAACTATTTCCTTCATTAAATTTTAAGCTTTGTGAAAATGGCATCTTGGTCTCTGTGACCCAGTGTAGGTTTAAACAGTAATAAATATTCATTAAATTAAAATTTTAACTCCTTCATCAATGCTGTTAAGACAGTATATTTCAAAATTTTTGGAGTTGTTTTATTATGCTTGTGATAAGATATTTAGCTATCATTAGCCTTAAAAATAGTCTTATCCTCCAAATAATTTTTATAGAAAATAGGTATTTTTAAGCCACTGAGTTGCTTATAATTCATGTCTAATCATAATTTAAAAATAATCAAAGAGGGGGGTCTCTGGGTCACTCAGTCAGTCAAGAGTGCAACTTTGGTTCAGGTCATGATCTCACTGTTTGTGGGTTTGAGACTGGTGTCAAGCTCTGTGCTGACAGCTCAGAGCCTGGAGCCTGCTTCAGATTCTGTGTCTCCCTCTCTCTGTCCCTCCCCTGCTCTCTTGCTCTCTCTCTCTCAAAAAATAAATAAACATTAAAAAATTTTTAATAATCTAAGAAGACCTTTCCCCCCTAAAGACTGCTAAATATAAATCTCTTCCTAAATCCACTGATATTTTAATACAGAAAATTAAAGAGAAGTATGTTTTACCTCTAGGCTAGATTAAGTGGGAATGAAAGAGATTAAGAAGAAATTCCTCGTTACATAGGTTGTGAGAAATAGAACATTTTCCTTTGGAAATTTGTACATTGATGAGCTACTTTCCCTCTTGGCAGTAAAAGACATTTATAAGCCAGATGCAAGACAAAAAAAGAAACAGTATACAAACTAAAAAGACAAAGAATGAATCTAGAGTGAAGAGTTAGGGCTGGTTCTAATTATTTCAATTTGGATTTCCTCAGTATTTTGTTTGTTTCTTTTTATTAGTATTCACTTATACCAAAAAACATATTTATTTAATATCTAGTTCTATACCTGTCAATATAAAAATTCAAATGTAGGTTACCTGGGTGGCTCAGTCAGTTAAATGTCCAACTCTTGATTTTGGCTCAGGTTATGATCTCACAGTTTGGGAAAATGAGCCCCATGTCCTGGCTCCATGCTGGGTATGGAGCCTGCTTTGGCTTCTTTCCCTCCCTCTCCTTCTGCCCCTCCCTTACTTGTGCACCTGTGCATGTGTGTGTGTGTGCATGTGTGCATACACTTTCTCTCTCTCTCAAAAAAAAAATTAAAAATTCAAATGTAAAAGAACGATGTATAAAATTTTTAAATTTAAAGTTAATATTAAACTAGAGCTTATTTTTAATTTGCCTTTTGGAAAAAAAGTGGATAAATATTTATTTAGTAGTGGAAAATTAACAAGGATTTTAGATTTCTATTTCAAAATTTATCCATGAGCAATCATCTGTGTCACAAGTAATACTTATTTATATTTTTAGGATGAAAATAATAACAGCAACAGAAAAAGAAAAAATTGAACAAAAACAATGCAACGGTGTTTTTAGTTTTGAACTTTTTTCTTATGTGGCTACTTACAAACATAAAAGAATACTGGGTTATATATATCACATATGATTGGGTTATATAAATATATCCAGTGTAAGATTAAGTAAAATTAAATTTAATAATTCTGGACATATTTATAATGCCAAAAACATTAATATAAAAACAGTATATAATGATATAATATCAATATTTTTTATTATTAAATTAGTTATTTTCTATGAAATAGGTTATTATGCAACATGGAATGGAATGTTTTGAAATTGGCAGAGTTAAATGGTGAGACTGTGTCTCATATATGTCTGAACTACATACATGCTGGAATCTATCAGTGCCCTATTTACACGTTGCTGACCATCTGTTGTCACCTAAAGTGATAATGTTATAAAAATGGAATCAAAAGATATCTCCTGCTCCTTGTTATTTCTGAATGTCAACATAACTTTAACTAGCTGAAAAAGATAAGTGTTCACTACCAGCTTAACGTCCTGCATATGTTAATGGAATTATATTTTAGAGTCATGGAGGCATATTAAATACCTTTTATAATTAAAAGTCATCATTCATAAATTTCTTACATCTTCTGCCAGAAAATTAAAGCTACTTTCTATGTAACTAGTAAAGATGTTGTTAAATAATGGTTAATAACTATATATTTACAATTTTCAGGTAGAAACGGTGAGGGTAAATTATATAGAGAAAATATCTTTTGCAGTAGGGATGACATGTGCAAGAAGATGTGACAAGCCAAGGGAAGAGAATAAATCCACACTTTATGCAAGAATCAGTATTTTTCAATATGGACAAAAAGTCTGTGCAACTTTTCACTAATTTGTCAATTTTAGGAATTAACAAATTTTAATTTAGATTTTCAGAAATTAAGTAATAGTTTTTAACCTAAACATTGAAATTTGTCATATTAGTCACATTGATATTATAATGACAAAACCCCGTGTCAATCATTTTATGACAATATAACTTCTCATATGAATGGCCCAAATCTTACTTCTACACAACATATTTAAAATATATTAAGTTTAGTGTTAATAGTTGAGAATAATACCATGGAGTTTTGCTAAAATTTTACTTCCTCTTATATCACACTTCAGAACACTCTTCTCACCTTTTCATATATTATTCATTTATTCCTTCAATTTGCAAATAAGTACAAAGCACTTATGACTTATAACACAAGATGTCTAGGTTTGAATGGTGCATCCAATTGACTGGGATGGCAAAACTAAACAACTAATTAAGTAACTGTTTACTACTGTGAAGAGAGGAGAGAAGCAGGAATGGGCTGGATGGGAGGGCATGTGAAGAACATGCTTGAGAAGCAAGAATAAAGGTCCTGAACTGGAAAACAAAACTATGTTTTTTAAGTAAATACATTAAAGCCAATGAGACTGAAACATAAAAACTGACTGTGTCATGGAATGAAATATGTGAGGTAATCTGGTCAAGATTATAAAGAGCCGAACAGTTGTGCAATAGATTTGTGTCTTTATCCTCATAGCAGAGAAACTGTTGAAGACTTTCAAGCAGTGATTGATATGACAGATTTGCATTTTTGAAACACTTTAATTCAGTGTTAATAAGCCCAATAGTCATCCACTACTTAATCATTAGATGGAAAATAGTCATGTCAATGAGCCCTGTGTCAGGCTCTGTGCTGACAGTGAGAAGCCTGTTTGGGATTTCTCTCTCCCTCTCTCTGTCTCTCTGCCCACCTTCCCAGGCTCTTAGTTTCTCTTTAATTTTTTCAAGCTATAATTTCTTCACATTAGGAGTTTGGAGCTAACAAGATGACAGTCAACATATCTTCCTGATATAATATTACATGATTCTAGATTCTGCCCTCCCATGCAATCAATTTCTTACCAAAATTAAACATGAAATCATCTGAAATTCAATAGATAATATTTAGAACTCTAATTGACCTCCCTGCCACTTAATAAAAGTATCTGACTCTGAAATAAAAAATTTAATCCTAAAAACTCTTTCTTTTTAATTAAGTTTTATCTGTAATAAATAGTTCCTTTAATTTTTCCTTTTTTTGTGCAGAAGGTTACTTGAACATATTAAATGTTCAAATCTATATTAGCTTCCTATAGCTAGGCAAACCACTTCCTCTACACTAACTTGTCCAGGTAATAACAAAAAGTAATTTTGAAAGTCATATTTGTATAATTTGATGTATTCATAGCACAGCTGCAAATCTCTTAAAGTTGTTATAAACCATGCAACACCACTTCTTTGTGACAGTTTGTTGAGCATTTAAATGAAAATCAGAGAACCTAAGCTATCTATTTCAATTCAGTTAGTAATTCTGCAAAGCTTAAAAATCTAAATGCCACAGTACTGTGAAAACACAAACTATCAAAAATTTATACAATTAAATTATCTTCTTTAAAAATAACTTTGTTTTCAAGCATTTAGTAATCTCCTTATAAACATACATTTCTTTTACAAAATCATTTAAGCTCCATAATGCCCATATTATGTGTATTGTCTTCAAATTACTCTTATGTTCTGATTGAATTTAAGCTTAAAGTTCTAAACATGGTTATTTGAAATTGTTTCTCCTCCCCATTGGATTCTTAGATAGGAGGCTTCCAGTTGTACTACTCTACAGTTACTCCCAAGGTCACCAGAGGCAAGGCAACCTTTCTGCTCCTACGCCTCTTATGACTCTTTGTCCTTATTTTAGCTCCCTTGTTTTTATTATGCTAATAAGCCCTAATTCTTATCTCCTTTATTAATCCCTTTTACCAATCATTCACTATTTCCCTTCCAATCTTTTCCACTCCCTTTTCTTCTCTTTCTTCATCTCTTTTTACTCTATAAATATAAGTAAAACTCCACATAAGGCCACAACTACACTTATATATTGAAAGCTCCTAAATACATATTTATAGCAAAAATTTTTCCCATAAATCCTTAATCTGTATGTCCAGTTGTTCTCTGAACATCACTACCTAGAAACTCATGTGTTCAAAGCTGAATTAATTATTATCTTTATCCCATTTCATTCACCTCCAATTCTTCATCCTTTATTCAATTATTTATTGACCACAAATTTTCCATTCATATTCATTATGTTTCCCATTTTAGTGATGGCACCATGTATCTCTGAAACTAAATCAGAAATTTACTGATTATTCTTAAAGCATTCTTCTTCACCATCCATATTCTATTTCATTCTCTTAATTCTACTTCCTGAATACTTTTAAGATCATTTCCTTAATTCATATCCTCATAATACTGTCTATATTTAAGTTGTTACCATTTTTCACTAGCAACATTCTGACTAGTTTCCCAACTACATCAAATCATCATCCTCACTAATAACACACTAACAACTCATTTTTTTCTTTCTCTCTTTTTTTTTTTAATAATAGTTCCTGGTTATCTCCTTTATCAAATCATAGGTATTTTAAATATACAGAAAACATAGAAGTCCCTGGAGAATGAACACTCATGTGTTGCCAAACATTTGACAGTGAATCTCTATACTACCTACTCAGAGGTCATGCAATTGGTGACAGAAGCACAAACACTGGTTTTTCTGAGAACATGTCTGATTTGTAGTGGTAGGCCATAACCATCTTCTATATTTATCCTTCACTTGCCATACTTCTAAGCATTCCACTTCTACACCATTTTGGTGGCATTTTTGCAATATCCTGTTACCAGCTGCATGTACTCTGTCTTAGAATTTCAATGCTCAGGTATATCATAGCTACAGAATATGTATGGAACATGACGGGGACTTTAAGCCATCAAACAAATCTGTTATGGACCACCTTTAAGCAAATCTCTAACCTTTTAAGAAAGTATATGTTACATATGAACTTTAGGATTGTCTTTCCATCTCTGTGAAAAATGCCACTGGAATTTTGGTAGTGTTAATACTGTAGTCTGTAAATTGCTTCAAGGAGATGCACATTTTAACAATATTAATTATTCCAGTCCATGAGCTTTCCATTTATCTGTGTCTTCATTTCTTTGATTGATGTCCTCTAGTTCTCAATATACATGTCTTTCACCTGCTTGGTTAAATTTATTCCTAAGTATTTTATTTTACATGCTATTGTAAATGGGATTGCTTTCTTAATTTCTCTTTCAGACAGTTCACTGTTAGTGTGTAGAAAATGCAACTGGTTTTTGTATACTGATTTTGTATCTTGCAACTTTACTGAATTAATTTATTAGTTCTAATAGTTTTCTGGTGGAACTACTAGGATTTTCTATTTATAAGATCATGTCATCTGAAAAAAAGAGACAATACTACTTCTTCCTTTCTAGTTTGGATGCCCTGTATTTCTTTGTCATGCCTAATTATCCTGGCCAGAACTTTCAGTACTGTGTTGAAAATAAGTGACAAGAACCAGCATTATTGTCTTCTCCTGGTCTTAGAGGAAAAGCTCACAGCTTTTCACCTTTGAATATGATGTTAGCTGTTGGCTTGGCATATATGACATTTATTATCTTGAGGTACTTTCTTTCTATATTTAATGTGTTGAGGTGTATTATCATAAAAGTATATTGAGCGTGGCCCAATGTGTTTTTTTAATTTATTGAGATGATAATTTGTTTTTTACACTTCATTGCGTTAATGTAGTGTGTCACATTTATTGATTTAGTATATTGAACCATCTCTGCATCACAGGTATAAATCCCACTTGATCAGAGTGTATGATCCAAAAGTGTGTGCTGTTAAATTCTTTTTGCTAGTATTTTGTTGAGGATTTTTGCATCTGTGTTCATCAGGGATAGTGGCCTGTAATTTTCATTTTTTGTGTGGTGTTACTGTCTGACTTTGGTATCAGAGTAATGCTGGCTTCATAAAATGATTCTGAAAGTACTCTGTCTTCTTAGTTTTTTTTGGAAGAGCTTGAGAAGAATTGATAGTAATTCTCTTTAGTGATTAGCGGAATTCACCTGTAAAGTTAGGTGCTCCTGAGCTTATCTATGTTGGGAGATTTTTGATTACTGATTCAATCTCCTTACCTATGATTGGTCTGTTCAGTTTTCTATTTCTTTATGACCCAGTCTTGATAGGTTATACGTGTCAAGGAATTTTAAAATTTCTTCTAGGTTTTTAAATTTCTTCTAATTTGTTGGCATATAATTGTTAATAGTAGTGCCTTAATATCTTTTGTATTTTGTAGTATCAGTTATAATGAACTCTTTTTCATTTCTGTTTTTATTTGGTTGAGTATTGTCTCTTTTTTTCTTAGTTACTCTAGTTAAGTTTGTCAATTTTATTTATCTTTTCAAAAAAAGGTCTAATTTTCATTGATTTTTTTCTCTTGTTCTCCTAGTCTCTATTTCACTTATTTTTGCTCTGATCTTTGTTATTTTCTACCTTCTTCTTACTTTGGGCTTAGTTTGTTCCTCTTTTTCTGTTTCTTAAGGTGTAAAGTTAGATTGCTAATTTGAGATATCTCCTTTTTCTTAAAGTAGGCAATTATCGCTAATGTTTCCACTCAGAATTGCTTTTGCTACATCATATAAGTTTTGGTATGTTGTATGTCCATTTTCATTTGTTTCAATATATTTTTTATATTCTTGTTGATTTCTTCTTTGACTCATTGGTATGGTATGGAACCACAAAGACCCTAAATAGCCAAACCAAACTTGAGAAAGACAAAGCTGGAGGCATCACATTTTCTGATTTCAAACTATATTGCAAAGCTGTAGTAAATCAAAACAGTATGGTAGTGGTATAAAAACAGGCATATAGACCAATGAAATAGAATACCTAGCCCAGAAACAAACTAACACATATATGGTCAACTAATCTTTGACGAGGGTGCCAAGAACATATAATGGAAAAATGATAGTCTCTTCAATAAGCAGTGTCTGGAAAATGATACCCACATGCAAAGGAATGAAACTGGATCCCTATCTTATGGCATTCACAAAAATTAATTAATTATAAAGGAATTAAAGACTTATATGTAGAACCTGAAGCCGTAAAACGCCTAAAATAAATCAGAAGGAAGAAGCTTCATGACATTGGTCTTGGCAATCATTTCATGGGTATGACACCAAAACACAAGTTAAAAAAAGCAAAAATAAGTAAAATTACATCAAATTAAACAGCTTTGGCATAGCAAAGGAAACAGTCAATAAAATGAAAAGGCAACCTATAGAATGGGAGAAAATATTTGTAAACCATATATCTGATAAGAGGTTACTACCCAAAATATATAAGGAACTCTTACAACACAATGGCCAAAACAAAATAAATAACCTAATAAAAAATGGCAAAAACCTGAATAGAAATTTTTCCAGAAAGGACATATAAATGGCCAAGCGGTACACGAAAAAGTGCTCAACAATACTAATCATCAGGGAAATGCAAATCAAAACCATAATGAGATATTACCTCACATCTTTTAGGATGTCTATTCTCAAAAAGAGATAACAAATGTTGGAGAGGGTATGAAGAAAAGGGAACCATTATGCATTGTTGTTGGAAATGTAAATTGGTACAGTCACTGTGGGAAACAGTACAAGTGTTCCTCAAAAAATTATAAATAAAATTACCATGTGATTCAACACTTCGACTCCTGGGTAGAAAGAAACAAATTCAGTATTATGAATGGATACATGCTTTCATTTTCATTGCAGCATTACTCACAGAAATAACCTAGGTTTCCATCAATGGATGAATGGATTAAAAAATATGGTATATTTCTTATCATAAAAAAAGAAAGAAATACTGCTTTTTGTGATGACATGAATAAAACTAGAGGACATTATGGGAATTGAAATAAGTCAGAGAGAGACAAATACTCAATGATTTTTCATATTTGGAATCTTAAAAAAATTAAACTCATAAGAAACTCATAAGAGAGTAGAATAGTGGTTATCAAGGACTGGGGAAATAGGGAGATGTCATTCATAGGGTACACACTTTCAGATATAAAATGAATAAATTCTGGGGGTCTATGTACAGCATGGTGTCTGTAGTTAGTATAGTTAATATAGTATTTAAGTATTATATACTTTAAATTTGCTAAGAGTAAATCTTAAGCATTTTCATCACACCAAACAAACAAACTATATTAGGTCAATAAATGTATTAATTAACTTAATGGTGGTAATTATTCCATTTTTAAAGATCAGCTCAAGTATTTTACTATGTTCTATGTTTCCAACATTTGATTACTGTTGACTTAGTTTAAGAGTGGTGATTTAATTCAAAGTCTTAGTTCACATGATCCTGGATAGGCCCCCAAAATGTGGTCTAGATGTCAGTTAGGGTTTGCCTGCCCCTTGAGAGCTAGTTAAGACTTGATAACACTCCCAATCCATCTTACTTGGGAAATCCAAAGCTATCAGGATTCCTGTCAAATGATAGTAGGGAGGGAATGAGATTGTGGGCTCATGGTCATCTCACTGGCAATTTTAAGTCTCTCCTCTTCATCCCTAATTTTATTTCCTTTCATAGAAAAAAAAAATCCCCTCCTTTCTAGCACAGCCTAGAAAACTGCATTTACTCTGAGGTCTTGTCTCAAAATCTCACTATCTGCCAGTGGCTTTTCAAGATATCTTCTTAAAGAGGAGCATTTTATCTATGAGAGAATTAAGATGCCAGATACTAGAATAACACATTTCCAAATTCTCATAACTGTCTTGTTACTCAAGTTCTAATAATTTGGGGTTAGTTTTTAGCCATAAAGTAGGCTCCATGGAAAGTAAGTCCTATCAAGTATCATCTTGCCCAGCATCCTGAGACCTATAAAGGAAATTGTCTTTCCCAAGATTCCACTATTAATATCAGAGCCATACTGCATCTCGAGCCTCTGGATTCTTATTCCAGAGAATGTTATTTCTATTACTTCATACTGCACTGATATTCCAAATAAATGCAATCATTATTTTGGCAGCTCACTGAAAGAATTTTCTTTTACTTAATCAAATGATAAAAATTCAAAGTACTTGGGTCAAAGTCAGTTAAATGTCAGACTTCGGCTCAGGTCATGATGTCATGGTACATGGGTGCAAGCCCTGCATTGGGCTCTGCTCTGACAGTGCAGAGCCTGCTTCAGATCCTCTGTCTCCCTTTCTCTCTGCCCCTCCCCCACTCTTTCTCTCAAAAATAAACATTTTTTAGAAATTCAAAATACTTAAAAATAAGATTTAAACTTATATTTTCTTTACAATATTTAAATTTATAGTAACCACTCATGGACCAGATGTTCTTTGTGAGTTTACATTTAAAAAGTGATTACATATACCTATAACTTATTACTCTTTCAAATCATAGTTCAAAATGCCACAGAGTAATACAATCGCTAAATTAATCAGTGCTGTGAAGTCAATTTTTATTTGTTTATATTTTTAGTGCAATATGTGTAAATTCAACTTAAAAAAATTTAAAAAGATGCTTAAGAGAAGAGAATCCATTGAAGTAATTAATTAAATTGGTTAGTATCTACTCAATTTATCAAATGTTTATTTTTTATTTTTTAGAGAGAGAGAGCAAGTGAGGGAGAAGAGGAGAGAGGGGGCAGAGTATTCAAAGTGAGTTCCACACTGACAGCAGAGAGCCCAGTGTGGGGCTCGAACTCACAAACCAAAAGATCACAACTGAATTCAAGTCAGACGTTCAACCAACTGAGCAACCCAGATGCCCCAGTATCTACTCAATTTATATACATTATTTATTTATTCTTTCTAATCAAGATAAGAAGGTTTTATTATAATAATAACTATAATTTGTTGTTCATTCATTGAGGCAGACACTATGGCCTATATATTATCTCATTTCTATAACTTCTCTGTAAGTTAGGTATTTTTTAGAAAAATTAACTAAGAACACTAAGGTGCAGAAAGGTTATGGGAAATACCCACAGCCACACAACAAAGTGGCAGGTATTAAATTCAAACCCAGTCCATTTTATCCAAAACCCACACTTTTGCAAATGTGAAAATTGATTTTTTTATTTATGATTATCAATATCCTTGTACTATCTATTTGCATGTAGGTCATTTTTCAGATGCTGCATGTTAGTTAATATCTAATGAAGAACTATAGTCTCTTTCATTACCCATCAATTCAGTCAACATATATTTATTTAAAGCCTATTTTGTAGCAGACATCATGTGATGTGCTAAAGATTTAGTATGTCCTTAGATGTTAATAGATATTTGGATAATTATAAAGATTTGTCCTCCTGATAACATTTTTATGAGCTATTCTCAAATGATGTATTTCCCAAAATAGATAATTTGAAATGCTTAATGCAATAATAAATTTTGAAAATCTTTTTCTAAGCTTTCTGATATATTTTTCCCCTTATAAACCTTGCCAGTTCCTCATTTAAATTTTTTCATCCAAAATCTCTGGAATAATGAGAATGCAGTTTTACCTGACCTATACATGGATCCAGTCTCCCAATTATACTGAACCTATTTTCTTAGATTTTTGACTGTCCCCTAACATGTAGGTTCATACTTGCACAGTATTAATCTTTAAGCTATAAAATCTAGGACAAGGTGACAGGAAGACTACCTAATTGGCAATATGTCAGCATTTGTCTGGGTGACATGTAATGATGGACTTGGTGGCAATAAGAGCATGGGCATAACTGACCTAGCAGCATGTAAAGCACTCATGTAACACAGATGATTTAACTATATGAATAGCCAATATTCCCAGAATAAATTTTTCTCATAAAATAAAGCAGCCATTTTTAAAGGTTTAAATCCATGTATTAAAATACAGAGTTTATTTTAATCATCTAGCAAGGATGGGCTAAATGATATAAATCTGTTCCAAAATCTAATATGACTTCAACTAATTTAATGGAATATAGAAAGTCAAGAACAGAAGAAATTTCCTTGGACCTACTTGAATTTGTGCCTAAACTAGCAGATTTCAGAGAAATCCTTGCTTTTTGGTATTGTTTAGGACCCACACAAGGACCTCCATATAAGCTATGTACCTCAAATACAAAATGATATAAGGTATTATCTGAGATGTGAGAAAAAGAATACAAAATCCTTATAGGGATAATTCTAATATACTTCCAAATATCAGTGTCACCATTTTATAGTGTATACAGAAAAAGAACAGTTGTCTCACATATATCCCTGGATGCCCCTCCATACAAATACTCATCCTTACTGCTTCAAACTCTCTTGTAGGCCACTATTCATGTCTCTGTTTTATCTTTTCAGAATCCTTTTGAAGAATGCTGCCTCTTACACTCAAATAGCAAGAGTAGGGTCTTGCCACACTTGCTCTTTACTGCCATCACCCTTTATCCTCTCCTATACAATTCAATCATTACTGAAGATTGGGAGAAAATAGAGTAAACACAGGAGAGGAGTAATTCAAGACAGTAAATTTTGTTTTTCCCATAGTTCAAAGAAAAGCACAAAACCAGATAAATACAGAATTTCTTCTCAGATACAGCTCATACCTAAAGACTAAGACATTCATCAAATTCACTCTTCACTAGGAATTCTTATTTCTTTAAAGTGCCATATTACAGTTCTGTTATACTCATTAGTAAAATCCAACTCTGTCTGCCATGTTGGTCATACTGTAGAATACATGTTTTTCCAAATCCCCAGTATGCAGTGGGACAAGACCTAGGATTTTTCTAAGTCTGTTTAACACTCTGAGGAGGTTACAGCCAGACTGCCTACATTTTAAATTGATTGCATTTATGAGATCAATCATGCAATAGACAAATTAGTCTATGCTTGTGGCTTTGAAAAGCTGAAATTGGAAAAGCATACATAGCTTGGAAAAATTTATATATATATATATATATATATATATATATATATATAGTTTATTTAATTATTTATTTTGAGAGAGAGAGAGAGAGAGCAAGCAAGCGAGCAGGGGAGTGGCAGAGAGAGAGAGGGAGAGAGAGAATCCCAAGCAGGTTCTGCATTGACAGTAGAGAGCCTGATGAGGGGCTCAAACCCAGAAGCCATGAGATCATGACCTCAGCCAAAACCAAGAGTCAGACATCTAACTTACTGTGCCCCCAGGCTCCCTTATATTTATATTTTTAAAAATAAAAGCATTGCAATATAATAAAAAACTCAGAACTTTTTTTCTTGTATTTATAAGCAATTTAGCATTTCATTTGTTTCTTTTTATTTTTTAATTTATTTTTAATTTTTTAAATATTTATTCATTTTTGAGAGAGAGATAGACTGCAAGTGGGGGAAGAGCAGAGGGAGAGGGAGCCAAAGAGTCCCAAGCAGGCTTCAGGCTCTGAGTGGTCAGCACAGAGCCCAACGTCGGGCTGGAACCCACGAGTGGTGAGATCATGACCTGAGCCGAAGTCAGACACTTAAGTGACTGAGCCACCCAGTCGCCCCTCATTTGTTTCTTTTTAAAAATTACTATTACAAAAGAATGTGGGTCCAAAATGGCTTCAGTAGTTAGTGACTCTAAAAGTTTGAATCTACAAAAAAACCCCAAATAATCCAGTGAAGAAATGGGTAAAAAACATGAACAAAAACTTTTCCAAAGAAGACATCCAGATGGCTAATAGACACATGAAAAGATGCTCAACATCACTCATCATCAGAGAAATACAAATCAAAACCACAATGAGATACCACCTCACACCTGTCAGAAAGGCTAAAATGAACAACACAGGAACCAACAGATATTGGCCAGAATGAGGAGAAAGGGGCACACTTTTGCAGTGCTGGTGAGAATGAAAACTGGTGCAGCCACTCTGGAAAACAGTGTGGAGATTCCTCAAAAAATTAAAAATAGAACTACCTTATGAGCCAGCAATTGCACTACTAGATATTTATCCAAAGGATACAAAAATGCTGATTCAAAGGGGCACATGCACACCAGTGTTTATAGTAGCACTAATGACAATAGCCAAATTATGGAAAAAGCCCAAATGTCCATCAACTGATGAATGGACAAAAAAGATGTGCTACATATAAACAATGGACTATGACTTGGCAATCCAAAAGAATGAAATTTTGCCATTTGAAAGATGAACTAGAGTGTATCATGCTAAGTAAAATAAGTTAGAGAAGGACAAATATATAATTTCACTCATATGTGGAATTTAAGAAACAAAACAGATGGACATAGGGAAAGAAAAGCAAAATAAGATAAAGACAGAGAGGGAGACAAATAATAAGAGACTCTTAAATACAGAGAACAAACTGAGGGTTACTGGAGGCGTGTTGGGTAGGGGAATGGGCTAAATGGGTGATGGGCATTGGGGAGGGCATTTTCTGGGATGGGCACTGGGTGTTGTATGTGGGTGATGAATCACTAAATTCTACTCCTGAAATCATTATTACACTATATGTTAACTAACTTGGATTTCAATAAAATTAGAAAAATAAAATTAAATAAATAAATAAGAAAAATGTTTGAATCTAGCACTGGCTTTGGCACTCTAATTCAGGTAACCTTTGATATTTAGAAATAAATTTGAAGTGAAAACAAGGATTCTTCTATTTTTTTCCTAGGGTATACCTATTATGAAAATGTCTATCAGGGCATCTGCGTGGCTCAGTAGGTTAAGTGTCTGGCTCTTGGTTTCTGCTCAGGTCATGATCTCATGGTTTTGTGAGTTCAAGCCTTGCATCAGGCTCTGTGCTGACAGTGCAGAGCCTGCTTGGGATTCTCTCTCTCTCTCTCTCTCCCTCTCTCTCTGGCCCTCCCCAACTTGTGCTGTCTCTGTCTCTCTCAAAATAAATAAACTTAACAACAAAAAAAGAAAATGGTTATCTTGTCTCTCTCTCTCCCTTTATATCTATCTCTGTCTCTGTTGTGGATATTAAGTATTCACTTCCAAATTTAGAAGACTATAATTCAGCATTATAATATATCCTTCATACATGCACATTTTTCTGGTTCTCATCCTCCCAATTTGGTTTTATTAGTTAAATCCAAGTTTACTGCCTTTTAATATGTCTATGTAAACATATTTCATTCTGAGCCAAGCATTTCATTATCTTTTTTAGACAAGGGTTTTTACTTTTCCAAGTTAATTTTTAAATTTACTTCTACTTGCTTGACATTCTTCAAATTCTACAGATATTTTCTCCAACCTCCAACAGTTCTCTCTAATGCTTTTTAATCAAATTATTCACATGGCCAAAACTGTAAGATAATGTATTAACTTTATTTTTGTAAAAAAGGCATTTTTCACAAATCCCACTACTGTCCTGATCCAGTATTTACTGGTTTACTTCTAGCCTGGTGGAACCCTACTGACCTGGGACTTTTTGTCATTATATTGAATATTCCTTTAGTTTATTTTTGGTATTTAATTCTATCTCAGAAATCTTATTTTTCTCTTTCTGGGTTTACTACCTCGTTTTGGTGAAAAAAGTTATAATATTTCAGGTTTTCACATGTGACAAATTATATATTCTCTCCCACAAATCAAGACTGATAGTTTGGCTAACTACAAAATTCTAAGTTAGAAATCATTCTCCTCAAGATTTTAAAGCTATTATTCTACTGTGCTCAAGCTTCTAGTGTTGTTATCAATAAATTTTCTAAGAAGTGCTAACATTAATTTAGCACTTCCTATGCACCAAGTTCTATACTAGCTTACTTATGTCTTATAACAAACTTAAGAAAAAGTAGTATCCTTAATGACAAATACAGAAATTGAGGTCTAAAGAAATTAAGTAGCTTGTCTCCTTTCCCCTCTTCAGTTTTCAGTTTTCAGAAGTATTAGAATATGCATTGCTTTCAACATTTCAATTTTTAATCTATATACAGTATTTACATGCTTGAACTCACAATTGCCTTTTTCCTGTTTTCCTTAGAGTCCCTTCAAAAATCACTACAATTAAATGTTGAGATTCCTGGAATAATCCTCTAATTTTCTTATCTATTCTATTTTCTGTATCTTGTCTTTTTCCTCTATGTCCTAAGATATTTCCTTAATTTCACATTCCAAATTTTCTATTGAAGTTTTATTTTCGCACATTTTTAATTTCAGAAATCCCATTCATATGTATAAATATATTTCCATTTCTTTTTGTGTGTCTTAAACATTCTAAAATTTTCTTTATAGTATTAATTCTATTTTTGATACATTTATTCTTATGTTCCTTATGGTTTTGTTGTTATTGTAAATTATATCTTTTTAAATTATCTTTTCTAAATTTGTTGGTGATTTTTAAGAATGCCATTGATTTTGTACTGCTGTCTTTTGTTTATTATCCTTTCCTTCTTTTATAATTATTTAACATGGGCCATATGTCATTTAGGGTTTTTTTAAGTTTATTTATTTGTTTTGAGAAAAAGAGAGAGTGAGAGGGGAGGGGCAGAGAGATGGAAAGAGAGAATCCCAAGCAGGCTCTGTAATGTCAGTGCACAGCCTGACACCAGGCTTGAACTCACGAATCGTGAGATCATGCCCTGAGCCAAAATCAAAAGCCAGACACTTAACAGACTGAGCCACCCAGGTGCCCCTGTCATTTGGTTTTTGATTATTAACAATTTTTATTATGAGTAGGTCTCAATCCTACTAAAGGTTTGTATTTGTATGTTTGGGTTTAGGGGGCCCATGTGAGGTGGGACAGCATCATTTTGTATATATTGTCTCAGGACACTTTTTTATCAAACCTACTGTGTCAGCTCAAAAATCATTTATTTTCCTCATAGTACATTTGCCTATTTCTAAATATGTTTTTGGAATAAACAGAAAATCTGTATGGCTCATTATGAAGCTTTTCATTTTATAGATTTCCTTTGCGGCATTAGTGCATTTTGTTCTCCCAGGTTAACATATAGAACTGGATTATCAAATCCGAGATCTTATTTTAGCATCAAGCTTTACTAATAATTTCAAAGATACAGTTAATCAGGAGGTTTAGACAAAACAGAGAAAGGCCTAAGATATCAACAACAGCTCCTCAGGTCCCATCTTCCTGCCTCGTACATGACTATCTGGCTCAGAATAAAAATCAGGTCTCTAAATAAGGATTATAGAGTTACCTCACATGTAGAAGCTTTTAAGATATAAAACATGTCCATTTTAAGTTTAAAAGAGTTGTATAACTTAAAAAACATCACCATGCCTCATAGATTCCAGATTCTAGTTCTTATAGGTAATACTTAGCCAGGGACCCTCTGTATTTCAGAGATAACTTTTTTTCCTCCCACCAAATGTCACTAGAAACTTTCCCCAGAAATCCAGCCTACAAGAAGATAAGACCAGGTCACCTACCTCCTATTCTTCTTCCTGGGGCATCTGACAGTCAAAAGAGTTAACATATTTCAGGTCAACTGCTTTAATTACTTCTAGATAGCCCTAAATGACTTTATACAATTATTTGGCAGATCATCAAACATATTCCTTGCTACTACTTCCCACTCTTATTAACTTCTGTGGAAAAAATAATTTTTCTTTATGGCTTTTCTATTCTTACACTGTGGAATAGTGTAAGCTATTCTTATTTTGATAATAGAATATCTAAAAATATTCTATTTTTTATAATATCTAAAAATATTCTATTATTTCTTTGAACAGCTCATTGTTTAAAGAAAGAAACTTTGATTAGATTTTTAAGGTCAGAGACCACCATATTTCTAAGAGGTTTGGGCCATGCACAAAATCTGATGGTACTATTTCCTCTATAGATTATTCCAAATTCCACTTGATTGGCATTTCTATGCTGGTTCTTATTGTTTATTATTTGGTCTGGAAATCTCATAGTTTTATTAGAGATGAAGGGAATTTTTTCCTATAATTTTGTTCTTTTTATTTTCTGTTTTCACCAAAGAGGGAGGATAGAGTAGAAATATCTTTGTAATTTTCCAATGTAAGAAAATGAAACATTATTTTAAAGGCTTTCTACTGCTATAATTAAAATTTCTGTGATTTGAAGATTTCAAAAAATGAGATTTTGCTTCAAACTCATGTATTTGATTTTTGTAAATAAGCTTTTAAAATTTTAAAATAAACAAAATCCCTATGTAAACTTCAAAAATATGCAAAAAGCTTTTGAAAAGCAAATGTTTAAACTTTCAAATAATTTTTGGATGCTATGTGTAAATATTTACAATCAAATATAAGAGTAAACACAGGACAAATAGAACTAAACTTTAGATTCACTTTCAACTATTTTAAATTAGTATCTACAGTGTGAAATTTCATCTGCAGCAATACAAAATTTAATTCATTTCAAAGATATAGTGGAAAATAACTGAATTTTACTATATGGTCCTTTTTAGTATATTTTGAATTAACCTTTATATATATATTTGGGTTAACCAGAGAATAAGATGCAGAATTCTCTGAACTTTTGGGAAATGATGGCCAGATTTCAGTAAATGATAGGCTCTTCAGAGCAAAGGCCACAAGTTCTTTATGTTTTTAAATTTCATATGTAGCATTTTATCTTGCTGGTAGTAGTCACTCTTCAATATGTGTGCATTGTACTGCTGTCAAAAATGTGCTAGAAATAGTTAAAAAATATCTTTGTATTATTATTTTTCTAATAATTAGTATATGTCAATTATAATATTGGTACTTTTTCATATGTACCATCTCATTAATCCCTATGGACTTCAAATGTTATTTTCAATGAGTTCAAAGAAAACAACGATTCTTTCTTGGAAGTGGAATAGAAAATCTTCAGCAAATTAACACTTGTCAAAAAGGAGAGAAAGAGAGAGAGAAACAGAAAAAGAAATATCTCAGTCAAATTAAATTACAGAGAGGATTGGCATTGATAGAATATAAGTGCTTAAGATAGAATAGTGCAGAATTCCTAAGGTAACACCCAATTCTTATAAAATGTACCACTCGGAAACAGAGGTTCCATTTTACATCTCATTGCATCTGAAAAAGCAATCTTCTTTAGCACAGTCCCAACATCCCTTTTCAATTTCAATATGACATTTTATTCTGAGGTTACTAGATATTAATAATATGTACAACCAGAGAATATCAGCTACAAAAAGACACTAAATATAGAGGAGGTAATTCTGTGGCTTCTCTTCCATTAGGACACTATCACAGGGCCCAAATCTGAACAGATGTAAAATCTTTACACTTTAACTCATTCAGTCCACTATTGCACCATAGAGCGTCTGAGGAAGCCCCCAGTAACAGTGCTTGACTGTCACATCTTTCCTGATTTAGTTTACTCTCTCACAGAATCTCATAGGAACAACAGTTTGGAAACTTTAAGTGTATCATCAAAAGCAGTGTCATTGCAAAAGACTTAAATAAGATAAATTATTAAGTGCTAACAATTATCACAGTATTCAGTTAAAGTATATTTCAAAATGTAAGAATTTATGCATTTAAATATTGTAACAACTGTATTTCTAACCTAATAAATACATTAAGTGCAACAAGTTAATTCCCAATAGAATTATTTATATGTATGTGTTCAAGGGTAGGGGCTTGAAGCAGAGTTAGGTGCTAAAGTGAGTCCAAAATAACCATCCCAGACAGTCAAAAAAAGGAAACAAAGAATAAGTCTGATGATTGAAATAGGTCTAATAGCTCTCTAATTTCTAACAGAACGATGGATCCACTGAGACTTCTGGAGTAGCGCCTGCTTGCCTACAAGATATACTCCATTCTATTTCAGTGTTAAATTTCTGTAATCTTAACCTGCGTTTATCTAATTGTTTGCTGTTCCGAGGATACGATGAAATAATGAAGCTGTATCTTAGAATTTAGTCTGTAAGTTTAATGCCTATAAGAATCCATGAACCCAGTGTATCCAATCTGAAATGTTTTATTTTTTTTGTGCTAGGATTCTCAACATGATCAGAAGCTGTAATAATGCATAATTCCACCAACGAAGAAGGACTGAAATGGGCAAGTCCCCTCTCCCTTCCAAGAAATCAAGAAACCTTAAGGCAAATAGTCATAGAAATAAAGGCAAAACCTGATCAAGGGTTTAAGGGATCAGAGTAATTCTGAGTACCATAACATTGCCTTCATCTTTCAAATGTTTTTTTTGACAAGTTCCCATAGATTAATTGATAAGGTCTGGAGAAAGAAACTATGCCTATAGATTGATAATCTTTGTGAGATATTTGATTTAAGGGCAACACTGATTTAAGACTTAAGCAACATATCATTGTTGGAGGAAAGGGATTCAAAACAAAACTTTGGCATATCAAGAGCTCCCATCCATCAGTAAGTACATGAGCTCTATTAGTGGTCTTGGCATAGAAGTATGGCTTCAATACATCATGGCCTTTTTACAAGGAGACTTAGCATCAGCAGGGAAGGGGTTGGCAAATCTGTATTGGTCAAAAGACAATTTAACATGGTAGCTTAACAGGCACTGAAGAAGCCATAATAAAAAGGATAAAAATGGCAGGTGCCACATGGTTTAGAAGAATATATTCATCCATGAGATACGGCATTTGTTTTTCCAGAGAGAGAGTTTAGGATACTTTGAAGGAAAGTCTTCCTTCGACAGAAATGGCACAGTAGTAGGTATAATCAGAGTCTTAAGATATACAATAAAATATATAAAATTTGGAACACATTTTCACTATCTGCGGGTTAATATGAATGCTTAAATGAGAAAACAACAATGCTGGTTAGATAGCCACTTTATTCAGCACAGCCATCAGTGCCAGACACCAACAGAAAACCGTCTGGTAATTTTGTATGCTAGTCTGGTTTTTTTTTTCCCTCCTTTTTTTCTTTCCATCTCTTGCCTTTTCCCTTTTTCTTTCTATCCCCTCCCCACCCAATCTTTTTTTTTTCTTTCATTTGGAATCAGGCTCATAGTTTGTGATGTGATTTTTGGTCAATTCCTATCATTATATATCGTTTGTGTTTCCTTTCTCTGTTCTAGTTGTTTGTTTAACCATGTATTTTTATTCTATTCTTTTTACACCTTTTCTGTATCTCCTTTATTTTCCTCTCCCTCGCTCTATGGATTAAGCCTTATAGTTTCTCTCCTTCCCTGCCTGTTTTTCCCCCCTACCCCTTTGATTTCTCTCTTTGTATGGGATAAGGCTTACCACCTGACACACACTTTTTCCCTTTTTTTCCAGGGTTACTTCAATGAACAAATCAAAACACACCTGGTGGAACGTCCAAACAGTCCACCACTATGAGCAGTGGGATAGAACAGCCAAAGGCACAGCAAAAGAGTGCATGAAACACACTCCAAAAACACTTTTTGAAGTGCTAGGCCCTGGACAGTGTATGACCTGTTTTTAATAAAGTAGTACTGGCAGGTGTGGGACACACAACAAGCTATTAAGACACATAAAAGACAGAGATCAGAACACAGGGAGATTGGGGAGAATGGAGTATCTATAGATAGAAAGGAAGCTCCATGCTCCTTCCCTATACCTCATCCTATGCATCTCTTCTATCTGGATGTTCATCTGTATCCTTATCATATCCTTTAACGAACTGGTGAATGGAAATATTCTTGGAATACGAAAAAGAACACAGCAACAGAGAAACTTTTGGCATGACAAAAAGCGGTCATTGGACCATCAAGGACCCAAATATTTTACTCCTGGGAACTACTTTTGCTTTTGGAGCAAGGGGATATCGAGGCCAAAAAGACACAGGTTCTCATAAATAGAAACAGCTGTGTTTGATTCCTCCTAAGCCGTCCATAGCAATGTCAGAGTAAAGAACCTCATTTTGCAGGTGGGGCCAAGATGGCAGAGCAGTGTGGAAGTTTTTTTTTTTTAGTCTCTCGATCTTAAAATGCAGCCAGATCAACACTGAATCATATTGCACACCAGAAAACTGATTTGAAATTAACACAACAATCTGCACAACCTGAATCACAGAACTCGGCAAGTACACAGTGCAGAGAGGTAAACCAGGAGAGAGAAGCCACAAAGGGTAGGGACCTGTTTTTGCTTGCAGAGAGAGGACAGAGACAGGGGAAGGAAGAGTATGGAAAAAAAACACCCCCACACACAAAAAAAGCAGCAGGAGAGAAAGTTGAAAAGTGCAAACAGCTGCAGGCACTGAACCAAAAAGGGAGAAAGGAGAAAGGAGAGGGCTTAAATTTCATTAAGACTTTATAAGCAGGGAGCACAAAGTCTGAAACTCCACAGTTCGATACCTGGTGGTGCTCTGGTGGGGAGGGTGAATCCCCAGGAGCAGAGAGTGAGGTCCAAGGGCTCCATGGGCCACACGTGGAGTGGTGGTTCCCCAGAAGGGAACACATTTGGTAGAGGCTGTGAGGCCACCCCACAGGCATGGTCCTGTGGTCCCATGGATGCCAGAGAACAACCACATTCGCTGGTGTTAGAAAAAGGACATTAAGGGGAAAGCCTGGCGTGTGTGTTGTATGTTGTGATCTTCAATAAACCCTGAAATGCTGCTGTTACAAGATTGCGTAAACTTTTTCTGGGGCAGGGTGGCACCCAGCCACAGTCTCTGGGCACCGGCAGCAGCGCAGTCTCCCGAACGTCCCTGGGGGTGGGCAGGCACCTGGCCATTGGTCAGCGAGACCCTCACCCAGAGGATCTGAGTTGGTCAAATCTAAAGTTCCTCAGAAGTGAGGGGTTGGAGAGAGGGGCCAACATGGTAGAGAAGTAGGGAAATCCGAAGTTCCTTCTTCTCTCAAAAAAAAGCTGTGTTGAGGACAAAGGACTTTCACCCCAAGAGTCTGTGAGGAACAGAAGCAGAGTTGCCTCCAGGGACTCATCAGGACAACCTCAGGTCCCATGGGGGAGGGGGGCTTCAGGAACAACAGTGGGCCCACAGTGGAGGCAGGACCCACCTACAACAATGCCCCTCCATGCCTGATAACTGCGTATCTCTGGGAGCAGGATTGATGCCGAGGAACCAGACAGCCCTTTCTCCAGACCAGCGTGGTTGCATTGTCTAGTTTAATTCTCAGACAATTCCTATTATATAGATATAGTCTTCCTTCCTTTTCTTCTTCTTATCTCTTCCCTCCTCTAGTCTGGTTTCTCTGGTTGTTGGTTTGTTTAACCAGACATATTTAATCCATTCTCTTGATACAAGCCTACACCTCCTTTATTTTCCTTTCTCTCTCTCTCTCTGAATTAAGCCATATAGTCTCTCTGTCTGATCAATTTTATGATTTCTTTTTCCCTGCCTCCTTCTTTATTTTCCTTTCTTTCTCTCTGGATTAAGCTGCATAGTTTCTCTGCCTTGTCAATTTTTATTTTTTCTCTGTCCCTACCCCTGTCATTTTTCTCTTTGTATGGGATAAGGCCTCTTCCATCAGCACCACCTCCACCATGTAGTTTAGTTGTAGCTGTTGTTTCTTGTTTTTTGTTTTTATTTTTTTGTTTGTGTGTTTGGTTTTATTTTATTTTACTTTATTTTTGTTTGTTTGTTTTCCTTTCCAGGGCTAATCAATGAACAAATAAAAGCACACCTGGTGGAGGGTCCAAAATATCACTACAAGTAGAGAAAGCAACCAAAGTCACAATAACAGAGAGTAAGTATCATACTCCAAAAAACACCTCCTGAAGGGCCAGGTCCTGGAAAGTGTATGACCTCTCTTTAATATAGTAGTGCTTGCAGGTGCAGGGCACATAACAAGCTTTTAAAATGCATAAGGGAGAGAAAACTAGCCAAAAACGGAAGAATTCTCCACAAAAGAAATTTCAGGAGGAAATGACAGCAAAAGAACTGATCAAAATAGATATAAACAATATAACTGAACAAGAATTTAGAATAATAGTCATAAAATTAATTGCTGGGCTTCAAAAAAAAAGCATGGAAGACAGCAGAGAATCTATTGCTGCAGAGATCAAGGAAATAAAAGATAGTCATGATAAATTTAACATGATAAATTTAAAAATTCCGTAAATGAGGTGGAAAATAAACTAGAGGTGGTGACAGTGAGGATTGAAGAGGCAGAGGGGAGAATAGGTGAAATAGAAGATAAAATTATGGAAAAGACGAAACTGAGAAAAATATTTAAAAAATTATGGATCATGAGGGGAGAATTAGAGAACTAAGTGATTCAAGGAAATGGAATAATATCCGTATCACAAGAGTCCCATAAAAAGAAGAAGAGAAAGAAAGGGGCCGAAGATCTACTTGAACAAATCAAAGCTGAGAACTTCCCCAATCTGGGGAAGGAAATAGACATTGAAATTCAGGAAGCACAGAGCACTCCCTTCAGACGTAACTTGAAACAATCTTCTGCATGACATACCATAGTGAAACTGGCAAAAAACAAAGAGAGAAAATTCTGAAAACAGCTAGGGATAAACAGGCCTTAACCTACCAGGGTAGACAGATATGGGTAGTAGCAAATCTATTTACTGAAACTTGGCAGACCAGAAAGGAGTGGCAGGAAATTTTCAATGTGATGAAAAGGAAAAATATGCAGCCAAGAATCCTTTATTCAGCAAGCTTGTCATTCAAAATAGAAGGAGAGATGAAGATTTTCCCAAACAAACAAAAACTGAAGGAATTCATCATCACTACACCAGCCCTACAAGAGATCCTAAGGGAGACTCTGTGAGTGAAATGTTGCAAGGACCACAAAGGACCAGAGACATCACTACAAGCATGAAACCTACAGATAACACAATGACTCTAAACTTATATCTTTCAATAATAACACTGAATGTAAATGGACTAAATGATCCAATCAAGGTGTCAGAATGGATAAAAAAAACAAGACCCATCTATTTGCTGTCTACAAAAGACCCATTTTAGACCTAAGGACACCTTCATATTGAAAGTGAGGGGATGGAGAACCATCTATCATGCTACTGAAAGTCAAAAGAAAGCTGGAGTAGCCATATATGTATCTGACAAACTAGATTTTAAACTAAAGGCTGTAACAAGAGATGAAGAAGGGCATTATATAATAATTACAGGTTCTATCCATCAAGAAGAGCTAACAATTATAAATGTCTATGCACTGAATTCAGAAGCACCTAAATATATAAAATGATCACAAACAAAAGCAATCTTATTGGTAAGAATGTGCTAGTTGCAGGGGACTTTAATACTCCACCTACAGCAATGGACAGATCGTCTAAACAGAAAATCAATAAACAATGGCCCGGAATGATAAACTGGACTAGATTGACTTAACAGATATATTTTCAACTTTTCACCCTAAAGCAGCAGAATACACATTCTTCTTAAGTGCACATGGAACATTTCCAAGTTAGATCACATCCTGGGTCACAGAACAGCCCTCAATAAATATAAAAGAATTAAGATCATACCATGCACACTTTGAGATCACAATGCTATGAAACTTGAAATCAACCGCAGGAAAAAGTTTGGAAAACTTTCAAATGAATGGAGGTTAAAGAACATCCTACTAAAGAATGAAAAGGTCAACCAGGCAATTAAAGAAGAAATTTTAAAGTATATGGAAAAAAATAAAAATGAAAACACAACAATCCAAACAGTTTGGGATGCTGCAAAGGCAGTTCTAAGGGGAAAATGCTTTGCAATCCAGGCCTATCTCAAGAAAGAAGAAAAACCCCAAATACAAAATCTAAGAGCACACCTAAAGGAACTAGAAGCAGAACAACAAAGAAACCCCAAACCCAGCAGAAAAGAGAAATAATAAGATCAGAGCAGAAATAAACAATATAGAATCCAAAAATACAGTAGAACAGATCAATGAGACAAAGAGTTGGTTTTTTGAAAAAATAAACAAAATTGATAAGCCCCTAGCCAGGCTTCTCAAAAAGAAAAGAGAGAGGACCCAAATACATAAAACCAGGAATGAAAATTGATTCATCAAAACCAGTCCTACAGAAATACAAGCAATTATCAGGGAATACTATGAAAAATTATATGGCAACAAACTGGACAACCTGGAAGAAATGGACAAATTCCTAGAAACCCACATATTACCAAAACTCAAATGGGAAGAAATAGAAAATTTGAACAGACCCATAACTAGTGAAGAAATTGAATCAGCTATCAAAAATCTCCCAACAAATAAGAGTCCTGGACCAGATAGCTTCCCTGGGGAATTCTACCAGACATTTAAAGCAGAGTTAATACCTATCCTTCTCAAGTTGTTCCAAAAAAATAGAAATGGAAGGAATTTCCAGACTCATTCTATGTAGCCAGCATTACCTTGATTCCCAAACCAGACAGAGACCCAAAAAAAAGGAAAATTACAGGCCAATATCCCTCATGAACGTGAATGTAAAAACTCTCAACAAGATACTAGCAAATTGAATTCAACAGAATATAAAAAAAAATTATTCACAATGATCAAGTGGGACTCATTCTTGGACTACAGGGCTCATTCAATATTTGCAAATCAATCAATGTGATACATCACATTAATAAAAGAAAGGATAAGAACCATGTGATCCTGTCAACAGATGCAGAAAAAGCATTTGACAAAATACAGCATCCTTTCTTAATAAAAAGCCCTCAGGAAAGTCAGGATAGAAAGAACATACTTAAACATCATAAAAGCCATTCATGAAAAGCACACAGATAATATCATCCTCCATGGGGAAAAACTGAGAGCTTTTCCCCTGAGATCAGGAACACGACAGGGATGTCCACTCTCACCACTGTTGTTTAACATAGTGCTGGACGTCCTAGCATCAGCAATCAGACAACAAAGTGAAATAAAAGGCATTAAAATTGGCAAAGAAGAAGTCAAACTTTCACTTTTTGCAGATGACAAGATACTCTCATGGAAAACCCAAAAGACTCCACCAAGAATGCTAGAACTGATCCATGAATTCAGCAAAGTCGCAGGGTACAAAATCAATGTACAGATATTGGTTGCATTTGTATACACTAATAATGAAGCAACAGAAAGAGAATTAAAGAAACTGATCCCATTCACAATTGCACCAAAGAACCATAAAATACCTAGGAGTAAACCTAACCAAAGATGTAAAATATCTGTATGCTAAAAACTAAAGAAGCTTATGAAGGAAATTGAAGAAGTCACAAAGAAATGGAAAAGCATTCCCTGCTCATGGACTGGAAGAATAAATATTGTTAAAATGTCAATACTACCCAAAGCGATCTACATATTCAGTGCAATCTCAATCAAAATTGCACCAGCGTTCTTCTCAAAGCTAGAACAAACAATCCTAAAATTTGTATGGAACCACAAAAGACCCCGAAGAGCCAAAGTAATATTGAAGAAGAAAACCAAAACGGGAGGCATCATGATCCCAGACATTAGCCTCTACTACAAAGCTGTAATCATCAAGACAGTATGATATTGGCACAAAACAGACACATAGACCAACAGAATAGAATAGAGAGCCCGGAATTGGACCCACAAATCTATGGCCAACTAATCTTTGACAAAGCAGGAAAGAGTATCCAATGGAAAAAAGACAGTCTCTGTAACAAATGGTGCTGGGAGAACTGGAAAGCAACATGCAGAAGAATAAAACTAGACCGCTTTCTTACACCATATGCAAAAGTAAACTCAAAATGAAGGACCTGAATGTGAGACAGAAAACCATCAAAACCCAAAGGAGAAAGCAGGAAACAACTTCTTTGACCTCAGCCACAGCAATTTCTTACTCGACACATCTCCAAAGGCAAGGGAATTAAAAGTAAAAATGAACTATTGGGAACTTGTCAAGATAAAAACCTTCTGCACTATAAAGGAAACAATCAACAAAATTAAAAGGCAGTCTATGGAATGGGAGAAGATATTTGCAAATGACATATCTGATAAAGGACTAGTCTTCAAACTCTATAAAGAACTCACCAAACCCCACACCAGAAAAACAAAGAATTCAGTGAAGAAATGAGCAGAAGACGTGAATAGACACCTTTCCAAAGAAGACATCCAGATGGTCAACAGACACATGAAACGATGCTCAATGTCACTCATCATCAGGGAAATACAAATCAAAGCTACATTGAGATACCACTTCACACCAGTCAGCGTGGCTAAAATGAATAGATCAGGAAACTATATATGCTGGTGAGGATATGGAGAAGTGGGAACCCTCTTGCACTGTTGGTAGGAATGCAAACTGGTGCAGCCACTCTGGAAAACGGTGTGGAGGTTCCTCAAAAAATTAAAAACAGAATTATCCTCTGAACCACCAATAGCACTACTAGGAATTTATCCAAAGGATACAGGTGTGCTGATTTGTAGAGGCACATACACCCCAATGTTTATATCAACGCTGTCAACAGTAGCTAAATTATGGAAAGAGCCTAAATGTCCATCAACTGATGAATGGATAAAGAAGAAGTGTTTTTTGTATATACAATGGAATAGTACTTGGCAATGAAAAAGAATGAAATCTTGCCATTTGCAACAACGTGGATAGAACTGGAGGGTATTTTGCTAAGTGAAATAAGTCAGAGAAAGACAGATATTATATGTTTTCACTCATATGTGGAATTTGAGAAACTTAACAGAAGACCATAGGGGAAAGGAAGGAAAAATAAGTTACAGAGAGGGAGGCAAAACCGTAAGAGACTCTTAAATACACAGAACAAATAGAGGGTTGATGGGGGTGGTGAAAATGGGTGATGGGCATTGAAGAGGGCACTTGTTGGGATGAGCACTGGGTGTCGTACATAAGTGATGAATCATAGGAGTCTAATCCTGAAGCCAAGACTACACTTTATGTTAGCTAACTTAAAAACAAGTTATTGAAAAACATTAAAAAAATTAAGACAAACAAAACAAAATAAAAAACTGTATTTTGCTGAAACATTCTCTATCTCAGAAAAATTTCTACTGAAATATTACTCCTTTTTTCCACCCTTTCTAGGCCTTTTTGTTAAATGCATACAAATTTATTTACTGGGTTTTTACCTTTAGAAAATCAGAAAATATAGCAAATGCTTTTCTTCTCAAATGAAAATTACAGAAGTCTATTTTCATTGAGGGGGAATTTTACTGGTTACAATTCCATTTTTTTAATTAAAAACATTTTTATGTAAACATAAAATTTTTATGTTTACATAAAAATATGTTTAATTAAACATATTAATACTCATGACATTGGGAAGCATTTTTTTAATGAACTTTCTTCTACTAAGCCAGCATTATTGTAAAAATTATTAGTTCTTGGCAGATTGAGGGGCTTTGTTTAGTTTTATAGTATGCTAGAGGTGTCACTTGATTGACAGTTAAATCAAGGGATAGTTCTATTATTTCCATCTCCAATGACATAAAAATAGTAAGCAGCAAGCAGGTTGTCATTCAAAATCAATTATTTCAACATATGACAATAGAAGCCTGGAGTGACAACTGACAAATACAGGTTCATGAAAATCTGAAACAATTCAAAGACTGGCAGACCTATATGATACTGGACTGAAGAATTCAGTTTTGTTTAAACTGCATAGCTGGGAGCTGGTAGCAATAGGGAAGCAAGCCAAAAAGGTAATATACAGTAAACTTAATAAACTAATTCTGTATTAATATAAGGAATGATAGCTCCTAGAATTTCATTATCTTGAATAGATAGTGATATCCTTTATATTCAGAAGTATCGTTGCATCAAACCTAATAGGAAAATCTTGACAGAAAATATATTCTGTTGTTAGTCTTACTCTACCTTTCCAACCTATTTTCCATTAGCATCCCATAAATCCCCTGCTGTGCAGCACTAATCAACTGATCTACTCACTGCCATATAGTCTTCAGTCCTTTGTGCCTTTGGCATACCTTTTTTATTCTTCGTCTATCCCTCCCTCCCTCCTCTTTCTTACAAATCCTCTTTATCCATATGAAGACCTTCCTTTTCCATAAAGCTTTCTCAGACCATTTCAGCTCATCCATTATCTCCCTCCTTTGAAATCAAACAATGTACTATCCATGCTTGATTATTAATAACTATTTTTCTCTAGTTTCATTAATGTATCATATAGTTATATTTTGTTTTTCCAATGATTCTATGTACTTAAACATGGATAACATATTTCAAAGTACCCAAATGAGTGTTATACACTTAATTAATATGTTGCATTAATTGATGTGCATTTTCATTGTAACATATAGAATTGTTTAATCTTTATTTGTAGCTCTTAGAGCACATGTGAGATTATAATATACAAAGCTGAGGCTGAAGCTTCTGATAGAAGAATTGCTACAGATAGGATCTAGAACTGAATTAGAAACACTATACTCAAGATAAGGATTTTCTGTCAACTTTCAGCGAATGGCATACAGGTTGAACCTGGCAAAATTTCAAATTAGTATAGATGTTACTTTCTGCTCCAATTCCAACGTTTTTTGGGGTTTCCCCCCTATTTTTGGGGTAGATTTTAGGCAAATATCAAGTTGCCAGCCCTCAGAATTAAAGAGACATATCTTTACTGAAAAGATAAAGAAATATTCATTTAACCAGAAATAGCGGTTAATATATATACAATTTCTCATTCAATACACCAAACTAAAAAAGTAGATACTAGTTTTATTTTACAGATGAGGAAACTGAGTTTCAGAGAGGTGTTTTTAAAATGTCCATTGAATTATGAAAATAAAGTGATTTAATGACTCCAAATAAATCTTTAAAAATATCAAAGAAAAAAGTAATGAGTTGGATTTAACAGATTTGCACTTATAGAGAAATAGTATTATCTTTTATTGTAGTGTAAGTGGTGTTGTACAAATCTAAACCCTTCCAACACACCTATTTTTACCTAAGTAGGTTATGTGCGTGGCTCTAAGCCACACTTTTTTTCCCCCTTGACAGTTTAAGTTCAGGGACAAAAAGAGCAAACAGACTGTGTATTTGCCCATCTGTTCCATTTCTTGGGAAAGACCTTTAAAGGTCTTTTAATATATCACTTTCCCTTCTGTTTTTGTTAAATATTGTTTGTATTGGAGTTCTTAGATGATTTCTTCTAAAACCTCAGGATTTTCTACAACAAACTGTAAGCTACATCTAATAAATCTAGATTTTTCTGCTTTATATGTACTTTTTTGTTTGTAGAGACTTGTAAGGGCAAACAAAAGAAAAATTGAGATTCAATTAAACTAGCCCTGAATTAAAGACCTGAATTCTTTACCCACTCATTTCCAAATTGGAAGAAGGAATTTATTTTAACATATCCATAAAATGCAAATGTTAAAAAACTTTGGTTTAAATACTCAGATATTTTACTATCATTTCCAAAAACTATCTCATTTATCTCTTTATGTCACAGAAAGTGATGTCTTTGGAGATCTGGTTTATTGAACATAAGTGTCTTTTTGGAAACTCTTATCATGTATTGTCCAGCATCTAGATGTACTTTATTTGGAAGTTTAATGATAATAATGATACTAATAATCATAATGTTGACATTACTCTGGAAAGTCACTGATCTTGTCTCAAACATTCTTTGTGATCATATTCTATGATGATGTTTAGTGGTTCAGTTTTGATGTGGAAGTGAAAGTCTAATCAAGAACAATAATTTTTCAACATAGTTATTTTCCCTTCCAGAAGAAGAAAAATAACTCAGTATTCACATTCAGAATTGCTTCTATACATAACATGAAAGATCTAAAGGAAGAAATTGTTAACAAGTTTCTGGGTATAAGAAATCACTAAGAACATAACCTAAGTGGATTTCAAATGTATTATATCCTGATCAGTGTGGCATCATTTTCCCTGTTTCAAGAATATTAGGTTGGAAGCTCCTGGGTGCCTCAGTGGATTAAGCATTGGACTCTTGATTTTGGTTGAGGTCATGATTTCGCAATTCGTGAGTTCAAGACGTGCATTGGGCTCTACAGTGACAGTACAGAACCTGCTTGGGATTCTCTTCTCTCACCCTCTCTTCCTGCCTCTCCCCTGCTCTCACTCTCTCTCTCTCTTAAAATAAATAAATAAACTTTAAATAAAACTTTAAAAAAGAATACTAGGTTGACATAAGAGGGGCATAGCTAACAAAAAAATTGACTGCTCTTATAACGTAAAGGTCTTGAAAACATGATGGGATAAATAGCCAGGAATGACATTTCTGGATCATACCGTAGTTCTACTTTTAATTTTTTGAGGAAACTCCACACTCTTTTCCAAAATGTCTGTACCAATTTACATTCCTAACAGCAGTGTACAGTTGTTCATTTTCTTCATATCCTTCCTAACATTTATTATCTTTTCAATAACAGACATTCTAACATGTGAAGTGAGATCTCATTATGTTTTGATTTGCACTTCTCTGATGATTAGTGATGTTCCGCACCTTTTAAGAACCTATGGACAATTTGTAGGTCTTCTTTGTAAAAATGTCTACTCAGGTTTTTTGCTCATTTTTAAATAAGTATCGTTATTTAATAACGATAATAATAATTATCGCTTTTAAGTTGTAAAAGTTCATTATATATTTTGAACAAGTAACCTCTTATCAGATATATGGTTTACAAATATTTTCTCCCATTCTGTAGGTTGTCTTTATTTTATTGACTATTTCCCTTGCTATGCTAAAGCTTTTTAGTTTAATGTAGTCCCACTTATTTATTTTTGCTTTTTTGTCTGTGCTTTTAGTGTTATAGCCGTTAAATTATTCCAAGACCAATATCATGAAGCTTCATCCTTATGTTTTCTTCTAGGAGTTTTATGGTTTCAGGTTCTACATCTAAGTCTTTAATTCATTTAAAATTTATTTTTGTGGGTGTTATAAGATAGGGGTTCAGTTTCATTCTTCTGCATGTGGATATACAGTTTTCCCAGAACCATTTATTGAAGAGATTGGCCTTTCTCCATTGTGTGTTCTTGGCACCCTCGTCAAAGATTACCTGACTATATATATATATATATATTTTTTTTTTGTGGGGTCTGTAGTCTATTCCATTGGTCTATGTGCTTATATTTATGCTGATACCATACTGTTTTGATTACTATACCTTTTGATATATACTTTGAAATAGAAAGTCTGATGACTCCAGCTTTGTCTTTCTCAATATTGCTTTAGCTACTTGGAGTCATTTGTGGTTCCATAAGAATTTTAGTTTTTTTTTCTATTTCTTGAAAAAGCATCATTGGAATTTTGATGGGGATCTTATTAAATCAATTGGCCACTTTGGGCAGTATGGACGTTTGTTTAAATATTTATTTATGTTGAGAGAATGAGAGTGAAAGCAAGGGAGGAGCAGAGAGAGACAGAAAGAGAATATCAAGTAGACTTCACTGTCGGCACAAAGCCCAACAGGGAGTTCAATCTCACAAACCATGATAGCCGAAATCAAGAGCCAACACTTAACTGGCTGAGCCATCCAGGTGCCCATATAGCATGGACATTTTAACATTAATTTTTCCAATCCAAGAACACAGGATATCTTTCCATTTATTTGTGTCTTTTTCCATTTCTTTCATTAATATCTTATAATTTTCAGTGTATAGATTTCTTTTACCTCCTTGGTTAAATTTATTCCTAAGTATTTCATTGTTTTTCAGGCTATTACAAACGAGATTGCTTTCTTAATTTTTCTTTTTGATAGTTCATTATTAGTGTATTGAAATGAAATTGATATTTGCATATTTATTTTGTATCTTGCAACTTACTAAATTTATTAGTTCTAACAGTTTGGGTTTTTTTGGTGAAGTCTTCAGGAGTTTCCATAGATAAGATTATGTCATTTGCAAACAGATAATTTACTTATTTTCTGATTTGGAGGCCTTTTATTTTTCTGTCTTGCCTAATTTCTCTGGCTAGGACTTCTAGTATGTTGAATAGAAGTGGTAAGAATGGTCATCGTTGTCTTGCTCCTGATTTTAGAGGAAAAGCTTTCAGCTTTTCACTGTTGTGCATGATGTTAGCTGTAGGCTTGTCACATATGGCTTTTATAATGTTGTGGTGCATTCCTTCTATACCTAATTATTGAGAGATTTTTATCATGAAAACATGTTGAATTTTGCCAAATACTTTTTTCCTTCTATTGAAATTCCATGACATTTTTGACCTAAAAAATCAGGATTAACCAGGAATTAATTTAATTTGGGAAGAACTCAGGAGGGAATGAGAAGAATCACTAGCACTCCTTCTCAAAAATTGATATATTTTTCTTTTCTTCTCTTTTATGATATCAGTTTACTTTATAAATAATTATTGACCTTTTATATAATATGTGCCAAATACTGTCTTGACTCAAGGATTCAATAAAAAACAAAATAGACATTGTCCTATAGTACTATGATGAGCAATATAAAGAAAAATACAGAAAGTTATGACATAATAGAGGATTTGACATAATTCTGGGTAAATGCCCATGTATAACTAGTCTTTGAACTAAAATGTGAATGTTGAATAAGAGTTAATTAGGGCTAGAGGTGAGAGGAAAAAAAAACTTCCCAAGTAGTAGAAGCAGAATGCTCTTTGAGTTGAACTCAAGGAGAAAAAAAAAAGTTGAGTAGAAAAAAAGCCTGATGAGTAACTAAAAAGTTAGTATGTCTAGAAAAAAAAAGTTAAAGAAGAAAGATTTATGAGGGGAGTCTTCAGACATAGACAGGTCTTAAAGCCCTGCTAAGAATTTTGGCCTTTTAATCTTAAAGTAAGTGGTAATGCATTGATAGAATTTTGGAAAAGTGGTAATGGTGGTGCTGGTGGTGGTTTTTTCATCTGAAAAGATCACTATGGCTGCATGATAGTGACTGGAATGATTAGAAAAAGGCTACAGCAATGCTGATGCTGCAGTCAGACTCTCCATAATCAATAGAACATGAAACTCTGGTGGTCTGGTATTCTAAAAGTTAAGATTTCAACTAACAGACTTCCTTGATTTTTCATGCTCCTGGACAAGCTCTTTAACCTCTATACAAATATACTGTTACCCCATGATAGAACCCCTTCTGAATATTCCTAGCTTATGCCATTAAAGTTCATCTTCTCTTCCCTTGCTGGGGGTATAAATACCATTACTCTTTATTATTACCTGAGTACCCCTTCATTACCTATCATGGACATCCTAGTCCCCCTTCTAACCACCAGGAAATTCTTAAAACAGATCTCTAGATATAATGTTATATAAAAGCATGTAATTCTGATATGTTACAAAACTGGGAAAGGTAGTCCCCACGCTTGCTTGTAATTATTCTCCCTGTTTCCATCCTGAAATGCATTTGTTATAAACAATAAAGTCTGTCTTTAAGTGGTAATCTTGTGGTCTTTCTCTCCTAATAATAATGTAGTTAAAATATTTTAGTTATTTAATAAAAGGATGAACAGATAATGGCAGTAGAGAGACAAAATAACATACTCAGGACATATTTAGGAGGTAAAATAAAATGTAGTGCTTGATTGGATCTGGAAGATATAAGAGAAGGGGGTTTCAGAGATGAGACCCAGATTTCTAACTTGCAGAACTGAGTGAATAATGATTCTAGTCACTGAGTTAGGGAACGTTTATAAAGAATAGGAGCCAGCCATACTAAAAACTGGATTATGGGCATTCCAAAAAGTGTAGAGGTAAATATCCAAAAAAGTCTCCAAGATGAAAAATAACATGGCATATTCAAGAAAACAAACAAACAAAAAAGCCAGCATGGCTGAGGGTGTGAGATTGCCAAGGGAAAGAGCAAAGTTGAGTTTGGAAAGTTAGGTTTACGCTGGAGAATGTGTGGTTTTGTAGGTTATCCACTGGGATTTTATTCTAAATGCAATAAAAATTTGAGAGTTTTAGACATGAAGGTTGTAATTTGATTTAAAGTTTATGAAAATTCTTTTTGGATTTTAGTAAAATAGACCGAGTAAAACAGTAGAAATAGATCAGTCATTTTGGAATGCAAGTGAGAGATAATGGTGATCTGGATGAAGAGGGAGATGACACAAATTAAGTGCAAGAAACCAAGAGATAATTTGAAGATACAATTAATAGGTCATGCTAAGGTTTATGTGAGGGGATTGAGAGTTGTTGAGAAAATTAACACAAGTGAAGAGAATGGCCTTTGTTAGAATGAAGCATACTTTCTTTATTATGACAGGAGGGAAGAAGAAAATAATAGGGACAAGTACAGATAAATTTACAGGTAAAAAGAAGAGAGAGTTTCAAAATTATGGCTATTTTATTTTATCACTCAAGCATAATAAAAACAACTGAGAGTTATAAGACTCAGATGAGATCCTTACCAAATTACACATTTAAAGTCAAGGTGAAGGAGAATGAATAGCTAGAGGATCAGAGCATATGATGTAATGAAAGCCCTAAATAAACATCCACCCATACTGGGGGTTAGAAGATGAAAGAAAAAACACCCACAAAAACATCAAGTTAAAGACATTACAAAGAGAAAGAGAAAAAAATAGAGAAAGAAGATTCCTATAAGCTCTGTATAATTAAAAAATTTATTTTTTTTAACTTATTAACTGTAAAAGGACTTTCATACTGTTAAAACCACTCAAATGTTCTAATTCTGTATGGGAATCATCGTTAAATCAACTATCCCTAACTAATTCTTAGAAATACTTGATGGAAGAAATACAGAAATACATACTGGGCAAATGGTATTAATGGCAACAAACATTTATCAAGATGCCTCTCTGAATTCTTAGAAATTCCTTTGAAAAATAAGTCATCATGAGTCTTCTAAAATATAACATGATGTTGATTGTTAACTACCTTATAATTATATATGATATGTATGCTTTTCTGAGCTTTTCAAGTTGATTACTCATACAAACCTTTTACTAAAAATTAATGATTTATAAGAACACACACACACATAGAAAGAAATATATTTGGTTATTTCTCTGAGTATGTGTATTTACTTACTTCAAATTTTATAATTTAGATTCAGCATGAATTGCAATAAATGGATCTTCAGCAGAGTTACTAACAGAAAAATGAGCATTGCCATCCCCAGAAACATAAATTTTGATTCCTGTACAATTGCCATCAATTTTATCTCCAGAAATAACATCACAATATGTGCCAGCAGGAAGACCAGTTTGCAAAGTTAAAGATAATGGCCTGCAAAATAAAAGTTAAGATTTAACTTGAATTCAATACAATTAAAAGCAAAAATTCAGACGATCTCTCTCTAAAAGTTTAACTTTGCACTGTAGAACTCTAAGCAGTGAAAGTGTCAGTGAGAAGAAAATCCGAATACAAAGAGCTCTCCAGTAGATGTGAACAGTTTTCCAGGACTAAAAGTAATCTTACAGAAGACTTAGTAATTCCCTAGTCAACAGTGAATATTACCATAAAATTAAGGTTGAGGAATATCAGTGAAGATTTTAGTGAATTATCACCCTTCCATAAAAGCAATTCCTGTGGTAAACACAAATTTTTAAAATTTGTTCTAATCTAAACTTAAGAAAATACTAATTACTTTCAAAAATTTAAATTTGATTATTTCTTCAAAATATTTTTCACAATATAATAAAAGTAAGAGGCTATAATGAATTTGGACTGGAGATAAAAATAATCTGGCATTTTTGAGAAGTATATGGTTTTAAATATAAAGCTGTCTCATAAATTTATGGGGTGCCTGAGTGGCTTAGTCAGTTAAGCTGCTCTTATTCGGCTCAGGTCATAAAGGACTCTTGACTTCAGCTCAGGTCATGATCTCACTGTTTGTAAGATTAAGTTATAAGCCCAGTTCCTCACTGACAGAGTGGAGCCTGCTTGGCTCTTGTCTCTCTCTTTGCCCCTCACCCTGCTCACATGTGCTCTCTTTCTCTCTCTCTCTTTCTCTCTCAAAAATAAATAAAAGTTAAAAAAAAAAAGAGGTCTCATAATTTATTTTGCTTCTCCTATCCAGAAAAGATAGAAATTAAAGGACTAGCCTTGGATTCTTTTGGCAAGAAAGAGAGATATTCAATTTGTTTTTTGTCAGCAAAATATAATTTAGGCTAGAATGGGCTAAGCATGAATGAAAGCTGGCCTTGGACTGAGACATTTCAACTGTTTGCAAAGACATCTTCTAAGCTACAGTTCTATATATTAGGGAATCAATATATAGAGGCAAAGGATATAAGTATAACCAATGGAAGCCAGTAAGAAGTCTCAGATTTAAAACTCAAATATCTCCTGAGGTAGATCAGTGACCGACCGTAAGACACATGTTCTTTATACACATGCTTTAAAACATATATTATTTGTCAGAGAGAGACAAGGAAATGAAAAAAGAAGACCAAAAACTAGATACAAGAGTACTCGAAAAAAAGAGCTAAAAAAAGGTACTTCAGTACTGAAGCAGTCTTTTTCCATTATTTAAAAAGGGGAGAAAAGGGGAGAGGGACTATGACATGTTCTTCTAGTGGTTTCACAACCTTTATATCAATTACTCTGTGTATTTTGTGTGGGGTGTATATGTGGAAATACACATGTGCATCATATCTGCACATTATATGCCAAGGTGCACATAAAATAACTCCACTTAGAACAGAATGTCCTCATAAGGAAGAGATCAGAAGAATAAAAACCATCATTTTTCTTTTGGTTCTTTTCAGATTCCTGTGTTTTCTGAATCCACTGACTAAAAAATTTTTCAGATATAATAAGAGTAAATGTGTAACAAGAGAAAGTAGTAAACCGAGAACATACAAATATAAATGTTATTTAAAATGTTATTTCTAATTGATATCTACTTACCAGTCATCATTGTTAAAGACAATAAATCCTCTGTTTCCTCTTCCAAAAGCTACTTGATTGCTACCATTATCCCACCAGTTTGTAAAAGGTTGACCATCAACTACATTACGGAACATAACCATGTTCCTAAAAATAAAATACAACATAAAATGCTGATGAATACTTTTAAACAGTTTAAAATAAAATGTTAAGTACGTTTATTAGAGGCCATCTCTAAATAAGAATTCCTACCTTATTTGACGCCATCGATGTTCACAGACCCAGTCATTGCCACAAGTAGTATCTGGATTAATAGTAACTTCTTTAATTACTCCATTATTATTTGGTGGCCCAATCCAGTCATTAACATCCTTAATTAATGGAAAAAAAATAAAAAAGAAAAAAATTTTAAAAAGCTTAGATTTTTAACATTTCATGTATTTGTCACTTCTTTAGTACATACACAAAACCCAATAATCTGTCTTACTATGCCTGCAATGTTTTCATTTAGAACCTAACTCCTTCAGTATTTTTATATCCCTTTACAAAGTCCTCACCATTTTCTCCCCAATTTCTAATTTTCTAGTGCCATATATTAAAGGTTAGATTTTTTTCTTTATCTTTTCATTTTTTTTCCAAAGAATTGCTATGGCTAAGCCTTGGAAAGAAAGTAAATAACATTGAAATGACAAGGACCTTAGTGTCAGAAACAGCAGAATGAAAACATAGATTCTATTACTATCAGCTAAGGAAACTTAGATAACATTGGAGTGCCTGCGTGTCTCAGTTGGTTGAGTACCATACTCTTGATTTTGGCTCAGGTAATGATCTCATGGTTTGTGAGTTCAAGCCCGCTCTGTGCTGACAGTGCAGCCAGCTTGGGATTCTGTCTCCCTCTTTCTCTGCTCCTCCCCTACTCATATTCTTTTTCTCTCAAAATAAATGAATAAACATTAAAAAAGAAAAAATAAAAGAAAACTTACTTAACATACATAACTTCTCTGTGCCTAATTAAATAATTCTGTGCAAAATGACTTGAATATGATAATTGCTGAACAAATATTCATTTCTTTCATTCTTCCTTTTGGATAAATGTGAGAATCAATATCACAATATTCTTTACTAAATTGATCAAATATTTAATCTTGTGGTTTTCTGACTGTTACTTATAAAAGCAGAAAAAAAGCAGAAGAAACTAGGTAAATATCAGTCTGGTTTGTAGTGAAAAGGATTTTTACTTTAGGTATGAAGTTGCTGTGCAATGCTGCATCTGAAATCTTCAGTTTAAAAAAAATTCCACTAACTTTCCAAATACATTCATAATTTTATTTCTCAGTTCCTTTTTAAAATTGCTACTCAATACCCCATGTATTACCCCAAATATTTTTCTCACCTTTACCTTTCCCAAAATAGTCTATAAATTTCTCTTCTTTAATACATATATTTTCCTTCCACTTATAAGATACTTTCCCTATTTAACTTCGGTTCAACTGAATAACTTCTTTGCATTCCATACAACTTTTTTAAAAAAGTATTTAACAAATATTTATATTGTTCATACTAAGGGCAGGTACTGTTTTAAGTTCTTTACAATATTAACTTATAATCCTCATATCAACTCTATGAAGTAGGCACTTATGAGAAGTACATATTTTACTTACTATGTTCTTATTTTTAAGTGTTTCTTTGGGGAAGAGGTATGTTTGTCATATTTCTGATATAGCTTGCATACTCTTTGGCAACAGAGACGATGAATATCAACTGCATTGTTAAAAACATCTTGCATCAGGTTTACACTTAAATACTTTATAAATAGTAAATATAATAGCATCATGTACAATTACAACAAAACTGCCTCTCCTTTCTTGAAAAGGTATTTTGGACAACACAAAAACTTACTTTTCCATTTTCAAAATATCTTGGCCAACGGAAGCTTGACATTATTCGTGTAAATCCATATGGATGAGCAAGCATAAATCCAACTGCCATTTTGTACAGTCTGAAGGTTTCAAAATGATATCATCGTAGAAGAAAACAATATTTTTAATGTCATTAAAACATAGGTAAAAAAAATGGGGGGGGTTGATTTTATTTCCTACCTAGAGTCCCAGAATGTTAGAATAGATGCTCCTCCAGCTCCGTGTCCTCGCTGATTGTCATGATTGTCCACAAAGACAAGGGCTCTGTCAGAAGGCATGAAACCCCATCCTTCTCCCCAGTTCCTATTAAAACACATGTACACAAAAATATATGTATTCTTTTCCAATAGCTATAGGGTAACTTAAATGTGTATTTCTTTTCGTACAGCATCCCCAAATAAAATTCTCTTTCCAATTAAATGATTATTCTATAGGAGGGTTTTTAAAATATCTGTTTAATCTATCTATCTATCTATCTATACTATCTATATATACTATATATAGATATTCTATACATTCCATGTATGTATATATGTATGAATTACTTGTATTACATTCATGTTACAGGTATAAGATTTTTGTTATAAAAAGCCCTTTTAGAGGTTTCAGTATAATTTAGACGAAACTTCAGAAGAATAAACATCCATATCATATCATACAGAATGGAAAACTGGGTTAAAAAAAAAAGGTTTCAATATTATATTGTTATAATATAAACATTCTAATATTTTAAATTAATTAATTGATATAATATATGTAAACTCCATAGTATAACCACATTTTAGCTACTTTATAAATGATACAATCATTTTAATTATAACATGGCCTTCACATATTGTATGCCAACACTGGTCAGATATAGTAGAGTTATATAAGACATAGATTAAAGTCTCTAGCTTATGTTTGAGGTTTCTAGACACCCTCACAATTGACATTCTAAATAATAAAGATGACAAGTTGGAATTTGGATAACTATTATATCCAATAAGGTTATTGGATAACCTTATTATTAGTAATTGAATCCTTCAAAATTCTAAACAAGTTCCAAAGAAGATAACTCAGATTGGGATAATAAGACTAATACATCTGTGAAATTTAAAGACAAATCATATTTCATTTACTTTAAGTAAGCCATCTTCTCTCCATTCCACTTGCGCAGAACTGTGCCTAATTTTGCACCATACTTGAATTCTGTCACACGGCCATTTCCAAAGTACTCATTGCTTTTAATTGACTCACCACCCAGATCAATTACCTAGTAGAAATACAAGGGAAATATTATTTTAAATAAGAACTTTAAATAATTTTAACCAAAAGGTTAACCCTATGTAGAAAATGGCTATTTATGTTATTTGAAATACCAAAAATGGTTTTCTGTATGTCGATTCTCTTTTTTCTAAATTATATGCTACAATATTAAAAATAACATGATACAAGGTGATCAGTTGTCCTGTGAGAATGTTGACCTAATTTAGTCTTGCACATAAATGATAATAACAACGGCTCATACTTATATAGCACCTGATATCTGGCTGACAATATTTCTAAGTGCTTGATAAATATTAACTCATATAATTCTTGGGCAAAGACAAAGACATAACTATTATCATTCACCCTTTTCTTCACTTGAAAAAAATGCTGCATAGAGAGGTTAATCACTTTGCCTAAGTTAACACAGCTAATTAGTGCTATAGCCAAGATTTAAACTCAGACTGGCTCAAGACAGCAACTATGTTATTATCTGTCTTTTCTAATGGTCTCTGGGGAGATGGTAAATGACACAGATGTTTGCAGCCTAAATAAATTCTCTGCACTTCCATAAAACCTCTTGTAATAAAGAGTTAGATGTTAGATGCTGTTTCAATGAAAAAAGTTTAAAGAACCCTCTTCTATATAAATGATACAGCCATTAAACTACATAAATTGTATCTTTAATTAAATCTGCCATTTATTTTCTAATGAATTAAATTATATTATTTCATATATCTGTGAAATACATATACATATATGTATTGACGTACCTCCTGGTAAATGAAGGGTTTACTTCCTTCAGGGAACCAGCTTGTATTTAGATTATGCAGTTTATCCAAAATTGCCTTCATGTCTCCAGGCCACATGTGCTTAGAAGCATCAATTCTGAACCCTGCTACACCAATGTCAATGAGGTGGTTCAGATATTCAGCAATCTTAGAACGCACATAATCTTTCTCCAGTGCAAGATCAAGAAGACCAACCAGACGACAATCTCTGACCTATTGAGATAAAAATTTTGTGGCCGATACATAAAACATCACATTAACCTGACAATCCATTTGATTATTCATTAACAGGTATTTCTATAGTGTCTTCTTTGCATTGCAAACTAGAGATACTGACATTCTAGTATGGACATACCTTTGAAATATCTTCTAGTATAAAAATGGACTATGTAGGAAATAAAGTAGATGAGTGTTTTGTTTGGGAAAATTTTAATTGGGAAAATATTTTAAATACTGATTTGAGTTTCTAATTTTTAAAGAGTCAGATTTGGAATCCTTATTTTCATAAGGACTCTAAACCAGTATTTAAAATGAAGATCAATAAGCTACATGCAGATAATTAAAGGCACAGATAGCTCTTTATTCTGATCACTGTGTTTTTTTTCTTTAATTACCTGATAGGGATCATTATAGTTCTCAATGTCTCCACTTCCAGTTCTACATTTACCATCATTAAAATCCCAACCAGAGAATGGGACTGCTGGAAAATCTCTATTTCCAGGGTTGAAGTAACTTCCACAAGTACTGCTTGTTCCTGCACCCACACCATTCCCACTCATATGATTAATTACAGCATCCACATAAATATGCACCTGAAAAACAAAGTTTCTATTTCAGTTTGACTTTAGAGAGGTAGAAATCTATAGTATCATTGACTAAAGTTTACAGAATGTTAATCACACTCTAAAATAGGTCTTTGTTATTTTTTAACTTATCTTCCTAGTAAACCAAAAGTCAAGTGTGAAGGGAAATCAATGTGAAGTGAATACCTATCTGCGTTCTACCCTCTTGGTAAAATATTTACATGTATGATAAACTGGTAGAACTAAAACTACTATAATGATGAAAAAATGCAAACAGCCTTTTGGGAGACAGATAAAAATCAGCAAAGACAGGAAACAATATAGGTTTTTGAAATTTCTATGTATTATCCTAAGAAAGAAGCAGCTAGCCTCTATTATCTACTTAGCATCTGAAGAGAAGAAGGTAAATCCCTCGCAATGTAACTATTTACCATCAAAAACCTATGGGGAAGAAGACCCAGAATTATAGGTGTGTATACAAGTCACATAAAAATTATAGCAAATATTGCAACTGGAATTTCCAATTCCTAACTAGAAAAGTATTCCCCAGAGATGTGTATAGTTATATTTACTTTATACGTAATTTTGGCTTTAAATTTTGATTGAAATTTTCTTTAGTAGATAAATGTCACATATACAAAGATTTACAAAAGCCAAACATAGATAACAATTAAGGTTTAGTTATACCTTAAGTGTAAAGTAAAATCAAAAATAAAAAACTATGGAAAACATTCTGCTCATAAGGAACAGGAGACAGGAGAGAGAAATTATTTTCCTAAATAATATTTTTAAAGGAAACTTTAATTCACTTACACCAACGTTGTTACATCTAGTCACCATGTCTTTGAATTCATTTTCATCTCCTGATCTTGTACATAATTTGTAGCTAACTGGTTGGTATCTTTCCCACCAAGGTCTTAAAGGGCTATTAATCACAACATTTTCATTGGGTGGAGAGATCTACAAATAAACAATAAGTATCAAATTATGGGTTACTTTATATCATTGGATACTCTAGAACGTATTCAGTGATCTAAACTTATTTCTGAATCTTTGCTTATACAGCTACATTTTTAACTACCACATTGGAAATGTCCTCCTGAAGAAAATTTATATCAGAAACAAAACATAAATTGTCAATAATACTAATTTTTTTCTTCCTCAGTAAACTGTTTTAGAGTACTTATTTGTGTAGTAAAATGTTCCAGCTTCACAGCTACAGATCATAATACCATTTACTATAAGCACACCAAACTCTGCACTTTATTCTAAGAATAATACCCACCTGAACTCCTCCAAATCCTTTGGGAGCTAAGTATCGCTCACATTCAAGAGCAATGTCAACCCAGCGCCACTCAAACAGATGGACAATAGATGTCCGTCCAGGTTTGGTATTTGGGGCATAATGAGCCCCGCAGAACCCAATGACTGAAAGCAACAGAAAGAACTTCATTTTGCTTCGAAGTTGTCAGTGTTCTTTGCAGCAACTATTTATCTTCCTGTAAGAAACATATTTTACTAAGTAAATATTAACATGAATAAATACATAGAGCATAAAGTGTTTATTCATGATCTGAAAAGGATTATCAACAATAATATTAACAGGTGAAGAATATGTATAAACAGTCTTCCAGGAAAACAATCTAAATGACCTTTTAGAACTTAATGTTTTCATTACTGAGGGAATATTAACTTTTTTCAACATCTGGCATTTTATATATAAAGAATCCTTAATCATGTATTATTTAATTAGGAGTAGATTTTCTTTATGAAGTCCTTCACAAATAGAAGGAAAATCACAATCAAAGCCAGTTGAATTTATAGTCAAAACATTGCCTTAACTATCTATTTGCAAACATTATGTTTCAATTTCAAGAAGAAACAGGATATTCAATTCAGTTATATTTTTATACCACCAACCCTAAGTTTTAGTTATTGAACTTTTTACATTAAGATTTAAGAAACTATTTGGAAATTGAATGCTCAAGAAATAAAGAAATAGATACTTTCCCCACTCTACCAAATCATTTGCTTTATGCAATGGCTATAGCAGTAGAGTTTCTTTTCCCCCTTATAGGCAAATATCTCATACCTGATATGACACTAACTTAATGAATTCACATCCCATTTCCTTCTTAATGTAAGTAAAAACCTATGAAAGAGAATAATAGTACAGGTGGAAAACACTCAATCCATTAATCCAACAAGGATTAACTGAATGTTGCTTTTTGTTTAAGCATGTGGATGATATTTGGGATACAGTGATGAATGAGACAGGCAGGATTCTTGTTCTCAAGAAGCTTACATTCTAGTGTGGAAAGAAAATATATGAGTAAATTATGATGATGATGATGATGATGATGAAAATACAATTGAAGATATCAATAAGAACTAGTATGAATTAATAGTAATAAAATAGAAAGTGACTTTGTGATCACAATATTTTAAACTAGATAGGCAGGAAAGATTTCTCTGTGCAAATTATTTTCAGCTAGGATTTGAAGGATTAGAAGGAGCCAGTGATTTGCAGATTAGAGAAAGAACAATCTAGAGGGATAGAAAAAGCCCTAGGAAAGAAAAAACTCAAGCGACATTAAAAAAGTAAATAAATAAATAAAAGTCAATGTAGCTAAACAATATGAATAAAGGGAAGGGCAAAATGATATGAGGTCTGAGAATTAGGCCATATCATGTAGGATCTTATAGAATACAATGAAAGAAAGATCCACTGAGTCTGTAAGAAGGTTAGCTAAGAAACTCTGGTGTATTTTAAAAGAAAACACTCTTGCTGCTGTGAAGAAACTGGTTATAGGAAAACAAGAGTAGAGGTAAGGAGATCTGTTAGACTTTTTTAGTGGTTTAGGAAAGAGGTGAGTGGCTTAGACTAACGTCATTGACAGGATATATTTCATAGGCAGAAAGGTTTATGGATATAATAGAGCTGAAGAATGAGGGAAAGAGAGAGGTGCCTGGGTAGCTTCGTCTGGTTAAGCCTCGGACTTTGGCTCAGGTCGTGATCTCTCGTTCATGAGTTTGAGCCCCACATTGGGCTCTGTGCTGACAGTTCAGAGCCTGGAGCCTGCTTAGGATTCTGTGTCTCCCTCTGCCTCTATGCCTCTCCCCCACTTGTGCTCTGTCTCTCAAAAATAAATAAGCATTAAACAAAATTTTAAAAAAATAAGGGAAAGAGAAAAATTAAAGAACTAGGTATTTGGCAATGATACCATTCATTAAGATAAAGAAAAATAAAAATAAAGAAGTACCAGCTTTGGGAAGGGTTACATAGAGCACTATGGTCCATAATTATTTCTCTAGCAACCCTAATGCTCTCCTTTGGTCCTTGTTCCAAGCCACCATGTAAACATTAGGTGTCCTACTTTGTTAGTTCAAGTTGCTATAACAAGATTATCACAGACTGGGTGATAATCAACAACAAATATTTATTTCTCATAGTTCTGGAGGCTAGGAAGCCTAAAGTCAAAATGTTGGTAGATTCAGTGTCTGGTGAGAGCTCCCTTCCAGGTTCACAGATGGCCATCTTCTCCTTGTATCTTATATAGTGGAAAACAGAGTAGAGCTCTAGTCTCTCTTCTTACAAGGACACGCATCCCATCATGCATGGGGCTCACTCTCATGACTTCATCTAAACCTAATTGCTTCCCAAAGATCTCACAACCCTGTACCGTCCTCTGGGAATTAGGGTTTCAATATGTAAATCTGGGGGTGGGGGAGGAGACACAAACGTTTAGTCCCTAACACTTATCCATTGCAAAACTAAAATTTCCTCATATTTCACAAGTAATTTCATTGCTCCATAATTTTCTTTTTTTTAATTTATAGTTTATTGTCAAGTTGTTTCCATATAACACCCAGAGCTCTTCCCCACAAGTGCCCTCCTCCATGACCATCACCCCCCTTTCCTTTCCCCCTCCCCCTTCGGCCCTCAGTTTGTTTTCAATATTTAAGAGTCTCTCATGATTTGCCTCCCTCCCTCTCCCTAACTCTTTCCCCCCCTTCCCCTCCCCATGGTCCTCTGTTAGGTTTCTCCTGTTAGACCTATGAGTGAAAACAGTACAGCCGCTCTGGAAAACAGTGTGGAGGTTCCTCAAAAAACTATCAGCAGAACTCCCCTATGACCCAGCAATAGCACTGCTGGGGATTTACCCAAGGGATACAGAAATGCTGATGCATAGGGGCACATGCA
>CM053570.1:17401103-17470513 GCA_028646485.1 Cryptoprocta ferox
ACAATATTAAGCTGTATTTGATTTATATTTTAAATATATTATAAGTAATTAAGTATTTACATGTCCATCATCCTGGACAAAACTTAAAGGTAGGCTTCCCATCTAATATTCTTAGAAACTAGCATAATGGCTTATGTGATCAACAAATTGTTGTAACATAAGACTATAAATTCTAGGCACTGTGCAAGGCATTGGCATAACTTGGGTTATGTCCCCAGTGATTTTTTAAAATAAACAAACACTGTCAGAAATTTTGTGATACAATGTAATCTTTGCAAAAAAACCATTTTACACATAAAGGACTAAAGCTCAGATAAACTGGAATACAGGCTTATACAGTATATAACAATCCAGAATTTGATAATAGATCCTACCACAAATCAACATTCTCTGTATTACACCAATATTCCTCATAGTATTCTAGAGGTGTGATATCTAACATGGTAGCCACAACAACACTTGGCTATTGAGAACTTAAAATATTAGTCTGAACAGAGATGTGCTATAAGTGTAGAGTATACTCTAAATTTTGAATAAATATCATGAAAAATTAACATAAAAATTAATATTTTATGTCATCTATATGTTGAAATAATATTTTGTGATGCATTAGGCTAAATAAAATTTATTATTAACCTTAATTTCCCTAGTTTCCTTTGGGCTCTTTTAATTCTATGGCTACCAAAAATTTTTAAATTACATATGTGGTTTTCATTATATTTCTGATGGACAGTACCATTCTAGAGATAATGTTAAGTCAGAGAAAGGACACATCTGTACACAAACATAAGTAACAATAATAAAATGAAGAATATGATTACTATTTTAAGAAAGATACAAGTAAAGTGCTTCAGGATTTCATTGGTAGAAAAAAATTTGTGCTGGATGAGAACAGAGGAAGATACAGTTGATTTGAAGAATGAGTTAGACTTTACCCTTTAAATAAAACAGAGAAGGTGAAATAGCCCTGACTAAAAAAAACAAAAACAAAAACAAAAACAAACAAATGTAGGAAGTGGGCAAGAAGAATGTCAAGAAACCAATATAGTTTTTCAGAACATTAAATTAGGTGCAGGGGAGCCATAGGAGTTAAGGGAGGAAAGTCATATTGGGGTCTCTTAAAGTCAAGGATAAGAAAGTAGAATTTCTTCCTAAAGCTATAAGAAGCTATATAGAAGGGTGTTCTTCATTTGTTTGTTTGTTTGTTTTTTAAAAGGATAGTAACATGATTAGAGCTTTTAGAGTATATCAGATGGATTGAGAGGCAAAGAGAACTGAGATAGAAACAATTGAAAACTTGTGTTGCAGTAAATGAAGTAGTGAAAATCTGAGCTAGGATTATAGCAGTAGGAACAAAATTGGGAGTATAATAAATTGTTACAATTAGTGAGGCCCAGTGAATGACACTTGCCTGTATCCAAATATTTTTGGAATCTGTTCCTTCATAGGCTATGGAATTGGTTTATAACTCATTTTGTCCATTGGATGTCAGCAAATAAGACACAAGCAGAAGTTTGACTAGCATTTGCAAAATGGATCTTATCTCCTGAAAATCTAAGACTATTATGTTGTTTGGATAACTAGGATACATTACCACATGAAGAGATCTAATTGTTCCTACCCATTCCAACCATCTGAGTTGATCTACCAACTAACTGTAGTTGAATGATTATTCCAGGGCAAAAGCAGAAGAAGGACCACCTAGCCAACCCATAAAATTGTGAGGGATAATAATTATTGTTATTCAGCAATAATTCATTAATATAGAAAGGAAAGATGCAATAGATTTGGTGGAGACATTCTACATGAATTGGTAAGTAACTGGATGTAGGAAAATAAAGAAAAGGATGGGTCAAAGGGGACTCTGTGATTTAAATGTTAGTGAATCAAAGAATGACTATGGAATTATCATTCATAGTGCAATCCAGAAGCAGGCTTGGTTAGGGAAACTGAAGAACTAATACCAGGATATACTGAGTTTGAAGTATAAAAAATTATTAGATATGAAGAAAGAAGCAGACAGATTTGGGAATTTTCAACAAAGCAATGATAGTTTCAGAAATGGCATACAAGATATTTAACAACTGATTTGGTCATAGACACTGACCAATCAGAATAGATACCATCTATAAGCAACTAGTATATGTGTCAGTGAACATGGATGAATTTTATCAGGCCTGGAGAGCTGGACCCTTGAGAGTTGACAAAGTACCAAGAGAGCTGTTGAGTCCAAATTTACAATTTTGGGTAAAGCCTAGCAGTGTATATGATAAGGTAGATGGAGGGAGTATATAAAGAGGTGCCTTCCTAATAGAGAAAGGACTTTCATTACTAGAGAAAGGTTTTCAAAAACAAATAGGAAGGAAATTTTGCAAGGAGGGCAAGAGACTAACTGGATGTAGATGAATTTTAGAATAAGAATAGGAGAGAAGACTGATCAGACTGTGGATGATATAGGGCTGATGGTGATAAAGAGGTGGGAATTAGATAAGAGGAGCATGGTTTCAACATCATATTTGACCTAAGGATCCAAATGTTAAAATGTGATGGTTAAGAACATGACCTTAGAAGTTAGACGAACTGCAGTTTAAATTCTGACGTTGTCATTTATCATCTGTGTGACCCTGGAAAATAATCTCTTTACCTATGAACTAGAAAAAGCAGTATGTATCTCATAAAGCTGTCATGATGATTGAGTGAATTAACACCAATAAAGCTGTTATCCTGGTGAGTGGATACAGTAAAAACTCAATATATTTCATTGCTGGAATGTTGTTATTACTATTTTGTTATTTTTACTGCTGGTACTGTTCAAACTGCTCTAAACTCATGCTCTCTTTCTACTTCTACTTATTATCTCTTGGACATTCTCTCTTTCCTTTCCAGTCTTTCCAGATTCTAATAATACTTTCTACTTCTCAGAACTAATTGCATACCCTCCCCCCCCCCATAGAGGAATAGATAGTGAGTGATAAGAAGGAATTGACAATGTTTTCTACCTGCTATTTTTTCCATACTTCTTTTCTTTTTCTTTTTGTTTTAATCTCTTTAGAGCTTCTAGCAGACACATGTTGATTTTGAAATAACTTCTCATCACTGCCTCATCAATTAGTGAAACTAACTGGTCTTTTAATAACAAGTGGTTTTCACATGTATGTTAGGATGCTATTATAATAAGGGATAACTTGCAGACATAATTTGAGGAATTTTACCAGCATCCTAGCCTAGGTGGATATATATAATTATACAGTAATCTTTATCAAGGGTCAGTCATTGTCCTATATTTTCTCATTTAATCTTAATTTTCCTCTCAATCTAAAGAGCTATAAACTCCATAAGCATTAAAACAACTAAAGCATGTTTATATCTTGTGAAGCAAAATCTGAAAACAAATCCTTGACATCTTTGACATCAATAACAAAACAAAAAATAAGAACCTGAGATAGTTATTATGACTACTTCTCATTATGGATTTCCTAAAATTGTTCTCCTCAGAGAAGCTATTCACAGTTATTAGTACTAATATCAATGCTCTGCTGCCCACATCTCATATTTCTTGGATTGTTTTACAAAGAAGAAATTTCCTTTTAAAGTTTTAAGGGTTACTATAAGTCATATGAGATGTCTTGGGAGTTCCTTAAAAATATGAGCTAGAACATTTGATAATATCCTATCAACAAAGCAATACTCCTAAGAAGTATTTATATCAGAAGTCCCAATAAAACATATCAAATGTTAAAAAGAAAAAAATTCTATTAACTCAGACTTCTCCATAAGTTTTCAAGTTTCTGATGTTCTCCAGTATTTTTTTCTCAGTCAGTATAATATAAAACATACTTGTTATTTTATTTAATGTCTACAATATAAATGATATCATAAGGAAAGCCTCTAGAAAAAATTCAGGATTTCTCTTAACACACAAAATACCATAATTTTAGTCATTTAGCTTAAAGTCTACTTACCACATCTTAAATAGAATAAAGAAACTCTACTAAAATGTTAAGTAAAAAGTAGTAGTCAAAAAACCAGTATCTATTTCTATAGCTTCCTTTCTACCTATATAAATGTCAGTTACCTATATAAGTATTAGTTATTTACAAGTTCTTTCCCCCTTTCCAAAGCAGCCTCTCATCTCAGGCATTTACTAATATATTTTTAACATGTAAATAAGTTAACATTAACCAAAAAGAAACAAGTTATCTACTCTTGTCATTTGTAGTTACTAGCCTCGATACCTCATATCTATATAAATACCTTTATAGCAAGTTGTTTAAAGTATTATTAAAAATTTTAATGGAAATAACTTAAATGTCACATCTATGCTTGTTATTTTGTCATTTTTATTTATCTCCAAGTGTTTTTTTTCTAGTTTCCTAGTTTTCAATATTCTAGAACTTTAGATAGCATTATTAATACAGTATTTGTTCAAGTTAGTGGTTTCTCTTACTGAAAAAGTCATAATTCTTCAAAATTTTACATTGAATCATGTATAATTTTCTTAAAAACCAGTATCCTGTCTCCTAAGAGCTCTCTACCTCTGTTAAAAAAAACTTAAAGAAAAAGCAGGAAAATGAACCTGAACTCAGGATAATAAATCACCTGTGAAGTTAGAGAAAAGAAGGCAAATATAATCACATAATCAAGTTTGCCTACCAGATTCTTTAAAGAGAGAAATATTTTGAGCCAAGCCTCAGACACACTTCAAACAGAAACAGTACATTATGTGCTGCTGGAAACTGAAACTTGAGTTGTCAACAAACCTAAAATAGATTGTGAAACTTTGAACCATATCAAATCATATGACAGAAACCACTTATTTCAAGACAAAAAATGGGGGGTAGGGCCTATAATACTCATAAAGCAATATGATAACTTACCACATCAACTGCTTTACATTAGCAGACTCTCAAATTGACAGGTCAGTCTTTACAACCAGACAGTAACAAAAATCATATAGTTCTTATGTTGCTTTCTCCTCAATGAGAAAAAAATGCTGAATTTAGGACTTTATAGATTTTCTGTAATCCTCTTCTGCTCAATAGGTGCTCTTACAATGCCGTTCCAACTCTCCAAACCAAATCTGTAAAAAAAAGTCTAATGTGAACTCCACAATGATACTCAATTAGCTGCTATCACTCCCGATGCCCAGGAAAACCACTGTCTTCCCTCCTCTTCTCAGTTTGCTTCCCTGCCACCTCTTCTAATTACACTGTACCTTTTCAGTTTGCTTTCTCTTTTTGTCTTCCTTTCTCTTTCAAGGTATTGTCTCCCAATCTCAATTAGTCTTTTTATTTCATTTATATCAATCTATAAGAAAATTTGTTTTGATAAAATAACTTTTAAGACACAGATTAAAATGAGTATGTTATATTATATTAAAAATGTGACTAGGATGCAAAGTCTTTAAACCAAAAATCTAATTTAGCATCTGAGCTTTGCCACCTACTGTGTGAACCTTAGAGGAAAGAAAAGCCTATAGATTGCATTTAGGTCTTACTTGGAAAATGGGGATAATACTATTATTGATAAATATGATAAAAATACAAAAATAAGTAAAACCAAATAACATATGCATTGAGTGTTACTATGTGCCTTTTCCATTTATTACCACTTTGATTCCTTACACAAACATAAATGCAAGATAGAATTATGTTTATACATAGTTTTAAAGAAGGAAACTGAAGCGTGTTAAGTAAGACAATTTTTCCATGGTCAAATTTCAGTAAATACTGAGACTGAAATTCAAAACCAAGCAGTTTAACTCCATAGTGAGCTCTTAGTCATTACTCAGTCTTATCAGTCTCCATCACTGAGTTGTAATAAAAGTCAAATAAAATCCTTTATATGAAGACATTTTAGATTCTGGAAATTTCTGTTTAGCTAATATTAATAAGTTTATAAAATTGCAAAGGTAGTAAGGGTTATTATTTTCATATTTCCAGTTTATTAAATGTTCACACTAGACAAAATTAATATTTCTTTGTTACAGTTTTTATTTCTGATTTCATACCCAAAGAAGGTATTATTATTCACAAATATTCAGTGCTCCTCCCTGAAGGTTATATATACACCTTGTCCTATTGAATTTGGGAATGTTCATGTCATTTGCTTTGGCAATAAAATACAAGCAGAAGTAATAGTTTTACTCTGGGGCCTCTGTATTAAAATAAAGTTTCAGTGGCAGATTGAAAGTGACTAATATGAACAGTCCCTTTGTTGATCTAAGATAAACACAAGAAATAAACTTGGCTACTGTAAGCCACTGAGAATTCAGGTTTTTTGTTACTGCAGCATAACCTATTCTATCCTGATTGACACAACCATTAAGTTCCTGTAAGCTCTTTGATTCCTAAGACATTCTATATGGCATTTATTTTTTCTTGGGATGTAGGAAGAAAAAATAAATGATAAGATCAGAGAATATTATATTGAAAGAGACTACTGGAGTAGTCCAATGGTTTCCAGATTTTGAGCTCTATCAATAGAATTTTTAAAAACTTGTATAAAAACATTTTCAGATAAAAGTCATGAAATTCAGTTTTACAAAAAAAAATCTACCATTAATATATTGTTCTTATCTCTCTCTTTAGATTTCGAACCACTTATCTAAATCTAATCTATTTTATGGATATAAAAAACAAGACCTAGGAATGAGACAAGTAGCATTTATATTAAACCAATAGCAACTTTAAAAAAAATTGACATGTGATGTCAGCATCATGGTGGTATGAGTCATTCCATTTTCATCCCCTCTTTGATTACAATTAATTAGTCTCCCATACATGAATAAAAGTGCATCTGCATATTACATGAGGACATCTGTAAAATTTGTTTCTACTAGTGCATCCAAAAGAAAACGTATAGACCTCAGAGTGGACTGTGGGTTCAGGGGAGTCGGTGAACTTGCTCTATCTGCCTTTGCCTTTATTAGAGAGGGGAACCTGGAGACCATACAACTGGACAGATTCACATGGAAGATAAGCAAATCTGTGGAGGACCAGTCAGCCTCCTAGGAGAACCTGGCACACCATCAGACTGGTATAGAGGTGAGTTTGGAGGCAGAGGAAAGAGAGAAACCCACTGAGGCAGGCTCCCTCTCCGGGACATCAGTGCAACACTGTGGGCTTTTAGCAACAGAAGGAGTTACCTCTCAGGCAGAGGAGGTGAAAAGCAAAAGAAGCGACAGACTGCCCAGCTGCATGTGGGTTGCAGCTGGAGGGGCTTGTTTCTCTCCTGCTGCATCAGACTTCTAAGGAATGACTTCCATGACTTGGAGGAAGGAAAGGGAAGGGAAGAAGGCAGACAAGGAATATAAAACGGCATTTAAAGAACTCGTTTCCTTCTGTATGCTTCAGGATTTCAGCTGTAGATTCACTCGTGGACCTTTTGAAGTGCCCTACACTAAGATCCACCTAATGGGCTGTAGGCACCTCCCAAAGTCCCAGGTGCTAAACCCACATCTTCCCAAAATATGCTGCCAGATCTTTTTGCACACTTCATCCTAACAGCTTTGTCCCACAGGAGAAACCAAAAACTTGAGCTATAGAGCCATCTTCTGGACTACAAAAGAAAGTTTTCTAATTCTTAGCCTGTTGAACTGTAACAAGCCAAATTACACAAATCCTTAAGTAGGAAAAGTGTTTGCTGCTTCAAATGTAAAACCAGAGGCATATATTGTCAAACACAATGAAAAAATCAAGGTAATATGATATAATGGAAAGAAAATAATTCTCCATATACTGAACTCAAAGGCACAAAATATTGAGATACAACTAACAGTTAAAGAATTCAAAATAACTTTTATGAAGAAATTCAGTGAGCTACAAGAAAACCGAGAAAGGCAATTCAATGAACTTGGAAATAAAATTAATGAACAGAAGGAGTTCCCTACCAAAGACTGAAATTTTAAAAAGAAGAACCAAACAGAGGTGCCTGGGTGGCTCAGTCAACAGACTCTTGATTTCTGCTCAGGTCATTATCCAGGGTCATAGGATCGAGCCCCACATCAGGGTCCATACAGAGCACACAGCCTGCTTAAGATTCTCTCTCTCTCTCTCTCTCTCTCTCTCCCTCTGCCCCTCTCCCTAGCTTGTGCTCTCTCTCTAAAATAAATAAAGTGAAAAAAATTAAACAAATTCTAGAGCTGAAGAAGTAAAAGAATGAAATGAAGAATGCATTAAAGAGCACAGATAACAGGGCAGATAAGATGGAAGAAAGGATAAGTGACTTGAAGGACAGGAATTTAGAAATGACTCAGTCAGGAGAGAAAACTAAAATTTTTTATTAAGGGCAAAGAGGGGTGCCTGGGTGGCTCAGTCGGTTAAGTGTCCAACTTCAGCTCAGATCATGATCTCATCGTTCACGAGTTGGAGCCCCATGTCAGGCTCTGTGCTGACAGATCGGAGACCGGAGCCTGCTTCATATTCTGTGTCTCCCTCTCTGCCTGTCCCCTCCTTGCACTGTCTCCTGCTCTCTCAGAAATAAATACGTTTAAAAAGTGAAAAAACCCTATGAGTACTATAAGATTCTATCAGAAAAGCAAATAGAATAATTAATGTACCAGAAAAAGAGAAAGGAAGGGGAGAGTTATTTAAAAATACAATAGGGGCACCTGGGTGGCTGGGTTGGTTGAGCTTCTGACTTCAGCTCAGGTCATGATCTCATGGTTCATGAGTTTGAGCCCTGCATCGGGCTCTGAGCTGAAAGTGTGGAGCCTGCTTGGAATCCTCTCTCCCTCCTTTGCTCTCTGCACCCCCTCAGTCATGCTTTCCCTCTCTCTCTCTCTCAAAAAAAACCAAAACTTAAAAGAAATATATATATTATATATATATACATATATATAACATATATAGCTGAGAACTGCCCAAACGTGAGGAAGAAACTGAATGTACAAGTCCACAAAGCTAGAATACCCTATTATTTCAATGGAAAAAGACCATGTCCAAGAGAATTTATTAAAAAACTGTTAAAAATCAGTTATAAAGAATCTTAAAGGCAGCCAGGGGTATCAAAGGAAGTAATCTACAAAAATACTCCCATTAAACTATCTGTGGACTTTTCACCAGAAACTGTATAGGGCACATGAGAATGTAATGAAATATTCTAAGTATTACACGATAAAAATTGACAGCATTTGTTTAATGGAAAAACAACTAATTTTAAAATGGGCATAACTAAATAGATATTTTCCCAAAGAAGACATCCAAAATGTTAACAGGTACATGAAAAGATGGTCAAAATTAGAAACCAACATGGAAATGCAAATCAAAACCACAATGATATCACCTTACAATTGTTACAATAGTTATCATCAGGAAGGCAAAAGATAGTAAATGTTGGAAAAAATGTGCAGTAAAGGGTACCCCTGTACCTTGCTGGTGGGGATACAAATTGGTTCAACTACTGCGGAAAACAATATGGAGCTTTCTCAAAATATTAAAAATAGATCTACAACATGACCCACCAATTCCATTTCTGGAAATGGAAATAAAAACAGGATTTCCAAGACATACATCTGCACTCCCATGTTTACTGCAAGCATTATTCACAATAGCCAAGATATGGAAATAACAAGTCCCTCAATGAATGAATGGAGAAGATGTTGTATATATATACTATGTATCATTCAGCCAAAATGTGTTTTCTCTATCTTTATTCCTCAAAACTATTTTCTCTGGGTAAAATTACATAAGTTATTTCACTACTTTGAGTATATTCTACAGACATCTGGCTTCCTGTGATGCTATAGAGAAGTCAGATGTCAGTCTAATTGATATTTCATGGAGGAAATCTTATTTTTTTTTCCTTTTTAAAAAAATTTTTCTGCTTTAAAAATATTGTCCCTGTGTTATGTCTAAATATGGGATTTAAAAAATTTATCCTGTGTTCTTGGATATATCTGTGTGTGTGTCTTACCAGATCTAGAAAATTCTAAGCGCATACTTTATATACCCATGCTTTCCACAATTCATTTATTTATTTTGCTTCTTTTGGAACTACAATTGAATATATGATAGTTTTCACTCTATCCACCCTCTTAGGCTCTTTCCTATATTGTCCATCTCTTATTATTAGCAGCCTCCCAAAATGAAATACTTAGGTAAAAGTCTAACAAGATATATGCAAGACCAATAAGGAGAAAATTATAAAAGTCTGATGAACAAAATCAAGGAAAAACAAAATAAATGGAAAGATATTCCATATCCATAGGTAAAAAGACTCAATATTGTCAAGATATTAATTCTTCCTAATTTGACTTATAGATTCAATACAATCCCACTAAAAATACTAATAAGTTATTTTGTGGATATTTACAGATTCTAAGGTTTATATGGAGATTAAAAAGACAGAAAAACACATATTAAAGAGCAATAATCAGAGGATTGATACTTACTGACTTTAAGACACTATAAATCTATAGTATTCAGGAGAGTGGTATTGGAAAAAAAAAAGACAAATCAATGGAACAGAATAAAGATCCTAAAAATAGACCCACAGCTATAGTCAACTGATCTTTAACAAAATAGTAAAGGCAAAGGCAATACAATGGAGAAAAGACCATTTTTTCAACTAATTGTACTGGAGCAACTGGACATTTGCAAGCCCAAAAAAGGGGGGGAGGAGTAGTATTGTAGACACAGACTTTACACACTTTTACATGTAAAATGCAAACTATAAAACTCCCAGAAGATAATATAGAAGAGAATCTAGATAGTCTTTGATTTGATGATCAGTTTTTAGATACAACGCCAAAGGCACAATCTATGGATGAAATAATTGATAAGCTTGACTTTATTAAAATTTAAAACTTTTATGTTGGGGCACCTGGGTGGCTCAGTCGGTTAAGCATCTACTTCAGCTCAGGTCATGATCTCGCAGTTCATGGATTCGAGCCCCCATCGGGTTCTGTGCTGACAGCTCAGAGCCTGGAGTCTGTTTCAGATTCTGTGCCTCCCTCTCTCTCTGCCCCTCTCCCACTCGTGCTCTATCTCTCTCTGTTTCAAAAATAAATAAACTATAAAAAAATTAAAAAAAACTTTTATGTCAAGAGAATCAGAAGAAAACCACAGTCTGGGAGAAAATATATGCATAAGATATATCTGATAAGGCTTATTACACAAAGTATACAAAGACCTTTAAAAAATCAACAAAAAAATGAACAATGCAATTAAAGAATGAGCAAAATATCTAAACAGACCCCAAGGAAGATATACAGATGGCAGGTAAGCATCTGAAAAGCTGCTCAATATCATATGTCATTAGGGAGTTGCAAATTAAAACAACAAGATATAACTGTATACTGATTAAAATGACAAAAATCTAGAACACTGACTACAACAAATGCGAAGGAGGATGTGAAGCAAAAGGAATTCTCACTCATTGCTGCAGCAAATGCAAAACGGTACAAACAACTTGGGAGGCAATTTGGCAGTTTCTTACAAAACTAAACATATTCTCACCATATAAGCCAGCAATCATTCTCCTTGGTATTTACCCAAATGAGTGGAAAACTTATGTCTACAAAAAACATACATGCAGTTGCTTATAGCAGGTTTATTTATAATTGCCAAAACTTCAAAGCAACAACATGTCCTTCAGTAGTTGAGTGGATAAATAAACCATGTTACATCCAGACCACGCAATAATTATTCTGGGCTAAAAAAAAAAAAAAAAAAAAAAAAAAAGAGCTATGAAGCCATGAAAAGATACGGAGGAGCCTTGTATGCATATTACGAAGTGAAAAAACCCAAAATGAAAACGCTACATACTGTAATGGAATATGACATTCTGGAAAAAGGCAACAGTTTGGAAACAGTAAAAAGATTAGTAGTTGCTAGAAGTTAGGGGGAAGAAGGGATAAATAGGTGGAACTCAGAGAACTTTCAGAGCAATAGATCTATTCTGTATGATAATGGTGGATATATATTATGCATTTGTAAAGACACATAAAATCTACAATGCCAAAAATAATCCTTAATGTAAACTTTGAGTAATAATGTGTCAATGCAGGCACATTAATTATAATTAATGTACCATTCTAATGCAGGATGTTGATAGTAGGGGAGGTTTTACATGTGTGAGGGCAGGGATTATACATGGACTCTCTGTAGTTTCTCTCAATTTTGCTTTGAACCTAAAACTGCTTTAAAAAACAAATACCATTAAAACTTTTTAAATAAATAAATATCAGGCCCTATTCCCTGGAACCTATAATTGTTTCCTTATTTGGAAAAAGTCTTTGCAGATGTAATTAAGGATCTTGAGATGAATAGAGTAACCTGAATTATCCCAGCAGGTCCTGAATCATCATATGTATCTTATAAGAAAGAGGAAGAAAGAGAGTCAATATCATGGAGGCATAGATTGGAGTGATGCAGCCACAAGTCAGGGAATGCTGGTAGCCACCAAAGCTGAAAAAAAGGTTAGCTTTATCCTTAGAGCCTCTATAGGTTGCATGGCCTTGCCAACACCTTCATCAGTGAAAAGATTTTGGATTTCTGGCCCCCAGAACTGTAAAAGGGTAAATTTCTGTTGTTTTAAGCCACAAAGATTATGGTAATTTGTTACAATAACCATAGGAAATGAATACAAATATGTGCTCTTTTGTATATCAATAGTTGTTTTAATCATGTTATTGTGGATTTGGAATGGTGAGGTCAGACTCAGATCAAGAGAGAGAAACCAGGAGGTTTTGCAATTTGTTATGCTAACAGTACCCTGAGGAGAAACAGGACACCACACAGGGCCATTCGGGGGAAGCACACCAGAGTTGGTCACCAAGCAGAGAAAGGGAAGGAAAGGAAGTTCCTTTTTTATGTTTTCTACAGGAAGAAATGGGTGAAGCAGGGTAAGCAAGTTTAGGATGTCTACTTTTAATAATTTCAGTGGGTTCTAGGGTATAAAGTTACTTCTGATTGTCTGGTACCTGGCCCTTGGGTGATTAGGGAAGGTATACAGTGACCCAGAGTATGAAAGTCTGATAAGGGAAGTTGTTTGGGATGTGGACTTAATCATATGCCAAGAAGGTCTGACTGACCTGTAGTCAGGGCCTCAACATTGAATCAGAGAGCATTTGTAAAAAATACATTACAATAGTCTGTTTCTTTATATTGCTGAGTGGTAGTCTATTATACACATGTACCATCATTTGTTTATCTAATGTGTTGATGCCTATTTAGATTGTTTAACTGTTTTGGCAATTATGTATAAAGCTGCTATGAACAAGGTAAACAAGACTTTTTATAGTCATGTATTTTCATATCACATGGGTTAATATCTAGACGTAAAATTGTTGGTTCTTATTATAAGTATATGTAAAGTTTATAACAATAGCCAAACTATTTCCAAAATGATGGTACCACTTTATGCTCCCACTAGCAATCTACAAGTAATCCAGTAAAATTCTTTTTTTTCTTAATGTATAAATCTGAGTGTTAATAAATATATAGCATATACCCATCTCAATATTCTATCACACCCCAAAATACCCTCATCCCTTTGTCATCAATTCATCCACATACCTAGCCTCTGGCTCATCAGGTTTCTGTCCTATAGTATTATCTTTACAGAATTTTATGAAAATGGAACCACACACTGTATGACTTTCTGGGTCTGGCTTCTTTTACTGAACATGATGCACTTGAGATATATCCATACTGTCACATGTGTCAGTCATTAGTATTTCATATAGAGGTACAATAGTTGAAGAACATTTTGGGTTGTTTTCACTTTTGAGAATGATGAATAAGGCCACTATAGATGTTCACATACAGTTATTTTTTATTCAAATTTTTATATTGTGGTAAATTACATATAACAAAGTTTACAATTTTAATTTTTGTTAAATGTACCATTCAGTGTACTATATTCATAATATTGTGCAACCATCACCACCATCAATCTCTATAGCTCTTTTCATCTTGTAAAACTGAAACCCTTTGCCCATTAAACAGAAACTCGAATGGCACTTGGGTGGCTCAGGCCATTAAGTGTCCAACTCTTGAATTCAGCTCAGGTCATGATCTCATGCTTTGTGAGATTGAGCCCTGCATCTTCAGTGCAGAGCCTGCTTGGGATTCTCTTTCTCTGCCCCTCCTTGGCTCATGCTCTCTCAAAATAAATAAATAAACACCTGAAACAAACAAAAAAACAAACAAACAAGCAAACAGCCAGAAACTCTCCATTCCTCCTTCTCCCCAGCCCCTGGTAACTTCTATTCTGCTTTCTGTCTCTATGATTTTGACTACTCCAAGTACCCCATATAGTGGAATCATACAATATTTGTCTTTTGGTGACTGGCTTAGTTTATTTATTATAATGTCATCAATGTTTATCTCCACTGTAGCATATGGCAAAATTTCATTCTTTTTAAAGACTGAATAATATTCCTTTGTATGGATAGACTACATGTGACTTAGCCATTCATCTATTGATGTACTCTTGTGTTGCTTTCACCCTTTTGGCTATTACGAATAATGCTGTTATGAATATGGGTGCACAAATATCACTTTGAGAACTTGCTTTCAATTCTCTTGGGTATACACCCAGAAGTGGAACTGCTGAATTATATGGTAATTCTATTTTAAATTTTCTAAAAACTGCCACAGTATTTTCCACAGCATCTATCATTCCCATCAAAAATGCACAGGGTTAAATTTTGCCACATCCTCCTAAATACTCGTTCCTTTTGTTTTGATAGACATCCTGAATGTGAGGTGGTATCAAAATGCATTTTAATCATTTATACATATTCTTTGGAGAAAAGTCTATTCAAATTCTTTGTCCATTTTTAAATAATTTTTAATGTTTTTAATTTTTGAGAGACAGAGTGTGAGCAGGGGAGGGGCACAGAGAGAGGGAGACACAGAATCTGAAGCAGGCTCCAGGCTCTGAGCTGTCATCACAGAGCCAATGCAGGGCTCAAACTCGTGAACCATGAGATCATGACCTGAACCAAAGTTGGATGCTTAACTGACTGAGAAACCCAGGAGCCCCAAATTCTTTGCCCATTTTTAAGTTAGGTTGACTTTTTGTTGTTGAATTTTAGGTGTTCTCTGGGTATCTGGATATTAATCCCATATCAGATTTATGATTTGCAAATATTTTTTCTCATTCTGTGTACATCTTTTGATATACAAATTTTTAAAAATTTTTGTGAAGTCCAATTTATCTATTTTTTCTTGTTACCTGCACCTTTGGTATCATATCTAATGAATTACTGTCAAATCAAATGATGTGAGTTGTTCTGTTTTAAGAGGTTTTTTAGTTCTTAAATTTAGGGTTTTGATCCATTTTGAATTGTTATATACAGTCTTAGGTAAGGGTCCATATTCAATCTTTTGCATGTGGATATCTAGTTCTCCCTCTACCATTTGTTGAGAAGACAGACTTTTCCCACTGAATGGTCTTGGCATCATCCTTGTTAAGAACCATTTAAACATGTATGTAAGGATACATTTCTGGATTTTATTCTATTCCATGAGTTTATATATCTGTCTTTATGCCAGTACCACAATGTTTTGATTACTATAGGCTTGTAGTAGGTTTTTAAAAAATGTTTATTTACTTATTTTGAGAGAGAGAGCATGCACACACAAGTGGGGAGACACAGACAGAGAGAATCCCAAGAAGGCCCCATGCTTCAGCACAGAGCCTGAAGTGGGCTCAATCCCATGAACTGTGACATCATGACCTGAGCCAAAATCAAGAGTTGGAAGTTTAACTGACTTAGTCAGGCATCTCTTGTAGTAGGTTTTGAAACCAGAAGGGAGTCCTCCAGTTTTGTTCTACTTTCTCAGGATTGTTTTGGCTACTCAGAGTTCCTTGAGATATGAATTTTAGGACAGAATTTTCTATTAAAAAAGAAAAGTCAGTGAGATTCTGATAGAGATTGTATTGAATCTATAGATCACATTTGTGTGCACTGACATTTTAATACTATTAAGTATTCCATTCAATGAAAATAGGAAGTGTTTCAAGTTACTTATATCTTTAACTCTTTTCAGCAATGTTTCATAGTTTTCATTGTATAAGTTTTTCACCTCTTTGGTTAATTCCTAAGTATTCTTTTTCATGCTATTATAAATATAATATTTTCCATAATTTGCTTTTCAGATTGCCCATTTATATATATATATATATATATATATATATATGCAACTGATTTTTTTAAAATTTATTTACCTATTTATTTATTTATTTAGAGAGCATGTGGGAAGGACAGAGTAAGAGGGAGAGGAGAATAGCAGGCTCTGTACCGTCCACGCAGAGCCTGATACAGGGCTCAGACTCATGAACTGTGGGATCATGACATGAGTCAAAATGAGTCAGATACTTAACTGACTGAGCTTTCTAGGCGCCCCAAAATGCAACTGATTTTTTCATGTTGATTTTGTATCCTACTATTTTACTGAATTGACAAGTTTTTTTAATGGAATCTTTAGGGTTTTCTACATATAAGATCATATTTACAACTTGATAAAATAAAACTCAATAAAATGAAAAGTGGACAAAGGGCCTAAACAGAGATTTTCCGAAGAAGATGTACAAATAGGAAACTGGTAAATGAAAAGATGGTCAACATCACTAATCATCAGGAAAATGCAAATCAAAACCACAGAGAACTAATACCTCACACCTGTTAGAATGATTATCATCAAAAAAGATAAGAGATAATAAATGCTGGCAAGGATGTGAAAAAAAGAGAACCCATGTACATTGTAGATGGGAATGTAAAGGAGTACAACCACTATGGAAAACACTGTGGAGGTTCCTTAAAAAACTAAAAACAGAATTACCATATGATCCACCAATACCAGTAATTTGTGACAACATGGATGAACACGAAGGGTATTATGCTAAGTGAAATAAGCCAGACAGAGAAAGAAAAATACTGCACAGTATCACTTGTAAGTAGAATCTAAAAAAAAAAAAGAAAGAAAAGAAAAAAAGTCAAACCTATGGTCAGAGAGTAGAAAAGTGGTTAACAGGAACTGGAGGATGAAAGAAATACAAAAAAGGTTGGTAGAATATAAACTTGCAGTTATAAAATGAATAAAGTCTTTGGATCTAATGTATAACATGATGACTATACTTGGTAACACACTCTGTAATTGAAATTTGTGGACAGAACTTAAACGTAAATATGTCAGATGATGGATGTATTAATTAATTCAATGGGGGGGCAGATTCTTTCCACAATGTATATGTATATCATCATACTGTACAGTTTAACTATCTTAAAATTTTATTTCCCAATTATAACTCATAACACTGAAGACCATATCAGCTGTCAACAGAGATAATTTCACTTCTTCCTTTTCAATTTGAATGTTTATCCACATTCTCCCCTGACTAGAATTTCCAGCACTATGTTGAAAAGAAATGGTGAAAGTGGGAATCCTTGGCTTGTTCCTGATTGTAGAAGAAAACTTTTCCCTGCTTTTCAGCATGGAATATGATATTCACTGTGGGGTTGTCATATATGGCTTTCATTATATTGAGGTAGTTTCCTTCTATTCCCAGTTTGTTGAATGTTTTTATCATGAAAAAGTATTAAATTTTGTGAAATGGTTTTTTGTATCATTTGAGATGACCATGTGGTTTCTGTCCTTCATTTTCTTTTAATTTATTTAATTTGAGAGAGACAGCACATGCATGACTGCAAGCAGGGGAAGGGCAGAGAGAGAGAGGGAGAGAATCCTAAAAAGGCTCCACGCTGACAGCATGGAGCCCAACATGGGGCTTGAACTGACAAACCATGAGATCATGACCTGAGCAGAAATCAAGAGTTAAATGCTTAGACTACTGAGCCACTCAGGCACCCTAATCTTTCATCCTTTAATGAAGTGTATTACATTGATAAATTTTCATATGTGGAACCATCCTTGCATTCCAGGAATAGATCCCACTTGGTCATGATGTATAATCCTTCTAATACGCCACTGAATTCAGTTTGCTAGTATTTTGTTGAAATTTTTTTATTTTTATTTTTTGCATCAATGTACATAAGGGGTATTGGTCTGTATTTTTTCTCTGTAGTCTTTGGCTTTGCTATCAGAGTAATCTTAGTCTCATAGCATGAGGCAAGAAATGTTCCCTCCTCTTCAATTTCTGGGAAAAGGTTAGAAAGGATTGGTATTCTCTTTCCCTTAAATGTTTGCTAGAACTCAATAGTAAAGTCATCAGTTCCACAGCTATTCATTGTCAGATTTTGGTTACCAATTCAATCTCCTTGCTAGTTATAGGTCTATTTTTGTGTGTAATTTAGTCTTAATAAGTTTTGTACTTCTAGGAATTTGTCCATTTCGTCTAGTTATCCAGTTTGTTTGAGTAAAATTTAGTAATGTGAGTCTTTATTAGTCCACCCAATTGTAAGTGTGTCAAGTTTGTTGATGTTTTTGAACAGTCAAGGTTTTGGTTTCATTCTCTCCATTACTTTTCTGTTCTCTATTTCATTTATCTCTATTCTTTATTATTTCCTTCCTTCTACTAGCTTTGGATTTTTCTTGTAAAGTTGTAAAGTTAGCCTGTTGATATATTTCTCTTTTTTTAGTGTGATTTACAACAATAAATTCTCCCTTTAGCACCAGTTTTGCTGCATCCCCAAGTTTTGGTACACACTGTTTGGGTTTTCAATTGTATTTTCTGATTTCCCAAGTGATTTCTTCTTTGACCCACTGGCTGTTCAAGAATGTTGTTTAATGTCTGTGGTAAAGTGAATTTTCCAACTTTTCTTCTGTTATTGATTTCTAACTTAATCCTGCTGTGGTCAGACAATATACTTTTATGTCTCTTTTTATAAATCTACTGAAAATTTGTAGCTTGACATATGGTCTACCCTAGAAAATATCCCATGTGCATTTGAGAAGAATGTGTATGCTGTTGTTGTTAGGTAGAGTGTTCTCTATATGTTAGTTCTAGTTAGTTTATTGTGTGAGTCCTCTCTTTCCTTATCTTCTATCACATTCTACCCATTATCATAAGGGGAGTGCTAAAGTTTTGAACTATTATTGTAAAATTGAATATTTTACCTTTCAATTCTGTCAGTTTTACTTCATATATTTTTTGATGGTCTGTCATTAGGTGCATAAAAGTTTATAATTGGTATATCCTTTTGCTCTATCAAAAATTTTATTAAAATTTAATGTTCTTGTCTCTTGCAATCTCTTTGATTTAGAGTCTATTTTGTTTGATATTAGTAAAGCCACCCCTGATCTTTTGATGTCTATTTACATGCAGTATCTTTTCCCATCCTTTCATTTTAAATCTCTTTATGTCTTTTGATCTAAAGTGTGTCTCTTGTAGACATAATATAGTTGAATCAAGTGTTTTCATATATTCTCCCAACTGTTGTGTTTTAAGAGTTGAATTCATTTATATTTAAAGTACTTACTAAAAAGAGGGACTTCTGTCATTTTGACTGTTTTCTATATGCCCGATGGGTTTTTTTGTTGTCATTCCCTGCCTTACTGTCTTATGTTTTTTGTAGTCACATGTTTACTTTCTCATTTCCTTTTGAGTTTATTCTGTAGCTTTTGTTATTACCATGGGGTTTACATTTAACATTCTAAAGTTTTAACACTTACCAACTTCAATAACATACAAAAACTCTGCCTTTACAGTTCTGTCCTCACTTTTCACTGTTGAAGTCCCCCAAATTGTATCATGTGTGTACCCCAAAACATCAATAATTATTTTAAATGTAGTCTCAAATTATGTAGAAAACAAAATGTGGAGTTATGAACCACAGTTACAATGCTGGTTTATAAATTAATAATTATTTAAAAAATGCATGTCTTTTAAATCATGTAGAAAACAGGTGTAGTTATAAACCATTATTATAATATTGGCTTTTATAATTGCCTATATATTTTCCTTTATTGAGATCTGTATTTCTCCAAACAGCTTTGAATTGCTCTCTAGTGTCCTTTAAGTTCACTCTGCAAGACTCCCTTGAGTATTTCTTGCAGGACAGGTCTAATGGTAACAAACTGCCTCAACTTTGTTTATTTGGGATTATCTTAATTTCTCCCTTTTTTTTCAAATTTGTTAAACATTTATTTATTCTTGAGACAGAGCATGAGCAGGGGAGGGGCAGAGAGAGAGGGAGACACAGAATCCAAAGCAGGCTTGAGCTGTCAGCACGGACATGAACCCATGAACCACGAGATCATGACCTGAAGAGAAGTTGGATGCTTAACCAACTGAGCCACCCAGGAGCCCTCTCCCTCACTTTTGAAGAATGGTTTTGCTAGATATAGGATTCCTGGTTGAGAGTTTTTTCTCTTTTAGTACTTTGTATCTATCAGCCCATTGCCTTCTATTCTCCAAAGTTTCTGAGAAAAAAAAAATCTGCTGATAATCTCATTGAAGATCCTCTGCATTTGACAATTCACTTCTTTCTTGCTGTTTTCAACACTCTGTCTTTGTCTTTTGAAAGTATGATTATGGTGTGTCTTGCTTGATATGGATCTCTGAGTTCATCTTACTGGAAATTTATTGAGCTCTTGGATCTCTATATTCAGTTTTCATCAGATTTAGGAAGTTTTCAGCCATTATTTTTCAAATATTCTATCCCTTCCTCCCCTTTTCTGGGACTCCCACCATCCATGTACATCTGTTTGATGGTGTCCCACAGATCCCTTAGGCTCTGTTCATTTTTCTTTGATCTTTTTTGCTTCTGTTCTTCAGACTATTCATTGACCTATCTTCTGGTTTGGTGATTCTTTCTTCTGCCTACTCAAATCTTCCTTGGAATTCCTCTAGAGACCTTTTCATTTCGTTTATTGTCCTTTTCAGCCAGGTTTATTTGGTTTTTCCCCTAGCTTTCTGTGCATCTTACTTTAATCTTTTGAGCATCTCTATACTTTGTTTTAAAGTCTTTGTCTTGTAAATGCCATCAGGTCTACTTCACGGACAGTTTCTGTTTTTCATTTCCCTTTTGAATGGATCATACTTTCCTGGGTTTTTTTTTTTTTTCTCTAGCTTCTGATTTTCTGTTGAAATGACATTTTAACCTAACAATATCTTATTTCTGGAAATCAAATTCTTTTCTTTCCCCAGGATTTACTGAGGGGCTTTTTGGTTGTTGTTGTTGTTATTGGTTTTGTTTTTTATTGTTTTTCCTGTCTCTGTGGTAAGGATTAGCCTGAGGTATAAAACCTAAGGTCTTCTCAGATCTTGTTTGAGTCTTTCCCTGGGTATTTGTGGTCAATTTCTAATTTTTCCCATATATGCAGTTTTTTAATTACCTAGTCTTTAATGTCTGGCTCCCAAAAGGAAAAAAAAAAAAAAAAAAGAAAAAGAAAGGGGGAATATAGGGTGAATAGTCCTTTTATACTCAAGTAAGTCATTTCATAGGGGTGTGGGGGACTGCTTATAATGGAAAGAGGTAGAACATGATTTCTTAATTCTTTTCACTTCCATAATCAAAAGCAGAAATCAGCCATCAGCATTGATTCCCAATATTTGGAGGTGAAGGTTCTTTTTGTCTACTCTGGCTCCCACTAGCTCTGTGCAAGCTGCTCCAGGAATACATGCACAGCTGCCTGCTACATGGTTGGGGCTGGGAAATGGGTAACTGCTACTCTGTTAAGAACTAAATTTGAATAAAATGAACTTGTTTACTGTCAGAGCTTTCCCCTGTAAGTTGCAAGGCTTCAACAGATTCCAGAGTTCCAAAATAGTTACATCAAATAAATACTACCAGTGTAATTGTCATCTAGTTGGGGAGACGGATTCCTGGTGCTTTCTATGGTACCATGTTTCCAGAATCCTTTCACATACAAATTTTTTCCATATGAACACAGTTTTTTGTTCCTCTTAAATACTCCTTAGTGTGATAGCTAGGTCACATGTAAGTGTATATTTAACTTTATAACAAACATCTTCAAACTGTTGCATAGCAGCTGTACCACTTTGTACTTCCATCAGCAACATATGAAAGCTGCAGTGCTCCATTCTTGGCAACTGTTGGTACTGTAGGAATTCATTTTAAGCCATTCTAATAGGTGTGTAGTGGTATATTATTGTGGTTGTTTCACAGTTGTCTAAGGGCTAATGATGTGTATCTTTTCACGTGCTTATTTGCCATCTGTCTTTGGTCAAAGATCTTCAAATTTATTATCCTTTTGGAGAGCTGTTTTTTTTTTTTTAATTGAGTTTTGAAAGTCTTTTATATATTCTGGATAATACTCAAATGTATGCTTTGCAAAAGTTTTTTTTCCAGTCTGTGGCTTGACTTTTCATTTTCTTAGTAGTGTCTTCCAAAAAATCCACGATTTTTATTTAATGAAAGCCAATTCTTTCTTCCTTTCCTTTCTTCATTCTTTCGTAGGGTGTTGTACATAAGAAATTGTCTAAGCAAGGTCATGCAGTCTTCATCCTGTTTTTCTTCTCTAGGAGTTCTATAGTTTTACACTTTATATTGAGGGTATGATTCATTTCTGAAGAGATTTTTGTGTAAAGCAAAAGCAACGTACTGAGGTTTTTATTTTTTAGTTTATGGATGTCCAATTATTCTAGCATCATATTGAATTGACTGTCCTTTCTCCACTGAATGGCTTTCTTACCTTTGTAAAAAATTACTGTACATGTGTGGGGGTATTTCTGGACTTTTCCATTCAAAAGATGTATGTGTCCATCTTTTTGTCAATACCACACTAACCTGATTAGTTTGTAATAAGTCTTAGAATTAGGCAAAGTTATGCAATTAAAATTTTTTTTCAAAATTGTGCGACTCTAGTTCTATCGTTTTTCTAAAGAAATTTAAATCAGGTTGGCAATATCACAAAATATACTGCTAGGATTTTTGAATAGTAATGAATCAATTGGGGAAGAGTTGGTATTCTTAAGAATCATGAGTCTTGACTCACATACACAGTATCTCTCCCCATTTATTTAGATCATCACTTTTCATTATCAAAATTGGTGAAGGGTTGTAAGTTTAGTACACATTATGTAGACTTAAACTTATTTGATACTATTACAAAGTGTTTTTAGAAAAAAAATAATATCCAGTTGTTCATTAACTTTTAACCTTGCAACCTTGCTTACCTCATTTATTAGTTGTAGGCTTTTTAATTCTTTGGGATTTTCTACATAAACAATCAAGTTATATCTGAATGGGGACAATTTTATTTATTTCCAATTTGTGTGGTGTTTTTGTTTTATGCACTGGCTGTCAGTAGATATGGAAGAGGGGGGGTTAGTGTGCACATTCTCATCTTATTCTCAATCTTGGGGGAAAACATTTAGTTTTTAACCATTGTCAAGATATATGTAGGTTTTGTAAACACTATTTACCAGATTAAGGAAGCTCATTTCTAGTCCTATTATTAGTGAGTTTTTATTAAGAATGAATGCTTATCAAATGCTTTCTTTTCATTTATTAAGATGATCATATGCTTTTTCTTCCTTAGCCTGTTGATATAGATTACCTTTATTGATTTTCAAAGGTTGGACTAGCCTGCATTTTCCAAGAAAAACTGCATATGGTCATGATTTATAAAACTCTTTACACATTATTTGATTCAACTTAATATTTTGAGGATTTTTGCATCTACACTCATGCAATATTGGTATGTAGTTTTCTTGTATCCTGTCTTGTTTTAGCATCAGGGTAATACAGGACTCATAAAATTAATTTGGAAGTGTTCTCTTGTATAGAATTGTTGGTTTCTTCATTTAATATTTAGCAAACTTCCCCAGTGAAGCTATCTATCTAGGCCTTCAATTTTCTTTGCAGGAAGATTTTTAACTACAAATTAAAGTCGTGAAGTAGATATAGGATTCTTCAGGTTACCTACTTCTTGAACAACCTTTGGTAGTTTGTCACTTTAATGACATTGGCCTACTTCATCAAAGTTGGAAATTTATGGAAATACATTTTCAAAATATTCTAAATATTTTCTTACAACTTTGGGGGTGTTTTTCTTTGCAATTTGGCCAGAACTTTTTCAATGTTATTGATCTTTTCAGGCACTAGTTTTGTTTACAATATTTTCTACTGCTTACAATTTCACTGATTTATGCTTATTTTTATTATTTCCTTTTCCCGATTGCTATGGGTTTAATTTGCTCTTTTTCTAGTTACTTAAGGTAGAAAATTGAATCATCAATCTGATTTTTCTTCTTTTCTAATATAAGCAAATTCTCATTAACACTTTTTTGGTGTATTCCACAAATTTTTAATGAATGTTCACTTTCATTCAGCTCAAAGGGAAATTAAAAATTCTGTCTTGGTGCAGGTTATTTAGAAATATTATTTAATATCCAGAAATCTGAACATTTTCCACATTTTTCTGTTACTGATACCTAATGTAGTTCAACTAAGGTCAGAGAATATACTTTATATGATCTGTTCGGGTTTTGAACTTATTAATGTTTTATTAGTACCAAATCATGTGTCTTCTAAATGATTCATTGTTGTTTAGTTCTTGGGATGGAAAGGAAGAAAAATCTTACTATTTTTATCCATAAAGACAGATAAACATACAGTTCAAAAACAAAAAGTATACGGTGATACTAAAATTTCATGTAGAGTGATTAGTGAAAAAAAATCCAGAAGTGTTCCTTTGGGAAGGGCATCTGAAAACATAGCTGCAAAACACTGGATTAGAGGTGTTCCACTATTTTATTTTCATTTGAGTTGTTATATAGGTCATACAGAAAAATGTAAAACAAACAAAAAGAATTACAGACCCCATGTCCCAAGACCCAGATTTAACAGATGTTAATATTTTACCAAAATATTCTTCAAATAACTTTTTAAAAGAAATGTACAATATATAGAGCTACCCAAACTTCGATCTTTCCCTTCTTTTCTTCCACAGCAAGATATTAAATGGTTCCATAAATAATAGTTAATAGTATTTTACATCTTTTTCTAAGCTCTGAAAAGTTTCACACAATAAATTACCTTTCGCTAAAACTTGCTTCTTGAATTCTTAACACTTTCAAGTATCCTAGTATATCAGTGCTATATCATCATTTAAAAAAATTAACATTTCTTGTGTAGTCAAATACCCCTTTTCTCATTTTCAGTTGATGTAGTTTTTAATGGATGTAATCCCTTTTAATCATAGATGTTCTAACATGTTAATTCATCTTCTAGCTTCACCCCAAAGCATTAAAGCTTCTTCTTGTTGCATACAGGGTCTTCCTTTCCCATTATTTTTTCAATATTTAATGAGTTTGAGCTATTTATTTTAGATTTCTTACTAGCCTTTATGTGAATCCAGTACCTCTACAACAGTTTGCTTTCAGGAAATGTCAGAGTAGGATATATATAGTAGCTTAAGTTCTTGGAGTGAGAACACTATTCCTCCTGAGATCTTCAGTTCTTATGCACCTAACATATGTGGTTAATTATCACTTCTCCTGAACAATCATACTGAGGTCAATATTTTTTGTTTTATATGTATTAGTAAGTTATAAATACAACAAAGTATCATTAACTTACAGCTAAAGTTTATTTAAAAAAAAACCCTCCTCCATTACTCACAATGGGAAGTATTTTTTTTTTTTTAACAATTATTTATTATTGAGAGATAGAAAAAAAGCATGAGCTGGGGAGGGGCAGAGAGAGGGGGAGACACAGAATCGGAAGCAGGCTCCATGCTCTGAGCTATCAGCACAGAGCCTGATGTGGGGCTCAAACTCACAAACTGTGAGATAATGACCTGAGCCGAAGTCAGACGCTTAACCAACTGAGCCCTCCAGGCGCCCCTGGAAAGTATTCTCTTCTTATAGGGTGGTGAAGATCAAATAATTACTATAAGCACACAGTACAGTGGCTTTTGAATTTCAGGTGCTTAACCCTTACTTCTTTCAAAAGCCTTGATGTATCTTCATACGGATTTCAAAGGAGTCTTATTTGTATAGCATATACTTTCCAAATCATCTAAAGCAGCAACCTGAATGCTACTGCCTTTTTTGTTTGATTTACCTAATCATAATTATGCTGATTCTATTTATGTTGCTAATAGTAGGAGGCAGAGCCATGCTAGGTTGGGAAGAGGAGCACATACATTATTCTGTGCCTGACTCCTTAAATTTTATATCCTATGTGTCTCACTTCCCTCATATTTTCCCCAGCCTTTATAGAAGTCAGAAATGGAAAACCACCACATGGAAATAAAAGTTGTATATATTGTAGTCAAACATTTGATTTTGGCTGTTGAGTACCTACTTTCTTAATTTCATATCATTGTGCTTCTCCTTTGGGAAACAAACCCTTTCTAACTCCCATTTCATGTGGTTTATATGAAACTTCACTCCTTACGCGTTAAGGGGAACATATATGACCCACAGTCAGCTCATAAGAGTGCCAAATCCCTCCAGCAAAAGGAAAAAGTACTTAAAGTTTATTTTGTTTAAAGTAACTAAAAAATTGGACAGACGAGCTGTTAGGGTTTTTGCTATAGGTTTAAATTATTAGTACTCTCCATGATGACTCTTTAAAAAAGCAACAACTCACTGATAATGAACAATTATCACAATTACCAGGATAATGGTTAGCAGCTCCAGGTATAGCTCTACCCAGTTAAAAGAAAAAAAAATCTATACAAGCCCTGGAAATCCTTCTAATTGGACCTATTTGGGTCATATGCCCAATTTATGAAATAGACACAGTGGTGAGATAGTTGTGCATGATCCATAAACAGATTAATTCCTGGACATCAAAGTTCTTAAACTTGTCAAAAAGTCTCACGGTCCAAGTGTGGCAAGAAGTATGAAGGCCAAGGCCAAGCTGTCCCCAAAATCTGCCACTTAGGCACACTGATTATTAAGAATGCTCTGCCCCTCCCTATCTTGTCTCCAGAAACCAGGAAATAAATGAAAGGACTCTCCTTGCGGTATCTATCACCAGAGAGAGGATATTCAGAGCTAAGAAGGTTGTATGAATGTGTCTTGTTAGTTTTAGTAATTTACCATAGCCCAAATTCTGTTTAGAATCCTTTACTATTTAAGCTCCCAAATTACGTTTTATCTTGTCAATTCTTCACTGATTTATGTCTCTCTGTGTTCGAGTAAGCAGTTAGGTTCTAGCAGAATACCTGGAGGCCAGCAACAAAGTCATGGGCAGCTACTGGGAAAGTTAGAGGCCTGTCCTGGCAGCAGTCCACAAGAATCTGTATCAAACCAGACAGGCCCAAGATGGCATGACAGGAAACCCCTGACCAAATTAGTAAGAAGAGGTATGAAATCCTACTTTGTGCCCCAAGTAATAAATATTCCACCCACTAGATAACTGTCAATAAAAGATAGAAACCCAATCCCCAAGGCACACAGCTCTCTCTTGAGCTCACTTGCTCTCATATCTCTAGAGTGTACTTTTCATTTTAATAAACTTTCCTGCTTATGTCACTTATCCACTGTGTTGTGTGCCTGTCCTTGAGTTTTTTCTCAAGACAAGACAAAGAGCTCTTGACATCTTCAGGGTGGGCTGGGTTGAGGCACCTGGGCCTGGAATCTCCCTCCACCTGGCAACATCTGCCTAAAATGTATAAAAGCATCTGACTTGGATATTTCTTTGAGACTCCATGTTATTATTGGGCCTCAATGTGATTAAAATTTTTTTTCCTACAATGACTTTGTTTCATGTCACTTCTTAAACCAGTTAAAAGAATCCTGAAGGAAATTTTTTCCTCCCCAACAGTTGGCTAGTTGGCAGGATAAACTTTAATTGGCTAAATATTGCTCACCCCGAGATTGCTGTAGCTGAGAAATCCTGGCACATCTGACAAACAGCTGACAAAAGGTAAGATTTCTTACCATATCAACTTCCTGGAATCTGTCTGCAGTGTCTGGTGGGGCAAGTGGCGATTTATTTCTAAATTTAGATTAGCAGGAGAAAATATTTTTGGAAATAGTTCCTTGAGCTTAGCAACTCTGATTAATTTGGTAGAGTACTCTTGGTTTTTACTGAGCAATTTCCTCCCAGAGATGGTCACTCTTTTGTTATAAAAAGGAATTACTACAGGTTAAGAATACCAGCAAAGGCCCTTATAAGCCTGCTGTTCTAATTGGCATTACAGACTTCGGAGTTCGCGATTCTCATCAGACTGGCATATGTTTCAACAAACTTTGCTGTGTGCGTCTCCCATGTAAAAACTGGATGAAGTTTTTCCTTTTGTCTTGCTTTATGTCTTGAGAACTTGGCTTTGTGATCACTGAAAATATTCTCTCTGGTCTCAACCACTCTGGAGGATGCACTTACTGGGGTGTCCCTTGGTAGCCAAATAGAGTGGGGTTCTGAGATACAAAGTTGTAAGCAGAACTCTCTTTGTTCAGCCATCCCAGCTCTCAGAAAGGTAAGTCATAAAAGGTCCCAGTCCATAAGTGGCTTTTGTGGTTTGCTGCTTATTACCGTTGAGAAGTCTCATTCCAGTATCACCTGCCTGGTGTCACAGATTAGTGGGTCAATGACTGGAGGCATCTCAGGTTTTTGTGCATGATCAAAGACCCATCCACACTGCCTGTGTAACAAAGGCTTTTGGTTCCTTAGACTATTTTTGGGAGTAAACTTTGGGATCATGAGGACTATATCATCTATGCCTTCTCTAGGGATGCCTTTTGCATCCATGTCTAAGCCTATAAAGTTGTCTATGAGTCTTTTCATAAAAAAGTCTTATTGATTTGAATTGCTATTAAAATTAGTTAAGATCTTGGGGTGCCTGGGTGGCTTAGTCAGTTAGGCATCCGATTTTGGCTCAGGTCATGACCTTGCAGTTCATGAGTTTGAGTCCTGCATCAGGCTCAAGTGCTGGCAGCTTGCTTGGAGCCTGGAGTTTGCTTCAGATTCTGTGTCTCCTGTTCTTTCTGCCCCTCACTGGCTCACGCTCTCATGCACTCTCTCTCTCAAAAAATAAACGTTAAAAAATAAAAAAGTTTTTAAAATAAATAAATAAAGTTAGTAAGATCTTACTCATCAATGGTCAGACAATAAGTCCTTTAAATTGACTATGTTTCAAAAAAAAAAAATTCTTTATACAGAGACCTCAATTGTCTTAATAGTGTAACTACTAGCCTTAGGGATTCCCTTGACAAGATGAAAGAAATTAGACTTAAGAAAATACTGATGTCTACATCCAAGGTAAATCCCACTTCTTAAAATCCGGTCCCATCTGCCTGTTTTAACTTCCCCTTCCCTATAAAAAGTACTCCAGCCTAAACTCTAGATTCAAATACACAGGTTACTCATGGAAATGCTAAATAAAACCCATGACATAAATTTAACAAAAGCAATGAAGACAGGTGATAGGGCTCACTCTCCTGTTTCTTAACAACTCCTACTTTCCAAACCTCTGTCATCAAGCTCCGCCAGCTTTAGGCATTCCTATGCAATGTCCTTTGCAGATGTCCCTGGCACTGACCCCCAGCCCCTCCGTGCCGCTCGGGGGGGGGGGGGGGGAATTCATGTCTCTTGGACAGCAGTAAACCTTAAAAATTACAAAGCCCATTTTTACCTCTACTTTCAGAAGATCCCACCAAATTTAGAAAGAAATTAGATTAGTAAGCATTCACAACCTCCCCACTACAGAATAAACAGATGACCTTAATTTCTCGTCGCCTTCCTACAAATGAACAGCAGAAGGCTAATAGAAGCCAAGATTGAATTGTGAAGAAAGAGGGTTTTTGCTAAAATAATTTATACAGAATTTTTTACAAAGATATAAATCTTCTGATTCCTACTTTAGTTGGAAATCTCCCTGATCTAAAGATCCAAGTTTAGTTGAAATGGCTGATCAATTCTGATATTCTAGCTGTAATTCAGTTCTTTGTGGGAATAAGAAACAAGTTTGCCTGCCAAATTTCTACAAAACCAAGAATGCAACTTATAAGCAAATCAAAACCCCCCAGTCTCTACCAATCCTAAAACCTCACCTATTCCTCTTAACACGCTTATAGATACTATACAAGATCGGGATATTGAAGCAAAATTGTCCTGTGTTTTAGAAAAGGAAGGTAAATTCTAAATAGAAATTACCCTATAACTCTTAGAAAAAAACACACACAACTTACGTTCTTTTTCTATCCCTTAAAGTTGTAAGTCTTCTATCTCTGAAGTGTAAACACAGCCCATAACTGCCTAAGTAAAGGAAAAAAAAGAAGGAAGCAGGTCTTTGTTTTTTTAATGCTTATTTATTTTTGAGAGAGACAGAGCATAAGTGGGGAAGGTGCAGAGAGAAAGGGAGACACAGAATCTGTAGCAGGCTCTAGGCTCCAAGCTGTCAGCACAGAGCCCAATGTGAAACTCGAACTCATGAGCTGCGAGATCATAACCTGAGACAAAGTCAGACGCTCAATCAAAGCAGCCACCCAGGTTCCCCTGGAAGCAGGTTTTTTGAAAAAATACAAACTGCAAAAGGGCTGTCTTGCCCCTCTACCTTTTCAAATATTACTGTGAGGTTTCTGCATTTGTCAGTATATGTATCTATTGTGGATATATGGCTTTTTCTACCTCCAGTTGATATTGCTAAAATTAATTTGTAAAAGAGCTGTATTTAATTTGCTTAAAGAAAATTAAGCACATAATAATTTTCAATTCCTAAAAATTCTCAAAAATAAAAAAAGAAACTCAATCCACATGAATTTCAACTTCATGTGATCTGGGAAAATATCTGGTATTAAAGCTAACTTAAGGTTTTTGGTTTAATTAAAATAGACATGTCTTTAGTGTTATCAGTATTAAAACAATACTGTTATTCTGCCTGGATTTACTGAAAATCAAATAAGTTCATGTAATCTCTGCCTCAAAACTTGTCAACACAAAACAATATAAACTGAGAATAATGTCGGACTCTGCAGACAGAGTTGTTTTTGTGGGCAACCTATACATAATTGTTAAGAACAAGTAAATTAAGTAGATATAGGTAAGATAAAAAGGCTTTAGGTAAACTTTTAAAATATTGTCCCCAAATCTTTTTGGTAATCTGAAACCTAAAATTTTGATAAGTGAGGAGTTAAGGTAAATTCAAGGAACATCTAATATCATTTCCAAATATGATAAAGTAATGAAACATTAATTACTGAACATAGGTGTATGTACTTTTGAATGCCTTATTACAGAGAAACTAAAGATAAATTTGGGTCTGATACTAAACATTTTCTTATGTTTTACTGAAAGTTTATACTTTGAAGAAGCATATTTCTTAAAATTATGAATTATGTCTCATGTCAATTTAATTCTTAGATCAGCTAGAAGAAACTTGAATAATAGAGGAAATTGTCCTGCCCAACAGAAGCAACAGAAATTCTGGTCATCACAATGGAAAGATGACTGAGGTTTGTCTAAGATCTCAGAATCTTTATATCACCTTTGGAATTGGTGTACTACAAGAGTTAATATTTATTGAGAATTTGACTATATATATATATATATAGATAAACACATCTTAGACTTGTTTTAAATATTTTTACATTTATCAAACCATCTTTACAACAACCCTAAGTATTATGATTATGGCTAGGGAAACGGATAGAGAATGTAAAAAACTTGTCCAAGGCCGTAAAGCAAGTAAGCCTTAGAAACAAGATCTGATGTTAGAATCTACACCTATAAAACCACTGTAATACACCACTTTTCAGTTAATTATGCTCAACTACCTGTCACTGCAGAAGAGCTTTATAAATTGATTTTTTAAAATACTGTTTTTTTGCATACCGAATAGAATTACATGTTCTAAGGAATAATTTTATTTAGCTCTTAGCTCACTACTCCTATAACAAATCTTAATAATTTCAAAATCCACTTACCTATTTCTTTTAATACCCAAGTTTCTCAATATCTTTAATTCGTATCTTTCCATGACCTGCTTTCACTCAACTACCATGTCCGTATCCTAGAACTCAAGTCACTAATTACTGTATTCTCTCTACTACTGTCAACTGCAGTCACCTTATTCTCTTATTTCAACCTCTCAAATTTCTACTTCTAGTAAATAACTCCAATGTATCTTTAATCATACTGCAATCTGTAATTGATTATACCATTTCTCCATTGTGTCTCAACCTTCATTTTCTCACTTTGCTCTTTACCTGGATCACTTTCTGCACCCCTTCTTTATAATCATTCCCTTGAATATATCATCTTTTCATTTCTCCCACTTTGTTTTATTTACTTAGGAAAATTCCAATTCTAATTAAATTCAATTCTGTCTACTCAGTGATAGCACAATAGCCAGAATTGGAAATAAACAGAAAACCATTTGACTAGTCTAACAGACTTCAAATGACCACTTTAAGTACCTTCTAACCATCCTTCTAAGAGTCTATTCACTCTGCCGCAACTGTCTATTTTACACCTTCCTTTTTTCCCCTCGATCCAACACTCTTTTCCTCTTCATGACCTTGCTCCCTTCCTATTTCACTGAAAAAAATAGAACACAATTTCTACATGTTCCTACTATGTTATCTACCAAACTGTAACTATTTAGACTTACACAATCTATTCTTCTCCTATTGCTATTGAGATGTTTGCATGCACATCTTTAAAACTAACTCTTCTATTTGCACACCACATCTGTAACTCAAGCAATATCCCTTTCCCTCCTGCATCATAGTTGGTTTTGTTTTTTCCTCTACTGGATGAGTCCACACAAACATGCTATATCCTCAATCTTTATGAAACAAAACAAAATCAAAAACCTCCTTGATACTGTATCTCCCTGGATTAAGAGTCCATTTTTCTATTCCCCTTGAGAGCAAGACTCTTCAACGTAGTTGTCTTCATTTCTCACTATATTAAATTCCTCTCTACTATTCTAAGACCTCCTCTCATTTCTTCCATCCATCAAGTCAGTTTGTCAGGAGAGAGGTCTGTTAAGAACAGATCTGATGTAGTTGATCACCCTGTCCTACCTGAGATATCGTCTTCATTTGGCCTCTACCTATTCTCAGTATTCTTTTTTCATACTTGACATCCAAACAGGGGCACGTTCCCAGGTTCACTACACCATACTTCTAATGCTTATCTTTAAAATTCCCATTTTCCTTATTTCACAATGCTGTGAGGAAGAAGCTGTGATTCACAACAGCATTCTAACAAAGACCCAAGTCTTGGGGCAGTGATTCTAAGGTGAAGCTACTATTTACATATTCACAAGACACTTTTAATAAGAACAAATTAAATATATCAAAGTTTTCTATTAACACATAGCTGAAACTAATTTCACTAAGATAATAGGATACTTTTGTAAGGGAAACATTTTACACCTTTAAGTGATAATCCGATAAGATTTAGGGGCACCAAAATAAAAGACTAAATTAGGGCAAGAATACAAATCCCCTGAAGCGGGAAAAATCTCCCACTACAAAAGGAAACAACATCAAAAAACAACAAAACTCATAACCAAAGAAAACCACTCCTAAAATAATTACAAGAAATAAGAAGTACCATCACTATAAAAAGTATTTAAGTGCATTGGTATTCAGGTAAGAATGAAAATAGAGCTGTATCTGTAATCATAAAAGAAAATTTCTATTTAGTATTGTAAAATTCCCTTAAAGGTTTTTTATGTAATTATCAAATTACACTTTCCAAACGTATTAAACATAAAGAGAAATTAAGAACATTTATTGGAAAAAAATAATTTATTAATATGAGGAAGATGATTAAAATACATGTAATATATCCCCAATAAACAGATTTAAATGCATATAGATTTAATTTTTAAATATACTTTAAAAGCTGTTACGCACAGTTCCATAGTCCAGATGTCAATTTCTTCTCCTCAAAGTTGGAAAGCAGTTGGAAGACATAGAATCAAAAGGAACCTAAAACACCATAAGAATTCATTAAAAATAATAATGATTATAAAGCATTTATTTCAATAGTTTTAAAATAACTAAAAGCTAAAACATTTATATTTAGAAAATTAGTGAATCATGTCAGTACTACAAACTTGATTGTCTAAATAAACAGCTTATACAGAAACAGATTTATAACATTAAAAAATAAAGCATTTTAACTATCTCTATTAAAAAATAGCAATTTCAACATCTGCAAATTTTTGTACTCTTAGAGTGATTATTACTAACAGAATTTTGAATTATTTTCATAGTACTATTAAGAGCAGGATTTGCAAGAAATATAGAGGCTCCAATTCTTGATTTTCCTACTTACAGAAAGTTGGATGGCTAGGCATCTAACCATTTTAATCTAAGTAGTATCCAAACTGCTCAGCCCTTGTAACTACTAAAGGAATCTTTTCAAATTAGATTCTTGGTCTCATTCCCAGAAATTCTGATTTATTAGTTTTAGGAGAGACCCCAGAAATCTTTATATGTAAGGATCCTTCCTCAGTGGTACTCAACCTTGGTCACACATTAGGAGGCTTGAAAAATTCCAGTATCTATGTTATGTGCCAGACCAATTAAATCAAAACAGAAAGAAACCTAAGAAACGGTGTATTTTTTAGCCTTTATTTTCTTTATCAGTATTTTTTAAAAGTTTCTCAGGTGATTCCAAAATGTGGCCAAGATTAAAAACCACTGTTTTGGGTAATTCTGGTCATCAACCAGTCTGGAAACCATTGTTATTCTGTATACCTACCAGTATTGTTTCTTTTCACTTAATGTGCTACCCTGAGTCAACATTATGTCTTCTTCCCTCTGTTCCTCTTTTCTTATTCCTTTTGTTTTGTTTAGAAAAAGAAAGAGGAAAAAAGATACTTCTGCTTGCTATCTATCTCAAAAGAGTTATCAATAATAAAACCTCAGACGTGAGGTCTGCTCCTCTTATTTGGAATTTACAAAGAAATCCAGTTACTTTAATTTTCATTATATGTACTTTTTTAAAATAAAAAAAAATCCTTTCCCCAAACAAAATTTACAACGCATTACATAAAACACCTAAACCAAATACATCATAAAACAGAAGGCATGTTGTTACTAAATTAGGTTTAGGAAATACATAATATAAGAAACAAGACTAAAGTCTAAAGCAAATGCATACATTCTCCAAGTAAATACGTTGACCTGATTCACTAACTTTCCCCTAGAAAAATTACATAGTCTCAAGAACAGCATAGAAAATTCAGCAAATAAAAAAAAAAACAAATAATTTGTCCAATCATCACTGATAATTTTAAAAATAACTCATTTGAATAGTATAAAAAATTATTGCTTATTCTGAATCAATGAGTGGGAGAGGGACAAAACATTTCTAGGAAGAACAAAAAACACTGCCCCAAAAAGGATACAACAAGAAAGGATACACTTTGTATGACAGTATTACAGCAGTATTTACGCAGGAATGCTTCTAAAGAAGAACAGCAGAACGTAGTTTAATTTTTTTTCTCAGTTTTCACATTATATTTACATCAAATTACTTTTTTAAACACACACTGAAAACTGTTAATTTTTAACTGGTCCATTAAGGTATTTGTAAGAATTCTGACTACATCAGTATATATGATTCACAAAATTCAAATGAACAATGCATTTCACAAAAAAGATAAACATTATGCAAAATTTTCCCTAATTATATATTTTTTTCAGTTTAACACCAGTGAAGCTGACCAAGTTATTTCATGTTCTTCCAGTTTATAAAGGGAGATTTAAAATAAAACAAAATGAATATACTTCCACTCAACTTCCTAAAATCAACAATGTAATATAAACTTTGAAGTTTAAAATGGTTAATTCTACCATTTTTAATCATTAAATTACTTAAGTATGCATTAAAATTACTTATTGGAAAGGCAACAGATTTCATGCCTCAAAAAAATATGTAAATAGTTCATGACATGTGTAATTAGTAATGCAAATTCTTAGGCCCCATTAAGAGTGACTAATATGTCTTGGCTTGGTAGACACTTTCCCAGTCTCAGCACAGGAAAACTGGGATGACTGACTACCCGAGACCCTTACCCCAGACCTACTGAGTCAGAAAATGGGTGAAGGTAAGGGGAAGCCTAGCAAACTGTTTTATTAGCCCTTCGGATGACTGTAATACATATTAAAGGTTAAGAAGCATTGCTTTCCTCTAGCTAGAAAAGTTTTAAGACAAAGACTCATTCTTCTCATAAATTCATTCTCCAAACTAAATTTTTACATACATATGGGCTTAATTCATAAGGTAGTTATAATTTTGAAATTCATTGGGAATTAACTGCACCCACAGTGACACAGAGAGAGAGACAAACATGGGTTGATCTATCAATTAATCGATAACCCTTAAAAACCTTAGGAGATACCTGAATTATCACTCTATCAGGCTTTTATTCTTCCTTAATTTTATCTCAAGATAGTCTTGTTCTTTTATTATGTTATATCCACACTTACCTTTATTAATTTTTAACACTTTCTTTTTCCTTCTTTAGAATCTTGTTTTGGTCTAGCAGATCGAGCAAATTGCTAATATTTAAAAATTAAGGTTTCACCTTCACAAACATGACAGCAACCTTCTCTAAATAATTATTAAGAACCTCCTCATGTAGGGTGGAAGTACAGTTTTTAAATTTTTTTTTAATATTTATTTATTTTTGAGAGAGAGCATGAGTGGGGGAGGGGCAGAGAGGGAGACACAGAATCCAAACCAGGCTCCAGGCTCTGAGCTGTCAGCACAGAGCCCGATGTGAGGTTTGAACCCACTAACCAGAAGATCATGACCTGAGCCGAAGTCGGACGCCCAACCGACTGAGCCACCCAGATGTCCCAGAAGTACAGTTTTTAAAATTAATCTCTTATATTTATCTTCCTACTCTCAGCCACTTGTCAAATATTTTGTTGAGTGCCTACCTGCTTCCCATGATTTGCAGAAGTAAAAAATTTACCTTTTCTTTATATATTTTTTACACATAGACCTTCACTACATATATCCCTGATTTCTAGCTTGCAAAATGCATGAACTACTAATAGCAGAATGTTTAATCAATGATATACTTTGGTAAATTTTCAAATAGAAATATGAATTATATAATAAAACATAAAACAGTAAAACTACAATCATTATCTTTTTTTAATGACTCCAAGTGGATTTGTGGATACTATAGTCTTTTAGGCTTAGCATAAGTACTAAGTACTACTGAGCTATAGAAATGAAATGTTTAAACATGGCTAAATTTTAATAACCCCATGCTGCTGAGGTTCCTTTATTCTCCAATAAAAATCTAAACAACCACCTGACTCAGCTAAGTATGTTTGTAACTGAGTGTCTCAAGCTAGAATGCCAAGTGTTGAGATTTCTAAACAATAACATAAAGTAAGTTGCAAATACACCCTTCCACTTAAAAGACACACTATCTTTGGAACAGATTGTTTAAAGGATACAACCACCATAGGTTTTCCAAAAAGAACATATCCATTAGCTTCCTTCAAGGCTTTTGCTGCTGCTTTTTCATTTGGAAGTCCAATGAAAGCCTGTCCTTTCATGCGACCTTCTTTCATCAAACGTATATCAAACCTAGAAGTCAAGGAAGAAAAAGAGGTTTTGATTTAAAGAATGTCAAACAATTTTGATGACAGAAATAGAAATGTGTCGAACATTTAATTTTTTTTCTATTTCAGAACATAAATGATTACACTGTCTGATTAGAACATTACTCAGACTTCCTAAAATTATGTTTTATATTCCATTCTAAAATTGATTCCAAGTAATGTAAGTTTGATAATGTGCTTATATCTAGCTTTTTAAAGCTATGTTAAATATATTTATGTAGTGTAAAAATTATATTGTTAGAAACTATGAAAACAAACTTAAATTTTTATTTTGTTTTATTTTTATTTATTCATTTATTTATTTATAAAAAATTTCATATAGCCAATTCAATACTATCTACTCAAGTGACAAAAACAACTACATAACCAAGAACAGAAAGGCTGAGAGGAACCACAGAAAAGTAACAGAATTTCAAAGTAGAAACAGACTTTATTGATCACCTAGTCAAAGTGATTTTTACAAGTGATGCCTACAGAGAATGAGTGACTTCTTCAAGGTCATACAGGTAGTTAAAGTTAGAGCAAAACACAAATCAGATTTTTTTTATTCCAAGTGTAGTGTTCTATTATTTCATAACATATTCATTTTTCAACATTTTTGGGAAAACTATTATTAGAATAAATCCAAAAAACCAAACTGTAATTTACAACTAAAGTACTGTCTACAACTGCAATAGTCCATACAAAGCATTTAAAAATGCAGTGAATTTTTTTTAATTCACATGCCTCTTCCCATGGAAAACATTATTAATTCATCATTTTGATATATACAGCTCTCTCCATATAGAATTATCTTTCTCTTCAAATTCTAAATGCAGCAATACGAAAAATAGAGGAAATGGGTATATATACACACATATGTATTTATATACACTAGACATTTCCTACGTACATATATTTTGTTTCTTATAATCATGATTCAAAGATAGCAACAAGAAAAAGGACCACTGTTTTGCATGACTAGCAAAAGAAACTATTGTTATCCTGATAAGAACAGAAGAACAGATATTTGCCACTAATGAGTATAAACAAGTCAGATAGACTTTAAAAGATTAAAACAAGACCAACTAGTTCCAGTTACTCTTTTACCTCTACACTTTTACCTCCACTCAAAAGTCTCTTTACCTTTTCTACTTTTCCCTTCTTCTAATTTATATGGCTGAAGGTCTTAAATACTTAACTAATTTTTGCATTTTAAAGAATAAAATTCTAACTCTAAACATTGGCTTTTATATCATTTACAAATCACATCCATCTCCTTTGCTCTCACAAAAGTGGGAGACTTGCTTAATGCAGACTAATTAAAAGAAGGGAAGTTACTGCCAATGTTAAGAATCTGAAAAATTAGGCCTGACTGCTATATAGTCCTGAATGAGTCATTAAAGCAATAGTTTCCAAAGTGTAATCTTTGGACCAGCAGCTTTGGCATCATCCATGAGCTTTTCAGAAATACAATTCATGGGTCCTACGTCAAGTCAACCCAGATGGACTGAAGAAACTTTTTAAGCTCTCCAGGTGACTTTTACTCAGGTTATAGTTTGAGAACCACTGCTTTAGAACTAAATAAATAAAGTTTTATTGGAACTCGGCCATAAATATTAGTTTATGTATTGTTTATGCCTCCTTTCATATTACAAAAGTAGAATTAAGTAGCTCCAACAGACACTGTATGGCCTGTAATAAATTAAAAGTAGAAAATGACTGCTATCTGCCCATTTACAAAGAAGTTTGCTGACTACTGCTTTAGACTTCTAAAACTTATGCAACAGGGAAAATATTGGGACAAAAAAGGGATAATTTGTAACAGATAAAAACAAAGCATAATTTAAGAATAGGACTCCCACTTACATTATCCGTTGTGTTTCTGAAGAAAAGTCAACGTATCTCCCAAAAATAAACTTAAGGTCCTAGAATTTTAACAAGAAAAAGAAAAATAAGTTTTGGGAAAAAAAGGTAAAGTCAAAAGTCAATTTCTAAATTTCAACTTACCTTTTCTTGAACATGTTTAGCTAAATTCTTTACGTAAATTCTACAGTTTGGTTCACCAGGTTCATAACTTCTGAAAACTGAAAGTGTTTCCATTTCTTATTTAAAAACAAAACAAAATGATATGAAATTAGGATTTTTTCATTAATTTTTTTCAAAGAAAAACCATAACATTCAAATACAAATGTTAATAGACAAAAAGAAGCATTATGTAAATGTCAAAACTATAGTCACTAATAGCAATGTTATTAATAAAAATACCCACTAAAAATGTTAATTGATAATATGAAAATAAGTTTAAAAACTTCAGGCATCTCAAACTAAAATTTATCCAATAAAATATCTATTATTGAAGCCCTTTTATGATAAGTTACTTTATTAAAAAGACTGAAGCAATTTAATATGTTATCACTTATTCCTGTCACTGTTTTGCTTAAAGTCAATTTTCCAAACCACCAGATACGAACACAGTCAAATGTAAGTATGAATTAGTCAAACCTGATAATCAAGTATTTCATATAAACTGTGGCTTTTGAATCCCTATACAGCTACTCCTATTTAGTGTCAATAATTCCTAACAATTCATGTTCTATGCAAAAATGCTAGTGGAGGTTTATTTCCATTATGGGAAAAAATATAACATGTTACACATCAATAAAAACCTCTAGGGGCGCCCAGGTGGCTCAGTTGGTTAAGGGTCCCACTTCACCTCATGTCATGATCTCACGGTTCATGAGTTCAAGCCCCGCGTTGGGCTCTGTGGGGACAGCCCAGAGCCTGCTTTGGATTCTGTGTCTCCCTCTCTCTCTGCCCCTCCTCCTCTCTCTCTCTCTCTCTCTCAAAAATAAACAAACATTAAAAAAACCCAAAAAAACCAAAAAACAAACCTCTAATTCCCTAAAATGTAGTAAAATAGGAAAAATTCCTTAGAAATCAAGTATCATTTTAGGACATAAAACACTTAAACACAGACTTTTAATCACTAAAAAATTGAAACTATTTTTTTTTAAACAAACAACTGATTTGCATGCATCTCAGACACAATATTGTGATGATGTATCTACTGTATTTGGAATACAGAACTACAAACTATGGGCCACTTGATTTTTTTTAATGTCATATAAAAGTTTTGGGAATGAAAACAAGCATTTTTTCCAATTATATATAGACTGAAAACACTGCTTTGAGAGACACTTTCCTCCCTACCAAATATGGGTATTAAAAACCAAAAGTAGCGATTAAAAACATTAACTGGAAAGATATTTTAAAGGATATGTCTTAATTAAGGAAAGAACATGAAAAGATTTGTTATTTCTGAAGTATCAAATAAATGGAATAAGCACTGGTTTACTTCAAAAATTACCTTCTCTAGAAATTCTGCCTTTCTCCAACTCCCTTCTAGAAATACATTCTGATGGCATTTCATCATAGTCTTCTTTAATCTCCTCTGTGATGTTCAAATTAGGTTTGGGGAAGATTTTTCCAAATCCTACATTGGGTGTATCACCTTCAGTAGCAGGTAAATCTAAAAGTTAACATTAACATCAGAAATTAAAAATTCCCTCCCTTCAAAACAGGTTTTGTTTTCCATTTTAAGATATCTTCTGGCACTAAAACTCTTCAGTGTTTTCCTCAATGCTTTAGAACTTTTCTGTAGGCAAAACTTTCTGTAAATGTTCAAATAGCAAGTATTTTAGGCTTTGCAGGCCATAAGGTTTTTGTCATGGCTATTTGAACTCTGCCACTGTAACTTGAAACAACCACAGACAATAGCTAAACAGCCAAATGGTTGCTTTGTTAACTGACTGAGCTACCCAGGTGCCCCAACACAGCAAATTTTAAATTTTAGATAGCAACATAATGAATTTCATTTACAAAACATGAATTTTAGCTCCAGCATAAATTAAACTGGCATGGGAAGGACAGGGTTAAAGATTCACTAGAAAAATTCTAGTCATATTACCAAAAACTCTAAAAAGCTATGAAAATGGTACAAAGAATATGCCACATTTAGAATTACAAAAGTTTCAACACAATGTTGAAAAATTGTACAGCAGATCTCCTGTGTCCTGAAAGCATCAATAGGAGAAAGACTGCTTCTACTGTTACTTCAACATTACTACTTGACACTGATGTAGAATGGGATGACTGTTACCTCTAAACCTTTGAGTAAATTAAACTTAAAAAATAAAAATATTGCATCTAAGGGTGACTAACATGAAACAAGAAAGAAAAATATACAAAAAGAAAAATACAGGAGTGCCTGGGTGGTGGCTCAGTCAGTTAAGCGTTGGACTCTTGATCTTGGTTCAGATCATGATCTCAGTTTGTGGGTTCAAGCCCCACACTGGGCTGTACGCTGATGGCACGGAGCCTGCGTGGAATTCTTTCTCCCTATCTCTCTGCCCCTCCCCTGCTTGTGCGTGCGCTCTTTCTCTCAAAATAAATAAAAATATATAAATATTTAAACAAAAAAGGAGCGATCTGTGCCCTACTTATTATACATTTATTCAACAAACAACAATAATAGCTAATATTTAGACATTTAGACAAGGCCAAGCAGTTTACTTGGATCATCTTAGTTGTTTCTCATAGTCAATATTTATTATCTGCTCTTCTGTGATGGGCACTGTGCTCTGGGGCAGGGGTACTGCATATACTGCCTCTCTGGTGGAGATTATGGTCAGATGGTTGACCCAAGCCCAACCTTAATGCCAGCAGGACCAGGACAAGAGTACAGATGGAGCCTTCATAACATACAACGAAAGTTACAATTACTTTAAAGTTACAAATCAAGTTTAACTGTTAAATATGGTCTAATCTCTTAAAGAAAAAAACAAAAAGGAGGTAATGTCTTCTCACTAACCATGAGAAAGGAAGGTCTTTTTTTTTTTTTTGGTTTTATTTTTTTTTAACTTTATAGTTTATTGTCAGGTTGGTTTCCATATAACACCCAGTGCTCGTCCCCACAAGTGACCTCCTCCACGACCATCACTCCCCTTCCCCCTCCCCCTTCCGCCCTCAGTTTGTTTTCAGTATTCAAGAGTCTTTCCTGTTTTGTCTCCCTCCCTCTCCCTAACTCTTTTTCCTCCTTCCCCTCCCCATGGTCCTCTGTTAGCTTTCTACTGTTGGACCTATGAGTGAAAACATATGCTATCTGTGAAAGGAAGGTCTTAAAATCAGTTTTTCCACTCCTTTATAACAGTTACTGGCTCTATAATCGTATATTCAAACAAGTGCTCAAAAACATGTGCAAAAATGTATGTTCCAGTGGTTTCGCAAATAGTAAATAAAACAGAAACAACCTCAACTTCTACCAACACAGCATGGTTAAATAAAGATTGAGGAAGGGCACCTGGGCAGCTCAGCCAGTTGAGCATCTGACTTCAGCTCAGGTCTCAATCTCACAGTTTGTGGACTCAAGCCCTGCATCAGGCTGCTCTGGATTCTGTGTCTCCCTCTCTCTCTGCCCCTCCCTCACTCATGGTCTCTCTCTCCCTGTCTCAAAAATATATAAACATTAAAAAAAATTAAAAAAGGTATATATTTTATGTTTTAATAAAGTAAGACACTCCCACTAAACTTTAAACTCCAAAAGGTCAGAGCCCATGCCTATAACTTTTCTTTCAGTGCCTGGCATACAGTCTGCTATGCTCTATGCTTTCAATAAGTCAATATTAAATCAATGGCAAATACTACATAAAACATGATGCCCATTTTAAAAAAGAAGAAAACAAGTGTTTACACATGTGTAGGATAATAAGGTCTGGAAGAATAACTATATTCCAAATTATTAACAACTGCTATCTCTATTGTAGTAAGATAGGGAACAGTGGGGTTTGAAGTGTTAACTCTTAAAATGTTACTTTATATGTTTGTTTTATTTTCTATAAGCTTGTATTATATCCAAATTTAAAAAAAGATTAAAAAACAAAGGGATGCCATTATAATGTCAAATTAATGCCTAAAATAAGCAGAAAAAATATCTGTAATGTTAATAAAGTATGTTTAAAAGAACACTATCTTAGTAAACAATCTTCCATGTCTTTGGATAAAAAAAATATTTACATAAAATCTACAACACACACAATAGTCACATAGCTTGTTTCCTAATCAATATAATTATACTAATAAAACTATACAATATCACATCTAACAATGAAAAAATAAGTCAACAGAAAAAACTTTTCCACTGTATTTTTACTGTAAACATCAGCAAAAACCAGGCTAAATTGTACCCTATAGTTCATTACTAACAAAAGGCAACAGTGATGGTTTCATCATTAAGCACTAATTTTAGTTATAGGAAAAAGTTCAAAATGGATAGTATTCCATGATATTACCCAATAAATTTTAAAAATTTAATTCTAACACAAAAAGCAGATTGAGAAGAATTTTTACATAGTATATTAAAAAACTAGATATGCTTACCATAATTTTGTTCTTCACGATTTTGTTCTTTTTCTAGATCTTTCTTAAATGCAGATGGCATGTCAGTAGATATATGAAATTCAATTTTCTTATTACCTACAGGTTGTGGTTGGTCAAATACATCCGAAGGTAATAGCACTGGATGTAAACTGCTGTTTATAAACAGTGATAGCATTACTTTGTAATTGCAAGTAAAATCCTGAGTAAAAGTTCATTTCATATTTACCTTAAATTAACACTGACAAAGTGCTCATGATATTATAGGCATTGCACAAAGTAACTTCCATTAATACTTCAATAAATCCTAACAAATTTTCTAATACGAGTACTATTAAATTCCTAGTTAGACAAGGAGATTAAGGGATATCACTCATTAGATGACAGAGATGGTACTAGAGACTACTGATTCCAAACTTCAGGATATTTACCAATATATAAAGAAGTTCACTCTATATTTAATATAAACATTTTTATGTACTGTATTCTATATGCTGTATAATACAGCTGTGCTGTCAAACAGAATTGCCACTAGCCACACGCGTAGCTAATGAGCACTTGAAATACTGCTGTCCAAATTAAAATATAAGCATATAAAATACGCATCAGACTATGACAATTTTGTACAAAAAGATGGTGAACATCAATCATTGTTTACATTAACTATATGCTAAAATAATATTTTGGGTATTATGGGATAAATAAAAATATACTATCAAAATTAAATTCATCTGCTCTTTTTACTCCTTTAATGTGGCTATTGGAAAACTGAATTTGGTTCACATGATTTATCTTTCATTGTTTAGTGCCGCTATAGAGATTAAAAGCATGGGACTGTGGTATCAAGACATACATAGGTAAAAAACATACATCATATTTAAACAATATGAAACTTAAAAAAATAAGACTCATTCCTTGAAAATGGAAAAAAGAGGGTGCCTGGGTGGCTCAGTTTGTTGAGCATCTGACTTCGGCTCTGGTCATGATCTCAGTTAGTGGGTTTGAGCCCCGTGTCAGGCTCTGTGCTGACAGCTCAGAGCCTGGAGATCTGCTTCTGATTCTGTGTCTCCCTCTCTCTCTGCCTTCCCTTCCCTGTTTGCCCTCTGTGTCTGTCTCTTGAAAATAAATAAACATTAAAAAAATGAAAAAGTAAAAAAATATAAAATGGAAAAAAGATTTTTAGCAAACACCTTTCTCTAAGAAGTTACTTACAAGTTAAAGACAAATTTATATTGTAGAATAGCTAAAAAAAAAAAAAACCCTAAAATTGTAATTAATGATAACTTTATCTAAGATATTAAAATACACAGAATTCCATGTCAAACAGGCAAGTAAAATATCTTCCATAATTGTTTTTAAATGACATGAGGTAATAAGCAAGTAGACAAAGAAAACCCTTATTTCATAATCCAAAACAAAATTACCTGTGTGAAGTAGATGGTGTTTTCAACATATCCTTTATTTTTTGCTTTTTTCTAACATGGTGCTGCTTTATTGTTTTTGGTCTTTTGGGCTGAAGATTTGCTAGTTCCATTAGTTTGGTCATTCTACATTAGGGAAAGAAAAATTTAAAAAAAAATTCCTCACGTAGGCACATAAAATATAAATTAAGCTATAAATATAAATGACACATATTCTAGTATAAATTATGATTTATGTAGCATAAGTATAGTTTTTTTGTTTTTTTAAATTTTTTCTTACTGTTTAATTTTGAGAGATAGAGAGACAGCGCGTGCGCACACATGCGTGAGTGAGCAAGGGAGGGGCAGAGGGAGAGGGAGACACAGAATCTGAAGCAGGCTCCAGGCTCTGAACAGAACCCGACGTGGGGCTCAAACTCACGAATAGTGAAATCATGACCTGAGCTGAAGTTGGATGCTCAAACCAACTGAGCCACCCAGGCACCTCATAAGTATAGTTTCTAAGCCATCAATTAAGATAATAATTTTAAAAAAGCTCAAGTTCTAAATTTCTTGGGTCAACTTTCATCTTACTTTAAAGGTATTGGGAATTTGCTTAGTTTCAATTTATCTCTAAAATTTGTTTTATTATAAAAATTATCAGTTGTTCAATAAAATGACTAAATTTTACAGGATGCCAAAAAATTAAACAGGATACAGTAATATAACTTACGTAACTTAACTGCTCTTTCCTTGACTGACATTCGAAAAACCTTACAAACAGTACAATTATCTTGATTCTTCTAATTAGAGTCACTAAACTGTATTTTTATTTTAAAGCATTCTGTGTGTAATTGTTGCAAATGAATCATTACACAAACAAGACAAGTTACTTGAGAACAATGTTTCCAAATCCTGTACTATACTCTGAAGTAGTTTATAACTATCAAGGTGTGACAACTGATACACTTATGTAGTTTACCTTCATTTTGAGCATGACTAATACTTAGAAAAGATTTTATCTAGGCATTTTATATTTTCCACAGGGTCAGACAGTGTTTCCACAGAGCACAAACTCAAAAACCACTAGTCACAGATAGCTCTATTTCTACAGTTATATTTGTGAAATTTGAAAGCAAAATAAACATGCACGCAAATTCAAGAAAGGAGAAGTGGTTAAAATAAGCTTTAAATCTAAGTGAGGAAAAATGTAAACTTACACTACGTAAACATAAAGCCTCTTAATCATAGTTTACCCAAAATTTTATGAATTTAGTAATAAGAAACATGCTTCTCTTCAGAAACTGCTCAAAGTATACTAAGCTTCTACAACAGTGCTAGGCATATATTAGGTAGGTAATCAACAAATATTTGCTGAACAAATAGTACAGGTTTTTGTTTTTCCTGTTCTTTTTTTTACATTTCCAGAAGATACTAGAAAAGCATGAAACCAGAGATTGTTTCATGCAGACTTTATTCTCATTACTCAAGATGAATTACTTGCAGAATCCTCACTATATCCCTAAATGAAAACCTAAATAAAACAACAAGAGTTTTCCACCAATCTGTGTAAAGAATTTTATTTTTACAAAAACAGTAAAATTTACAGAGGATATGTAATTAACACAAAGCAACACTCTAAGCTGCTATTTAGTAATAAGTTAAAGTTACAGTCTATCAAGAACTGCCAGCTTTCCTAAATGTGTCTATTCAAGATACTCCATTCACCCCATTTATGTAGTTTCGGCTCCACCTACACTTTGATTTTAACTCTTTCTCTTGAAAGAATGTATATATTGAGCCACTAATGTTCTTAAGTGAACATTGACTCATTAACAGTGAAATTGTTACTGATTGTTTGTAAATATTGCCTAGATTCTCTGCTTGTGTTCTGACTCCTATCAACCATTCCTGTATCCAACTTCTGTACACAATTACCGAAGATTTCCAATCTATGGGGCACTGGCTGGCTCAGTTAGTGTAGTGTGCAACTCTTGATCTCGGGGTTGAGTTCGAGCCCCATGGTTGGTGTACAGATTACTTAAAAATAAAAATCCTAGGGGATCCTAGATGGCTCAGTTGATTAACTGTCCAACTCTTGATTTTTGGCTCAGGTCATGATCTCACAGTTCCTGAGTTCAAGTCCTGTGTCGGGCTCCATGCTTAAGAGTGTGGAGCATGCCTAGTATTCTCTCTTTCCCTCTCTCTCTCTGCCCCTCCCACACTTGGTCTTTCTCTCTCTCAAAACAATTAAACTTTAAAAATAAATAATAAGTAATCTTAAAAAACAGCAAAAAAAGATTCTCATCCTGTGCACATACTGATCTTCTGGTGTAGGGACTGACAAATTACAACCCAAGGACCGAATTCACACAGCTACTGGTTTTGTAAACAGAAAGTTTTGTTGAAACACAACCCCATCCACTCATTTAGGTTTGTCTATGGCTGCTTTCCTACTACAACAAAACTCTCTAGCTCTATACAGAAAATGTTTAGCAATTCCTATTTTAGGTTATGCTATGGATTATACACCTGAACATTATTAACAACTTACTGGTTTTCACCAGAATCTTTAAATAAAATATATGTAGGTTGTCAAGAACAACCAATAAATTCATTTGCATTAGTTACTATGAATGGTTTTGCATAAAATCCCCCAGAAATGCTCTGGAAATTACTCAGAGGTGAATAAAATTCACAGAATAAGCTGAAAAAAATATGAATACAATCTATTCTTATTTTTGTTTTTTGAGATAGTTATGTTTTATAAAGTACCCCCTCCAAAAAAAAAAAAAGTCTCCAGAAAGAATTAGTGAATAATGAATTAATACCCCTAGGGGAAAGTCAGGATTAGTTTCCTGTAAGCCTATTCTCTAACATTTTACCAACTGATCTATAAACACCTTGTTTTACATGTTTCTGGTTTAAGGACACCTTATTTTAAATACTGTTGATTCATTAACACTGAATTCACAGTCAACAGCACTACAACTCAAGCCTGAACAAGGTTAATGTAACATGCTTTCTACATCGGGCGCATCACATCCTTCTTGGTCTTGTAAACATTAGACAGAACTATAACACTATGGTGGGGACCACTTTAAACAGCAAAATCACCGACAAGCAGCATAAAAATGTGCAAAGCTTTGTATTAAACAGACCACAAAAAGAATACTTGTTTACAGTATGGGAGCTGAAGAATGCAGACTGTCACCCTGTTTTACCTTATCTAGGAATATTCACGTCAAGCAACTCAAATTCTTCACTATCGGTGCATGCCCATAAAAGCACTACAAGTATTGGCTTTGGGGTTACAAATAATTTTTAGCAGGTAGGCAAATTCACAAATACAGAATCCCCAAGTGAGGATCAATTGTGCTTTATAGTATCATGATTATCAATCTAAAAAATTACTCATAATCAAAAAATTTTTCCTTAGGTCTTAATATATAGTCCCAGGTCTTAATCTGTACCTAATATATATGGTCAGGGTTTGGAGGACTGGGGACAAATTCTAATCACCCCAAATTATGAAGAATTATAAGCAAAATTTAATAAGAGTAAGAATCTCTCGTATTGTTTCTTCGAATCTAAACAAATATTATTTGATATTACAAACCTCTGTCTGTCTTCATCATCACTGCTTTCGTATTCTGATTCTTTACTTGATAATTCCTCATCCTCATCTGGCAAAGGAGGTTCCTCTGGTGGCTGAGGAGATGCAGGTGGAAGAGGTGCATGTAATGGCATATAATCTTCATACTAATTAAAAGAAAAAACAAAAAGACTACAGCAATCTATGATTATTTACAGAAAAGAAAAACCACTTCCATTCAGACACATTATTTTCAGATCTCTTTCCCTCGTGATATTCTTTTACACATTCAACACTGAGGAGCACCTGCTATAGAAGATGGTTAATTGATCACAAATCTTGTTTATTCCTCCTTTGCACCTAGCTGAACTAAATTTCCAAACCTCCTTTACAGTTAGATTTCACTATATAACAGTTTTAGCCAACAAAATGCTAGCATTAAAAAAAAATAATCCACCTATAATCCTCTCTTCCTTCTTGATCTGCAGGATATATGGTAATACCCTCATCAATATGGGAATGCATGTAGTGAAGTTATGTCTTGTGAATGATTCAGTAGAATAGAACATCGTTCTGTCCAGTTTGGGATGAACTTGACATGCATAAGAAAAAACATACTGTGTTAAGTGACTAAGATTTGAATTTTATGTTAACAGTAGTTAGCCTAAACTTTATTTTTTATTTTGAGAAAGAGAGAGAGAGAGAAAGAGCATGCACGAGAGCTTGTGAGGTGGACAGGCAGACTAAGAGGAAGAGAGAGAATCCCAAGCAGGCTCCACACTGTCAGCAGAGAGCTTGATGCAGGGCTCAATCCCACAAACAAGATCATGACCTGAGCCAAAATCAAGAGTTGGACACCTAACTGACTGAGCCTCCATGCACCCAACAGTTAGCCTAATCTTAACTAATAATTCTGAAAGGTGCTAGGCATTGAGGTGTTGGGATTACAAAATATTATGAAGGTAATAGTATAGACATCAGAAAAGTAGCCAATATGCAATACATAGTAGAAAAGCAATTTTCTATTTAAATGTTAGGACTCAAAATAATTTCTCAGTGCTATTGTCTAAACAAGTACTAAGAGTACCACACCAAAATAGTAACTAGAATTATTCAAAGGCAGACACAGATGATCTAAATTACTGATAGATTTGCACAGTAAATTCTAATAAAAATTATTAGCAACCTTTCTTGTCTTTTGCAAATGAAGTTCTATATGCAGTAAAACCAGAAATAATGGAAATTTTACATAATTGTTAAATGTAATTATTTTATAAAATGGCAGAATGTTCTGGGTCAGAGGACTGAACAACAACACTGGTAGATGATGGCCTCTAGAGAGCCAATGGCTTGGCTCAGTAGGTAGATCAAACCACTCCTTTTTGTTGTTGCTGTTAGTAGGCTTCACTCCCAGCATAAAGCTCAACACAAGGCTTGAACTCCTGGCCCTGAGAGATCAAGACCTGAACTGAGATCAAGAGCTGGACATTTAACTAAGACACCCAGGCACCCCAAGCATGTGACTATATAAAGGTCATGAGTCCCAAGTCCGTGATGGGTATACAGCTTACTTAAAAAAAAAAAAAAAAAAAAAAAAAAGATATGGCACAGTATTTGTGAACTTTATCCTAAATAATCCCAACTCAGAAGAGAAGTTGTGAAACTTTAAAATTCTAAGAGCTTTCTTACCATGGGAGGTCGTGCAGTAATTGGTCCAAAAGGTGTGGGCAAATTCATTTTATTCATAAGATGAAGTACCTTAAAGCAGAAAAACATTTAAAATCACATAATAAAATGATTAAACTCACATCTTATATTTTACATACTTTAAAACTTTGCAATAACAGTCCTGATTTAACACATCACACACCTCTTGCCTTATCCCAAAACAGGGATAATACCAGGCACCGGTATATCTCAGAAGATTAGCCTTCCTAAAATGTTTGTCAATTCTACAAATACTATTTTTCTCATTATTAAAAATGTCATGTTGTTGCAATGTAAATGCTATCGAAATGTTGTATCTTTCCCCTTAATTACTGTAGAATTATGAAACAGAAGGTACAATAAAGAAAATAAGTATTATCTACATTTTGTACTTCAAAGTATCTCACTATTGTCAAAACTTTCAAGCATTTGCTGAAGGGTCTACTATGCCTTTTCCTTTAGGTAAGAATCTCTACATTAAAGGTGTATGCTCAAGAAACAAAAATTACCAGAAATTGTATTTCCCAAATTAGCTTGTGTTTATTAGTATTATTAGTACTAAACATATTACTACATTTATGCCACAGTTTAGAAAAACCTCTCACTTCATTACCTTTTGCAATGGACTGAACCCTCACCCATATACATATGCTAACACTCAATGTGATGGTTTTAGAAGGTAGGGCCTTTGAGAAATAATTAGGTCATAAGGGTAGACTCCCACAAATGGGATTAGTATCCTTTATAAAAGAGACCCAAGAGAGCTCTCTCACCATTTTTCAGCAGGGTGTGGATACAAAGAGAAAACAATCATCTGCAGCCCAGAAAAGGGCCCTTTACCAGAATTCAACCTTGCTGGCACCCTAATATTGGAATTCCAATCTCCAGCACTATGAGAAATAATTTTCTGTTTATAAGCCACTGAGTCCATAGAACTTAGTTATTAACAACCCAAACTAAGAAACTTTTAAATTACTGTAATATCATTGCCTATTGGAATTAGTCTGATTAACACTATTATGGAAAGTATAAAAATTAGCATGGAAAATAACTTATCAAGTTATTCAAGCATCTACCTTGAGTAAAGTTACGTTTCATTCCACTTACCTGTACATAGAACTTAGGCACACTTGCCAAAGCATTTACTATGTTTGCTAGGATTGTGCTTGAAGGTGGTGGGTACATATACTTGAGGCATGAATTCAGAGGAAAAGTCAGCCTAAAAAATATTTAAATCCCAAGTAAGTACACGTAAAAAGAAACTTGCTTTCTGATTGCACTAAAGAAAAGATATTTCTTACCAGAGCTTATACTACAGCTCTTAACATAAAAAAATAATAATTTTAATGTTTATTTATTTTATTTAAAAAAAAATTTTTTTAACATTTATTGTTGAGTGACAGAGAGAGACAGAGTGCCAGCAGGGGATGGGCAGAGAGAGAGAGAGACACAGAATCTGAAGCAAGTTCCAGGCTCTGAGCTGTCAGCACAGAGCCTGACACAGGGCTCAAACTCGTGAGCCATGAGATCATGACCTAGGCCGAAGTTGGACACTTAACTGACTGAGCCACCCAGGTGCCCTTATAGCTCTTAATATTTTAAAGGACACAAATTCAGCGACAAACTCTAATAGCTCAAAATGTTTAGTCAACATGTTAAAAATATTCATGACAGATAATAAAATATCCTGTAAAAGATCTTATTTGCAATATAGGCATGCACACATACATACTCTGAACGACAAAACCGAAAACACAACAAAACACTAACAAAAAATCCTAACCCATGGTTTGGTGCAATCCCATTTTCAATGGTTAAACAACCAAGTTCTTTCTTTTCTTTATCATCTTCCACAGGTTCATCAGATCTAAAAAATACAGAATCAAAGTTAATCTTCAGAAATAGATTTTAAAAAAATGCATACAGAAAAGACATATTACCTTTTCAAACATGGTACTGTATTATGAAAATAGTTCCGTAATAAGTAAAACTTCCAACCATTCCTCAAACAAATAGCAAAAGAAAGGTAAATAGTAATCAACCTTAGTAAATGTCCTTCTCTATCCTAAACATTATACAAGGCATACATTTTCATTTACTCTTTTTACTCTTCAGTGAAACCCTATTAAGATGGTATGACAAATCGCATGACAAAACAGACAAAAAACAACAAAAAAGCAAAAAAACTACCCCTGAAGTTCACATGGTATACAATAGTGGTACTCAAATTTCTTAACGTGTATCAATATCACTTAGAGGGTTTGTTACAATTCAGACTTGGGCTTTATCCTCCCCTTCCCATCCCCCAAATTTCGAATTCAGTAGGACTAGAGTAAGGCCCAAGAATCTCTATTTCTTTTTTCTTTAATGCTTATTTATTACTTATTTTGAAAGAGAGAGAGAGAGAGAGTGAGAGAGCGAGCGAGCGCGCGTGCAACAGAGGAGTGGCAGAAAGAAGAGAGAGAATCCCAAGCAGGCGCTGTGCTGTCAGCACAGAGCCCAACACGGGTCTCAATCTCAGGAAATGTGAGATCATGACCTGAGCTGAAATCAAGAGCCGGATGGATGCTTAACCAACTGAGCCACCCAGGCAGCCCAAGAATCTGTATTCCAATCAAGAGTCTAGATGATGCAGCCAGTCCAGGGAGTACTCTGAGAACCACTAGTGCAAGGCAAATTTATAAAAGTTTTATAACTACAGAGAGTTACAGTTTGGAACCAAACACAAGTTTTTGATTTCAAAGTCATGCCTTTTCATGACAGCCTGCTATCTATAATACAAGGACTTATACTGGTTATATTCCTCCACTTAAAGATGAATGTGTTTCACCCCACCCTCTTCCCATGTCACACTGATTAAATTCTTAATATTAAATCAACACTCAAGATTCCTAATGCACAATTAAGAACAAATATAAATATACTAGACTCAAGAGATGTATCATTTATTATCTTAAATCATTTACTTGCTAGTCTGAAACCAACCCAATAGAAACACAATTGATTAAAAACATGTTAAAATTTTAGTAAAACCTAACTATCTACATACCTTTTCTTTTTTTCAGTGTCTGAAGAGGGACATGGGGAATGAACTCGATCTTGTTCTTTTGCAAATTCAACAACTAAAGTATGACCCAAAAGTTTTAGCTGATGTAGTCTTGTCAATGCCTTCAGTTGGAAAAGCAAAAGTATTTTATAATTCTACCAAAAATTATGTGTTAGAAGACATCTACATAGTAACTTATACATGTTCTTTGTTAATACTGTTAACATTTCCTTCGCTATTTCGTACCCATTTCTAATGTCAGGCTGGTTAGCCTTTGTCATTTATTAAGGAACTGCTTCTTATTACTTACCAAAACTAATACCTGCTTAAATCCAAATCTGCCTATACCTAGGCAGCTGAAAAGGTTAGAAAAACAAACACAATCAGCCTAGACTCACTTTAAATTCATGATCACCACCACAAATTTCAGAGTGGAACTTAATGATGGCATACATATCACATTTTTAGCTCATTTTTTTTTTTTTATTAATTTCTAAGAGACTGTTTTGTACTTTCTCCTGGTTCCTCAACCTCACAACATTCCTTTCCCATTTTTTTTTGGCTTAAGACTTTACTTCCTACTTTGGGAAAACTGAAACAACTAGATGAGAACTTCAGATTCCCACCATAACTCCCATCTATCAGCATACGTATCTACGTAGTCTACCTTCTGGTGTAACATTAACTAGTCATGTTTTTAATCTATTTCCAGTTGCTTGACTTGTATACTATATCCCACCCTCTCATCTACTCAAGTCTCTCCTCTACTCCCTGAAACTGTATGGGAAGTGTTCTTTGATTTTCTGTCCTCTACTAAATCGTCCATATTACCACAAATATGCTTCTATTTCTCCCATCCTAATTTGTTTTTCTTCATCCATGGATCCACTTTGCTCTTCTCCCCTCCTTTAATTACTGTTGCAGTAAAACTCCTTAAGAATTACCTAAGCCCTTTACATAAAATTCTTTTTCCTCCCATCCAGTCACCAACTCAGTCTACTGCCACTGCTGGTCAAAGACAACAAATTCTGTACTGCCAAGCCAATGGTCTACTTTCAGTCATCATTTTATTGCATTTAACACAGTTGATCACTCCCTCCTTGATCCATGTTCTTCACTTGGTGTCAAGACATCGTACTTTCCTGCTGTTTGCTTCCTAGCTCACTGGTTTCTACTCTTTAATCTTTTGACTTATGTCTTCTCAAATTCTAAATGTTGGCATACTCCAGAGTTCTATTACTGGCCCTCTTTCCAGCTACTATCTTGGTGATCTAATCAGCATCCTAAATTTAAATTCCATCATTATATTTATAATTCCCCAATTCGTAACCCAGCCCAAACCTGTCATGAAGTCCAAGTAAACATATCCAAACTACCAGACAGTTCCAGTTAGGTGTCTAACAAACATCTCAAACATCTCACTTCAGAAACTGAGCCACCAATATTCTCTTCTCATACCCTCAAATATTTTCTTATCTGGAACTTTTCACATTTCAGTTGCTGGTAACTCCATTCTTCTGTCAAAAATATTGGAATCATCTGTAAGACTTCTTCCCACATTGCATATCCAAGCCATCAAGAAATTGTTTGCTTCTACCTTCAAAATATATCTAGCATCTAACCACTTATCACCTCGTTCCAAACAGTTATCATCTCTAAACTAAACTGCCACCATTACTTTTTTACAGATTCCCTTGTTTCTACTCTTCCCAGCTTTACATCTCTTCTCAGCACAATATCCAAGGTGATCCTTTTAAAGATATGTTATGTTACTGCTCTGCTCAAAATACTCAAATTGCTCCCCATTTTACTCAGAATAAAATCTAGGATCCTTAGAATATCTAAATGAGGGTCACCTGGGTGGTTCAGTCGGTTAGGTATCCAACTCCTGATTTCAGCTCAGGTCATGATCTCAGGGTTTTTGAGTTGTCAGCACAGAACCTGCTTGGGATTCTGTCTCCCTCTCTCTCTCTGTATTTCCCTGCTTACGCTTGCTCTCTCTCTCAAAATAAATAAACTTCAAAAAAAAAATACCTATATGATATGGCCTCTATTACTTCTCTGACCTCAAATCTAATTATTTCCCCCTCATTCTGTCTGCTTTAGCCACTCTGGCTTACTTGAACATGACGTTCTCCTACACTACAGCCCTTGTTCCAGCCATTATTCTGACTGGAATGCACTTTCCCCAGATATTCCCTTAGCTAACTTCCTACACTTCCTTCAAATTGTTACTCAAATACGACCCTAATCACCTCAACTGCAACTTAACCATCCCCATCTAGCACTCCTGATCCCATTTCTTGTTCCTTTGTATTCCATAACATTTATCATTTTCTAAAATATAAAACAATTACATTTATTATTTATAATCTGCCTCCCCTTTAGAGAATGTGAGCTTCAATGAGAACAAAAATCTTTACTTATTTTTTCATCAATATTTTATTCACTGATTTATCTGCCTTAACTGGGACTATAATTTTATTTTATCACATTTTTTGTCTCTTTCATTTTAAAATGTTTCAATAATTTTCAAGTCCCTAAATCAACTCTAGACTTCTTTACTATCAGTGAACTTTTGATTGTCTGAAATACAGAGCATCTAAGTTCAACTGCTTCAACTTTCTTCTTCACAAAATGGATGTCACACATATTCTCTTCAAGGACATATGGTTTTTCATTTTTAATGTTAACTAATTTCCCCCATCTCTCTCAGCTACTTTGCAATTCTACTTCCTTTTAAACTTCTCCTTCCCATTCTCCTTTGCTGGCCTGTCTTCCTTGTGCAATTGTATCATTCACCAGATTCAAGAAACTCCATTTTGACCCTGTCTCAGCTCTAGAGCCATGTTTTTAACTGTTAAAAATATTTCGACAGAAGTAGCTAACTGACTCCTCAAAGTTAATAGATAACATTTGAATTCATTATCTACCTTTGCAAACATCTTTTAAATCCTGCCCTTAATGTCAGCAAATGTAATAACCTAGTATCTCAGTCCAAAAATCTCAAACCTCTATATCTACAGGAATCACAAGACCTACAACCTCAATTTCTACCAAGTGTATACCTACTTCTTCCTTTGTCTAATTGATTTGTTCAGATCTTTTATCTTGCTTTGCCCATTATAACACTTCTCTTGTCTTGGCTTTCCATTTGGTCTTCCTACCTCTAATTTTCCCACATCTAATCCATTACATGAACTCTACCAGATATCTTTCACAGACCTGACCATATTATTGGCCAGCTCAAAAATATCAGTGCCTTAAGTAATATCTACTAAACAAAATTCAATCCCTCCCTCCCACCCAAATTTAGACCTCAGCCTATTTTCCAAGTCATTTCCATTTCAACCCTTAATTCTTGCTCTACTTACAACTTTCCATGTTCTATAGTTTCACTTAGTGTTCCCCCAACCTGAAAGGCCCATCTCCCTTTGTTTTCTGTTCAAAATCCACCTAATCATTAAAGGTTTACCTCAAAGGTCAACTCCTTTGAAAATGAATCCCTAGGACTTTTAAAAATGTATGTATTTTGCATTTAATACTTAAAACATCTTGCCTTGCAGCAATTAAAGAGTTATCAATCTTTGCATCCTTTAGAACTTGTTATTTTTAATCACCTATGAAATTACAATTCAATTTCAATTTGCTTTCCAGTTAATCTATGTGTACCTATTTGGTTTTTTGAGAGAGAGAGGAGAGACAAAATCTGAAGCAGGCTCCAGGCTCCCAGCACAGAGCCTGATGGGTCTTGGACCCACAAACTGTGAGATCATGACCCAAGCAGAAGTCCAATGCTTAACTGACTGAGCTACTCAGGTGCCCCTACAGTTAACCTATTCTTATATCCAAATACCTAAACATTGGAGATTTGCCAACTGATAAACCAAATGCAGTCTGTGAGGAAAACTCTTGAAATACAGACCTTTTTGCTTTTAAAAACTGTAGTTTAACATCACATTTCATTTTTCAACAAAAATTGGTTAATAGGAAATTGTGAAAAACTTTAATAGTAAAAAAAAAAAAAAGTCATACCTTTATAGCTGCCTTTTCATTAGGGAAAGTAGCAAAAGCTGTATGTTTCTGCAGAAGAATTAAGGTACAAATTATTTGTAACATAATTTCAGTTTTTCATAAGGAAATCTGATACTTTGCCCATTGACAGTGATTTCAAAAATTAATAAAATCATGGAAAAGGATGAAAAATTGAGATTGTTTTAACTGATAATTTCAGTACAGTGGTTCTAAATCTTTTTTGTTTCAGAGTCCCTTGGGATGACACCTATGTAGCCTTTTAAATATGAAGGTGTACACATATACAGCATGTTTTAGACATGCTTTCAAATAGTTCAATAGACCATAAGTTTAAAAACCCCTACTATACACAGAGGGCAACCCTTAACTATCCCAACATACAAAATATCTTCAGTTTATAATACGTATGAAGATCTTTAAAACTTTCCTCTATAAGCTAAATGCAAAGTTTAAAAATGTTTACCAACAGAAAATCATTAAGTGCATGTTTTCTTTGTGATTTATTCCTGTGATAATGGTTCAATGGAAGAAGTCTATTTTTAAATATAAACTGTAAATAGTTTAAAAACCATCAGGAAATACATAAGTTTAAAGTAAATGAATCCTTGTGCTATGAAAGAGTTCCTGTCAAAAGTTGCTTAATTATATCACACGTCATAATTTTGTCAGATCTGATCCAGGATGACCTAATTAAGTGTACTTAAACTCAATAACACATAATATTTGTACTTCTGGTATACATGACTGGTCTTTCTTCTCAGTACTTCTTAAACCTGACTGCATATTAGAATCACCTGAGGAGACTAAAGTCACCGATATTTTGCTGCATCACAGGCCATCTTGCAGAAACTTAACATCACCATTACTATTTTAATGGACAGCAATCCATACAAAACATCTTCAGGCATAAAAGCAAATAAAGTAATTGAGTAAATTCCTGTGTAGAAACTTCTAGCAGTCTTAAAATATTATTCCCCAAAAGGCTTCGTCAGAAATAAATTTATTTCTTTACTGAATCTTATTTTATTTTAGAGAAAGAGAGACAGAGCGTGAGCGGGGCAGAAGGGCAAGGGAGAGAGAGAATCCTAAGCAGGTTCCAAGCTCAGGGCGAAGCAGGAGACGGGACTCCATCTCACCACCCAGGGAACATGATCTGAGAGAAATCAAGAATCAAAGGCTCAACAGACTGAGCCACCCAGGTGCCCCTTTTTATTTATTTATGTTTTTACTTTAGAAAAATATTTTATGAATAATTTCTTCGTAAAGAATCTAGCAGAAATTCTGTGACAGGTTTACTGAAGTTACTACCGTAGTTTCTTCTCTATTTTAATGAATGGCTTTACAGTGGCTTCTAAGTGAACCAACATTGTTGAAAAGTCCTTTGCACTTTATATTTGAGAGAACTGAGTCTAAAAGGAATGCTCTCAAACTCAGAGGAGTTTTGAGATTTCCAGGATGGATCAGAAAAGGGAACATAAGCCATTTTCCACTCTTGCGCCTTGCCCTTCTCGGCAGCGCTAATACAGGCTCAAGCCAATTAAAACTACACTTGGTACGCAAGACATTTTGACTTAAAAGAGGAAAGCTAGGGACGCCTCTGCTACACAAGCGCATTTTCCCAGTCTTTTCAGTCTTCCTCCTGTCAAAGCTTCCCCCTGCCCGAGTCAAGGCCCTTCCCGGTCGGCTTGGGACGGGCGCGCCCTTACCAGTCGTCCCTTATCTGACAGGACGCGCACCGACTGCGCCCCGAAATACTTCAGCAAATCCTCTTTCTCCTCTGCAGTCAGCTCCGCTGGCAGGTGCCTCACTAGAAGGGTTCGGTCGCCCCGTGACGGAGAGAGCGAAGCAGAGCTCTGGCATCCTCTTGACATCGGCGGTAGTGGCTGCTCGGGGGCCGCCATTTCCCTCGCAGAAACTGCAGCACTGAAAGCGAAAGAAGAGGCCGCAGGGAAAATGAGCTAATCGGCAGAAGCTGAAGATAAACGAGTAATTTTCCGCCTCGCGCTAAGGATTCTGGAAACAGGGAATTACCGCGGTAGAGGGTCACCTTCTCGCGAGACTTGCATGCGGGAGGAGTGACTCCTTTTCAGAGACCGCGTCTCAGAAGGAAGAACTTGGTTCCAAGCGAAGGGAAAGCAAAGTGGTTTTAAATTCCAGGTAGCTGCTGAAGGTATTAAAAAATTTTTTCCCTTGAAAACCGTGAGGATTTAAAAATTTGTCAAAGAAAGAATGAGGGGGCCCCAGTCGCGCGAAGGGAAAAGAACGTAAACCCAGGGACAGAGAGAGCCGCTGCTCCGCCTGTGCCAGCGGGGAGCAAGTCTGAACGCGGCCCGGGCGTGGGCAGGAGCTGAGCTCACTGGGTTCCCATTTCCTAGCCAATCACGAAAGCGTATTGACTGGCTGGCTGGGAGGAGCCCTGGGTGTGTGCTTACAGTCTTGGGGTGGTAAAACCTAAAGATAGCATGTTCTTCCTTCGACGCAGTAAGGTGCCCTTAGAACTCAGTTTAAGGAACAAAAAGTTAACAAAGAAATGTGTTTTGTGTTCTTGAATCATCATGCATATAGCAGCCTCATAGGCTCTGGCCAATGTTTATTTCACGGAATTGGTGGCCTCTAGGGAGATATACTCTAATAAATATAAATAGAGAAATAATTATATAGATAAAGCGGTAAGTCTCCATATATTTAATCTTCAGGGGGTAGGTACTCCTTTCAGTTTTATAATTGAGGACATTGGTGTACAGATGGCATTGATGTGCAAGGAGGACATTGATGTTTAAGTTGCACAGCTAGCGAATGGCAAAGCTGAAATTCAACCCTGTTAGCGTGACTGGCATTACACTTTGATCCACTATCCTGGCTAATTTCTGAATGAAGTGAGGGAGAGATCGTCCCAAGAAGTCAATCAGAAAGCTTCCTCACTGAGGGCCTTGAGGATTCTATAGAGAGGTATTCTTTACAGTCGCTACATTCTGTACAGGTGTTGTTATAGTCTAGAGGCCTAAGGAACCTCTGCCTGCTCTTTTTATCTCCTTAATAAGATATTAAAGATATAACAGTAAACAATATACTAAACTTCTATCATGGAGCATTGTTGGGAGAAGCAGGGAAGGGACTTTTTTTTTTTTTTAACATGAAATCCCTGATGTTTATTATCACAAAGCTTGAACATCTAAATTCTGTGGTTATATTAAGCACTATGAACAATTCGCTAGGCTCTAAATTAGTATTACTATTTGGTAGTATTCGAGGATTTTTTGAGTTTTTTTTTATATATAATTTATTGTCAAATTGGCTTACATAAAATACCCAGTGTGCATCCCAGCAAGTGCCCTCCTCAATGCCCGTCACCCATTTTCCCCTCAACCCCTTCCCCCCATCAACCCTCAGTTTGTTCTCTGTATTTAAGAGTCTCTTGTGGTTTGCCTCCCTTGCTCTCTACTTGCAACTACTTTCCCCCCACCCTGGGAAGGGACAGATTTTAATAAAAACTAGAAAAACATGGGAAAACTCCAGAATGTCAGGTATGTAGAGCCAGACCTTGATGCTCCAGTATGTTTGGAGTCTTGATTATCTGGAGAGTAATTGGAAACTGATTTTTCTAGTAGGAGTGTGTGTCTATGTATAATGATTAAATTTTGGGTACTATAGTAGCCCAGGCAAAAGACATTGCTTGAAATAGTTTGGTAACAGTAGATATAGAGAGAAGAAATTAGAATTGAGACATATTTTGGAAGTAGAATTGATAGACTTTTAGATGAAGAAGAGTGATTAAGGATAGTTCTGAGTTTTCAGCTTGAGCCCCAAACTGTTCACCGTATAGATGGATGATGATGCCGTTTACTGAGCATGGGAAAAGGGACTAAAGTGTAGCTAGATTAGGAACTGCAGTGAAGGGTGGGAAATGGAAGAGTACATATTAAATTTCAGGTACCTATTCAGTATCCACATTTCAAGTAAGCAATTGTATGTGTAAATACGGTATTCTAGAGAAATATCAACCCAGGATCCACATATAGCATCAACACACATAATATTTATATCCAAGGGATGAGAGATAGTATAGGTAGGGAGAAGGGGACACAGTATTGATCCATGGAGCATGCCAATGTTGAGAAATGTTGGAGAGGAGGAAGAATAAGGTAATAATCCTTTTTCTTTTGGCACTTACCTTCTAGTAGTAAAGATAGACCATAACATGTAGATAAGTATATAAGTTCCTTTGGAGAGTTATGTGTACTTTGGGAGAAAAAAAAAATTGAGACAGGGTACAGGCAAAAACTGACTGGACCAGGTATGCTACTTCAAACACTGTCGTTTGCAGGCTTTTGTCTGTGTCTCTTACCATTAGTTAAATGACTACCGTATATAATAGACATATAAACATCTGTTCAAAGAATGAATTCGGGAATGGATTAACTTTAATATTTATAACTGCTTCATAAGGTCAAAAATTCCTCCATCAGCCATCAACATAAATTTAATGGTCCTTATATACTATGATTGAGTATCACAACTCATTCGGATACACTCGCTTAAATCTGTTTTATCCTTCTCTTGCCAATATCTCAGGCAGATTTCATAATTTCTTAGTTACTTTCAATTAATAGTCCCGGTGGTCTTGAAATGTCGTCTAAATTACATTCAGGCTTCACTTTTTACCCTCTTCTCATATCAGCCTAGACCTGAGAACTAAGAGGAAGATATAATTTGCTTTCATCTCTCCCATGTTTGAGTAGAAGTGGATGTTCTCTGCTCTGAGTTGCACATTTCTCATTCTCTTTTTATGTTATATTGAAGAGGTTCCCAAATTTTTTCAGCTCATGTTGCTCTTATTGTCTCAATAATTTTTTCATAGCATCCCTTGGTGCCTCCTTGCTTCCTGTTCCACCTTGACTTTCAAGAGTCACTTGTTCTTTATCAAAACAACAGAAAAAAACAGCTTTGCAAAGATTATTTACTTATTTATTTTTATTTTTTTTAAGTAGGCGCCACACCCAACATGGGGCCTGAGATCCAGAGTTGCATGCTCTACTGACTGAGCCAGCGGGCACCCCACCAAAGATTTTTAAATTCAAAAATATTTCAGGGGTCCCTGTGTGGCTCAGTAGGTTAAGCCTCTGACTTCGGCTCAGGTCATTATCTCACAGTTTGTGAGTTCAAGCCCCACATCAGGCTCTGTGCTGACAGCTCAGAGCCTGGAGCTTGCTTCAGATTCTGTGTCTCCCTCTCTCTCTCTCTGCCCCTCCCCCACGCATGCTCTGTCTCTCAAAAATAAACTTTTAAACTTTTTTAAAATTAAGATATAATTGACATAGAAAATTGTATTAGTTTCAGGTATACAACATAATTATAATGATGTCTGTATACATTACAAAATGATCACCACAATAAGTCTAGTTTACATCTATCATCTTACATAGTTACAAAATTTTTTTTCTTATCAAGAACTTTTGAGATCTCTCTTAGCAACTTTCAAATATGCAATACAGTATTATTAACTATAGTTACCATGCTGTACATTACATCTCCAGGATTTATTTATTTTATTACTAGAAGTTTATATCTTTTGACACCCTTCACCCATTTCTCCCATCTTCTACCCCTGCCTATTGCAACCACTCTTTGGATCTCTGAGCTTGGTTTTGTTTTGTTTTGTTTTTGAGTCCCATGTAAGTGAGGTCAGTTGGCATTTTTTCTTTGACTTATTTCACTTAGCAAAATGCCCTTGAGATCCATCCATTTTGCCACAAAAAGCAAGATTTCCTTTATTTTTATTTTTGAAAAAATTTCATATTTCATTATATATCACATTTTTTCATTCACTCATTAAGGAATGTGTAGGTTGTTAGGCTATATCTTGGCTATTGTAAATAATGCTGTGGTAAATATGGGGGTACATATATTTTTTTGACTTAGTTTTCTTCAGCTAAGTACCCAGAAGTGGAATTGCTGGATCATATTGTGGTTCTGCTTTTAACTTTTTGAGGAGTCCCCATGCTGTTTTCCATAGTGGCTATACCAGTTTACATTTTACATTTCTGCCTATAGTGCACAGGGATTCCCTTTTTCTCCACATGCTTGCCAACACTTGTTATTTCTTCTTCTTCTTTTGTTTTTTGATAATAGCCATTCTAATAGGCATGAGTTGATGTTTCATTGTGGTTTTGATTTGCATTTCCCTGAGGATTAATGACGCTGAGCATCCATTTGTATATCTCTTAGCCATCAGTATGTCTTCTTTGGAGATATGCCTACTTGGATTTTCTGCTTATGTTTAATTGAATTATTGTTGTATATTCTTTAGCCATTGAGTCTTATGAATTCTTTTCCAAAGTTTTTGCTAAAAACATTCTCCTCTTCCTTCATAGCCAAACATCTAGAAAGAAACATAAATTATCCTTATTTCTTTACCTCCTACTTACTCCAAAATGCATTTCCATCTGACTTCTGATTCCATTAGTCCTTAGAGTAATTCTCTCTATGGTCTGCCGGAGTCCAGCTCCAGCAGTTCCAGGGCTCCCTGAAGGATGGATGGTGTCGGCGAAAGAGAGTGAGAGAGCCTCGGCTTCTTTCTGATCACCAGGCAGGCATCTCTCCACTGATGGGAGAGCCAGCTTTATTTATTGAAAAAATGTATGGGGTACAAAACAGAAGTGGCAATTGCCTTAGACAATGATTTCTGATGACAAATTCTTTGGCATGTAAAAATTTCTCAGAACATAGATTGGTAGAAGACTCATGTATAATCTTTATCAATAGTGATTGAAGTAGGTGACTAGATGCTTATCACATGGGGCAGGAAGGTATCTTTAGCATTCAAATACAAGGCAATGTTTTTAGCATAGCAAAGGCAAGAGTTCTTTTGTGAGCAGGGGTCAATAGCCTGTTTTCTCAAGGGAGAGAAAAACAGGTTTCTTGAGAAATGTAATATTTCCTCCTATAATCACAAAAGAAGAAACTCCTATAAATTCCTTCACAAGGTCTGATACCAGTCAGCCAGGAGCCTTGGGGGTCAGTGCTCAAGCAAAAGTCCATTGCCATCTGACAGCAGGAGGCCCCCAGCCTTGCAAACCTGCCCTTACTTCAAAAATGGCTTCCAGCAAGCGTCAACAGTTACTTCCAAATCTTTAAATCTAGTGGACTTTTTCAATTCTCATTTTAACTTTTCAGCAGCCCTTGAAACATTTGACAACTTTCTTTTTGAAACGTCAGCTTCCCTTGGTTTTCAAAACATACCATTTCTCTTATTATTCTAGTTCACTTTTTCTCTAATCTGACTCTATTTTCAGCTCGTTATTTTCTCGTCTGTCCCCTAACTCCCTAACTTTGAACTTTCTTTCCACTTTTACTCTTAGATTACAACCTCGTTTCTTAATCTCACTGAAAAAAATTGAGGACTCCCATACCCATCAATCATACTTGGATTTATTCTCTTTGGTTAAGCCAACCTCTCACTGCAGAAGTGGATTCCCTGCCTTCTTGGGTACTCTACTGAATCATTGTCATTCAGTATATATGCTATTATCATTTCGCTTTTTAAAAAAAAGCACAGCAGGGGTGCCTGGGTGGCTCAGTGAGTGGAGCGTCCAACTTTGGCTCAGGTCATGATCTCATGGTTCATGGGTTCAAGCCCCACATCAGGCTCTGTGCTGATAGCTCAGAGCCTGGAGCCTGCTATGAATTCTGTGTCTCCCTCTCTGCCCCTTCCCTGCTCACGCTCTGTCTCTGTCTCTCCAAAAATAAAAATAAAAAACATTAAAAAATAAAAAAAAGAAAAGTAAGTGATTTGGAGAACAAAGAGAAAAGAGATATAGAAAAACAATTAAACTTCCTTACAATTTACAGCCCATTAACAAGTACTTGGGACCGGTAGAGTGATCTTCCTTTAGGAACTCAAGTGCCTCATCTTTAATACTTTGCTAGAGGCAAAAAGCAACCTTAGCTTGACATTAGCTCCATCTCCAGGATCCTCTAAGTCTTCTTTAACATATAAAAATCCCTTTAGAAACTTCCTATATATCTTACCCCTACCTCCTCCTCCTGCAGAGGATATATGGTAGCAATCACCCTTCGAACATATGGCTCACTGAAATACATCTGAAGGATCTCATAACTAAGGTTTTACTAGACAGTAGTAAATGATCCCTCAAGGTCCTAGAAACCTTGCTTGAAAATTCCTCAGAGTCTCAAGCTATCTCTAACCCCCTCCCAACTTGAAAGTATATAATCAGTCACTCCTCACAATTGCAGTGTAGCTCTTTCAGAAATCTGTCCCTGTGCTTTAATAAAACCACATTTTTTGCACCAAAGACATTTCAAGAATTCTTTCTTGATCATTCACTACTGAACCCCAACATTTCACATCAGCAAACACACAAATTAAAAAAAACAACAACTTTTGTTTCCACTTCCCTCTCCAGCTACCACTCCATCTTTTTATGTTAATAGCAAAACTCCTACAAATAGGGTTTATATTTGTTGTCTCCACTTTTTTTCTCCCATATTTTCTTTAGTTTTGTTAAAAAAGAAAACTCTGGGCCAAAATGGCATCCCTTAGGCCAAGGCACCAAAACAGGATTAATACATAACCTAATTAATTATAGTTTCAACCTCCCCCAGAAATAGAATCTTAACTGGTCAGTCAGGAATTCTCTGTTAAGCACTAATCTGTCAGATGGGCCTTCTCCAGCCCCCAAAAGAAGATGAGGTAATCCACTTAATAAAGACTTTCTAGGGGGACCTGGGTAGCTCAGTCAGTTAAGTGTCTGACTTCGGCTTAGGTCATGATCTCCCAGTTTGTGGGTTCGAGCTCCACGTCGGGTTCTGTGCTGACAGCTCAGAGCCTGGAGCCTGATTCGGATTCTCTGTCTCCCTCTCTCTCTGCCCCTTGAGGCAGAGACTCTCTGTCTCAAAAATAAATAAACATTAAAAAAAAATTATATATAAAAAAAAAAAAAGACTCTCTACCATTCCCGATAAAGGAAAGTGACCTTTCCTGGAACAATCCTTTCTTTTCTTTTGCTAATAATTTCTTGTTCCACCATCCTTCCTATGAAAACCTTTTATTTTGTACAACTCCTTGGAGCTCCCCTCCACTTTCTAGATAGGATGCTGTCTGATTCATGAATCACTTACTAAAGCCAATTTGATATTCAAATTTATTCAGTTGAATTTTGGTTCTTTAACAGATTTGGTGACTGCTGTGGGGTCTGAAGCAAACCTCCATCAAAATTCGGGGACAATGAGAAACAGAAGCATAGTGCCCTATGAACCTTGTTGAATTCACTCTTTCTCACTATTTTGAAACGCCATTGGTGAGTTACTGTCAGTTTGAGTTCTGCTGTCTTTGCATTTGAACTCTGACCTAATTGGCTTTTTATCCAGGGTTAATAAGTCATTTTAGACTAAGAAGTAACTCTAACAGATCATCAGCCAATCCTTGTTTCAGTCCACAGTTCCATGTATGAATCCCTTCCCCAGCTCCAGTCTACAGTCCCGATTTACTGGGGTTAGCTAGTTTGGTCCATATTGGGAATTATTGGTAGTTCCAGTCAGAGATGGACTTGTTTGGACTTAAGAACTAGACTGGGCTCAGAATCAGATTGGGTCTGATTTAAAAACCAGAGTAAGTTTCGGATTGGACTGGGTCTGATTTAAGATGGACTACATTTAGTGTGAGGCCTTGGTGTTTTAAATAAAAATTTAGCTGCTAATGGGAATATTAGAAGCCAAAAATAAAGCTGCAAACATTGGTGGACATGGGTTGAGCATTTAAAGACTTTTAGAGGGGCTCCTGGGTGGCTCAGTTTGTTGAGTGTCCGACTTTGGTTCAGGTCATGATTTCATAGTTTGTGGGTTTGAGCCCCACATCAGACTCTGTACTGACAGCTCAGAGCCTGGAGTCTGCTTCAGATTCTGTGTCTTTCTCTTTTTGCCCCTCCCCTGCTTGTGCTCTGTCTCTCCATCTCTCTCAAAAATAAACAAACATAAATAAATAAATAAATAAATAAATAAAGGCCTTTAGAGTACTAGCCACCTCAAGAAGACTCCCATGGTAGGATAAGTTGGTTATGGAATGGGATAAACTCACACTAGGTCACTTGCCAACTTCAAGAAAATATCCATACAATGAGGTATACTGTAAAATATCCCACAAATACCAACCCCCTGGCACATCCCTCTAAGGTGTTAGTTTGCCTCCAAGAATCCTAGCTAAAAGGGCTAGCTAAAAGAAATAGGATTTTTTATATCTAGATAGTTGAGCACACACCTGCTTATTATATGTCTAAGAACTACAGTCCTGGAAGTTGCAGAAATCTGGCAAGATGGAACAGTTTTAATAAAAACAACCTAAATTTACCATGGCCATTATAAGAAACATTACAATTAGATAAGATCATTTAAGAAGAATACTTGAAATTAATACTTCCAAATTAAATAGAATGGGATACTTATTTTAATTTGCATGCAGAAGTCTCCAAAAGTTTTCCAAAATCTAAAATAGTTTCGGTGGAAGATTCATTGCCAAAGTCTAATAAAAAAATTTAAAAAATTTTTTAATGTTTTATTTATTTTTGATACAGAGAGGGGGAGGGGCAGAGAGAGGGAGACACAGAATCGGAAGCAGGCTCCAGGCTCTGAGCTTATTAGCACAGAGCCCGAAGTGGGGCTTGAACCCACTAACGTGAGATTGTGACCTGAGCCGAAGTCGGAGGCTTAGCCTACTGAGCCACGCAGGCGCCCCTAATAAAATAATTAAAGAGAGAAAAGGTACCTAAAACAAAGATTATAAGACTTATATCTACTCTGAAGAGACTATTAAACAGCTATCTTTTTTTTAAGTTTATTTATTTATTTTGAGAGAGAATGTGAACAGGGGAGGGGCATAGAGAGAGAGAGAGAAAATCCCAAGATGACTCCATGCTGTTTGCGCAGAGCCTAACCAGGAGCTCGAAGCCACAAACCATAAGGTCATGACTTGAGTCTACATCAACAGTTGGATGCTTAACCGACTGAGCCACCCAGGTGCCCCAACAGCTACCTTTTAAATTAAGACTACTAGAGGCTACAGGTAGTCCTCTTCAGATATCTTTCACTCTTTAGTCAAAGACCAAACTAAGGGCTATAGTTAAGAATATCTTAAACCCCGGGAGGATCCTCAAAAGTTTTTGTAAATAGATTGCCACCCAAGCCTAGTAAAGAGAGGAAAATAAAATTTCACATTGTGTCTCTCTTTCCAAATGTAGGCCGTTTGGTTATCAATTCTTTCTTTTCCAGGATAGCTATTTCCTTTTTATCTCCTTTTTATGTCCTAATAATTGACTTGGCTTTTTGCCTACCTGGAACATGCAGGTTATTGGTTTTTCTTTCAGCTATCTTAGGGAGTAACTCTAGATCTAATGAACATACAATCTTTTACACCCTCTTGGAGGATACCTTGTAGGTCCATGAGGTTGTTTAATACTGCCAGATATATCTATTATTTGTCCAAACTGAAACCTGACAAGATATTTGAAAATATTTAATAATTCTATGATCAGAAATTTGGCCAAAGTGGAAATTGATATTCAGAGCCTCATAAGAATTTTTTAAGGCATTCTCCCATAGGTTAATTCAGAGAAATTAATTATCCAGAGAAATTAATTATCCACATAGGTGGATGGGTGCATCATTCCTTTGATATTATCAGGGAGTAACCTAATTCTTTGAGGAATTTAAAACAGCTGCTCTTGTTTTACAAATCTAGTCTTTTTTTTTTTTTTTT
>CM053570.1:17471013-17508509 GCA_028646485.1 Cryptoprocta ferox
CAATTTCATGGCAGTAATTAAAAAAAATTTTAACATTTATTTATTTTAAAATTTTTAATGTTTTTTATTTTTGAGAGAGAGAGAGAGAGAGAGAGTGTGAGTGGGGGAGTGGCAGAGACAGAGGCGGACACAGAATCTGAAGCAGGGTCCAGGCTCTGAGCTGTCAGCACAGAGTCTGATGCGGGGCTTGAACTCACACGCTTTGAAATCATGACCTGCGCTGAAGTCAGAAGCTCATCAGACTGAGCCACCCAGGAGCCCCATATTTATTTATTTTTGAATAATAGAGATGGAACATGAGCGGAGGATGGGCAGAAACAGAGGGAGACAGAATCCAAAGCAAGCTCCAGGTTCTGAGCTGTCAGCACAGAGCCCGATGTGGAGCTTGAACCCATGAACTGTGAGATCATGACCTGAGCCGAAGTCAGACACTAAACTGACTGAACCACGCAGGAACCCCTCATGGCAGTGATTTTAAATCAGAAGCTATAAGGTCTGTGTTATATCTGAACATATAGTTCATGTGTGTCTATATCTGTGTTATAGATGTTGTGACATTTTCTACCTCCAGATGGTATTGCAAAAATTAATTTGTAAAAGGTCTGTTTAATTGACTTAAACAAACTAGCACTTACATAAATAGTGTACATAAAAGTTCTCAGAAATGTAACAGAAACTCACCCAAATGTTCTTCAGGTTCTTGTTGGTATGGTTTGAACTAGGGTCCATGAGTCAATGGCCAAGAAAGAATTCTTGAGAAGTGCAAAAGGGTGTTTTTATTGTAACATGGGGACAGGACCCCTGAGCAGAAAGAGCTGCGCTGGGCTTGTGAGAAATGGCTGATTATATACTTTGGAGTTGGGGGAAGTACAGACAAAGGAAGTTTCCAAAAGGATTTTCATATGTTAAAGAAGACTTACAGGATCTTTGAGGTCAGGTTAATATTGTTAATATTAAGATAAGATTTCCTTTTGCTTCTACCAAATGTTATCATCACTGAGGCAGCTGAGTTCCTTGAGGAAGCTTACTCTGGCTGTTGCAAGTACTTGTCAATGGGCTGTAAGTCCTAAGGAGATTTAATTTTATCTATATTTTGTTTACCTTTGTTCTCCACATCATTGTGATCTGGGATAATCTTTAGTAAATTAAAGTTAGCTCAATAAATTCACTGGTTTAATTAAAACAGGCATGTTTTCAGAGTTATCAACATTGAATATAATTCTGACAAACAAATTTTATTCTACTAGTTGAATTTATTTACTAGTTAAACTCATGTAATAGCATTTGCAATTTGTTAGCAAAAATAATTTAGAATTATAGTTGATTTTGTCTGGTGTCTCATGAAGTTTTTGTACATAATCTAAACATAATTGTTAAGAACAAGTAGATTGAACAGATAAAGTTTTAGGTAAACTTTAAAAATTGTTTCCCCAAATCTTCTTGGTAAATTGATACCTTTAAAGTTTTGCTAAGTGATGAGTTAAATTAAATTCATTGAATATTGGGATCATTTCCTAATAAAATAATAAAACATTAATTACTTAAGATAGATTTCTCTATTTTTGGCTTTGTATTACAGAGAAACTAAGAGATATTTGGATGTGTTAATGCTACATTGGAAAAGGCACATGCTTCTAGAAATTATGAAATATGTTCTTAAATTTGCCAATGGTATAAAAGTTCACAACTGCTTACTTCTAGTTTTCACTAGAAATTAGGGTTTCTAAGGGTTAAGAATTCTAATATATGTGATGAAAACAACTAGAAATAATGAGGGAAATATCTCCTTATGCTGTAGGGATTTTTTACCTTCATACCTGGGATTCGTCATCTTGCTGCTTTGAAAAATGAAGAGGTGGATACAGAATGAGCAGCAGGCAAAAGTTTATTAGAGTATAAGATTAGGAAGGAAGAATAGTAGGAAAGCTCTCTTTACAGAGAGGGGGCATTCAAAGGTGAATACCTAATGATGTCTTGGGGTGATGGGGTGATGGAGGAGTTTGTGGGGTCCAGAGCTGACAGCCAAGAAAGAATTCTTGAAGAAGTCTTTGGTGCAAAAGGGTGATTTTATTAAAGCATGGGGACTGGATCTGTGGGCGGGAAGAACTGCACTGGGGTCATGATGGGTAACTCATTATATACCCTCAGGTTGGGAGGTGGTCCGGGATAGAGTAAGTCTCTAAGGAATTTTGGATACAAAGTTTCCAGAACCTTGAAGGGCTAGCTGTTGCTAGGGAAACACCATTCATCACCATTTAATAAAACCTCAGTCATGAGACCCTTCAGATGTATACTGGGGGGCCATAACCTTGGAGTATTATTGCCAGCATATATCTTGGGGCAGTTGAGATAAAGGACGTATAGGATCCTCGAGGTTGGGACAGTGTTAAGCTAAGGTTCTCTTTTGCCGTCAGCAAAGTGTCATCACTGAGCTTCTAGAGGGAGGTCACTCTGTAAGTTTCAAGCACTTGTCAATGGGCTATAGACAGTAAGGGAATTTAATTTTTCATTTGCCTTAGTTTCCCACATTACCATGGCAAACACTTAACCCCCTTTCCGTTGTTCTTGGGTAGCCAGGAATGTCTAAGGAATATCACAGATGTCCCACCTGGGGGAGTGGGGGATGCTAGCTTGTGTTTTGCTCTCAGCCTGCCTCATGCTCAGTCATCATACCTACCGATAATAGGCTAGGGTCCTTGTTTTATAAGCTTTATAAGGATCAGATGGCTTCACAGGTGAATTTTACCAAACATTTGAAGAGTCAATACCTATTCTTCTCAACTACTCCAAAAAGTAGAAATGGAAGAAAAACCTCCAAATTCATTCTATGATGCCAGCATTATCCTGATACCAAAACCAGATAATGATACCACGAGAGAGAGAGAGAGAGAGAGAGAGAGAGAGAGAGAGCGAGAACTACAGGCCAATATCTCTGATGAACATACATGCAAAGATCCTCAACAAAATAATACCGAACCAAATCCAACAATATATTAAAAAAAAAAAAATTCACCATGATCAAGTGGGATTTATTCCTGGGTTGTGAGTGTGTTTCAATATTTGTAAATTAATCAACATGATACATCACATCAATAAGAGAAAAGATAAGAATGATATGATAATTTCAAAGGAAGCATAAAAGCATTTGACAAAGTACAACATCTGTTCATGATAAAAACTCTCAACAAAGTAGGTTTAGAGGGAACATACCTCAATATAATAAAATCCATATGTGAAAACCCCCTAACTGACATCATCCTCAATGGGGAAAAACAGAGAGCCTTTCCCCTAAGGTCAGGAGCAAGACAAGGATGTCCACTCTTACCATTTTTATTTAACATGGTACTAGAGGTCCTAGACACAGCAATCAGACAACAGAAATAAATGAAAGGCATACAAATAGATAAGGAAGAAATCAAACTTTCACTATTTGCAGATGACATAATACTCTATACAGAAAACCCAAAAGACTCCACAAAAAAACTACTAAAACTAATACACGAATTCAGTAAAGTCACAGGATACAAAATCAATCTATAGAAATCTGTTGCATTTCTATACACCAATAATGAAGCAGCAAAAAGCGAAATTAAGGAATCAATCCCATTTACAATTGCACCAAAAACAATAAGATACCTAAGAATAAACCTAACCAAAGAGGTAAAAGACCTATACTCTGAAAACTATAAAATACTGAAGAAAAAAATTGAAGGCAACACAAAGAAATGGAAAGACAGTTCATGCTCATGGATTAGAAGAACAAAAACTGTTAAAATGTCTATACTACCCAAAGCAATTTACACATTTAATGCAATCCCTATCAAAAAACCATGAGCATTTTTACAGAACTAGAGCAAACAATCCTAAAATTTGTATGGAACCACAAAAAACCAAGTAGCCAAAGAAATCTTGAAAAAGACAAGCAAAACTGGAGGCATCACAGTTCCAGACTTCTCAATATATTATAAAGTGGTCAAAATATTATGGTACTGGCACAAAAAAAGACATATAGATCAATGGAGCAGAATAAAGAGCCTAGAAATCAACCCATGAACCAATGGCCAATTAGTTTTCAACAAAGCAGGCAAGAATATGCTATGGGGAAAAGTCTCCTCAACAAATGGTGTTGGGAAATTTGGACAAGTACGTGCAAAAGACTGAAATGACCACTTTCTTACACTGTACTCAAAAATAAAATCAAAATGGAAGAAAGACTTAAATGTGAGAGGTGAAACTGTAAAAATCCTAGAACACAGTCAGTAATTTCCCTGACACTGGCCATAGAAACATTTTTCTAGATATGTCTCCTGAGACAAGGGAAATAAAATCAAAATAAGCTATTGGAACTGCATCAAAATAAAAAGCTTCTCCACAGTGAAGGAAACAATCTACAAAACTAAAAGACAACCTACTGAATGGTAGAAGATATTTGCCAGTGACCTATCTGATAATGGGTAATCCAAAGTAGATAAAGAACTTCTACAACTCAACACCAAAAACAAACAAAAAAACAACAAAACACCATATAATCCAATTTAAAAGTGGGCAGAAGAGATGAACACATATTTTTCCAAAGAAGATGTCTACATGGCCAAAAGACATATGAAAAAATGCTCAATATCACTAATCAGGGAATGCAAATCAAAACTACTGTGAGATATCACCCACACCGGTCCAAATGGCTAAAAACAAAAACAAAAACAAAAAACACAAGAAACAACAGGTATCAGCAAGAATATGGCAAAAAAGAGACCCTTGTACACTGTTGGGAATGCAAACTGGTGCAGCCACCCTGGAAAATGGTATGGAGGTTCCTCAAAAAAGTAAAAATAAAACAGCCCTATAATCCAGTAATCACACTACTGGGCATTTACCCAAAAAATACAAAAACACTAAGGTGAAAAGATATAGACACCCATATGTTTATTGCAGCATTATTTACAATAGTCAAAATATGGAAGCAATCCAAGTTTCCATCAGTAGATGAATGGGTAAAGAAGAGGTGTTTTACATATATGCAATGGGCTATTACTCAACCACAAAAAATGAAATCTTCCATTTACAACAACGTGGGTGGATCTAGAAGGTATAATGCTAAGTGAAATGTCAGTCAGAGAAAGACAAATACCATATGATTTCACTCATACTTAGAATTTAAGAAACAAAACAAATGAAGAAAGGAAAAAAGACACAAAAAAACAGACTCTTAAGGATAGAGAACAAACTGATGGTTACCAAATGGAAGGTAGATGGGGGGAGGGATGGGTAAAATAGATGAAAAGGATTAACAGTATACTTATGGTGATGAGCACTTACACTCATCATGAGTGTTACTTACGTTACATGAGTAATGTACAGAATTGTTGAAGCCACTACATTGTACACCTGAAACTAATATAACGGTGTGTGTTAATTATACTGGAATTAAAATAAATGAAAAAATAAATTTTAGTTAAACTCTACCTTAACCCCAAATTAATAAGGTCACTGGCCCTACCTTTGTTTTGGTGAAATGCCCCACATTTCTTGCTAATGTATAATCTCTTGGCAGCAAACACACCTAAGTTTGTCAGACTAGAGATGTGGTATAGTTTGGTGGTCTTTGAACAGATTTAGTAATCATTTTTGAACAACATTTTCTCTGGCCAATAGTCTCAAGGACATTTAAAAAGACAGACCAACCACGATGGCAGATGGAAACTAGCATGTAACTGAGTTGTTACAGGAATCTGTGTAAGAAAACAGAGAAGAAAAAAAATAAAGGAGAGACTAATTTTTATGTCCCTAGTCCTTTTAGTTACTCCATTATTTGACTCTAATTTATGTTTCACCCTTACATTCACCTTATTATATAGTAAAGTTGAAGTATTTACTCTTTTTTGAACACATTCACATATTTTTCTCTGTATACCTAAGTATGCTTCATATACCAGCCCCTTTGTGAGGAGTTTCTTGGTCTTCATACAAATACAAACTCTGATGCCCTATATACTTTGTAACTTCTATTATAACACCTCTAGTTTCCTTTGTATTACAGTTATTTATAAGTTTTATTATTAGATTAAAAATTTTTTTAAAGATTTTTATTTTGAAGTAATCTCTACACCCGACATAGGGCTCGAACTCAGAACCTCGAGATCAAGAGTTGCATCCTCCCCTTGCTGAGCCAGCCAGCACCCCTAGTTATTATATTCATAATTGTGACTTACCTGGAAAGTTGCACTAGCTTTCTGATCAATTTCTTTTGCTACACCCTACAGGCAACTCTCCTCACAGTAACTAGTGTGATCTTTAAAAGACAAATTTGGGGCACCTGGGTGGCTCAGTCAGTTAAGCATCCAACTTTAGCTCAGGTCATGATCTTACAGTTTGTGAGTTTGATCCCCATGTCAGGATATGTGCTGACAGCACAGAACCTGGAGCCTGCTTTGGATTCTGTCTCCCTCTTTCTCTGACCCTCCCCCTGCGCTCGCTCTCTCTCTTTCTCTCCCCTTCTCTCTCAAAAATAAATAAACATTAAAAAAGACATAAATTTGATTATGTTACTTCCCTGTTGGAACCTTTCAATTGGTTTTCTATAACACTTGGAATATAAAGTCCTTACCATGTCCCCTAAAGCCTTTTAGGGTACTTCTGTAATCTCATATAATCCTACTACTCTGTTTCTTATGCATTCCCCTTTAGTCATCCTTGCTGCATTGGAGAGTGGGGGTGGGAGTGTGGAGACACAGGATGAAAAATAGAATCCTTCTTAATGGCCTTTGTGTTTGCTACCTCTCTTTCTAGTATTCTTCTAGATGCTCATACCCCTCACATTTATTCAATGTCTATTCAGATGTCCTTTCTTCAGAGAGGATTTTCCTGACTGCTCTGGAAATAGTGTACCTCCTCACCTTCCCATCACTAATCACTTACCTTGATGTATTAAATTTGGGCATATAACAACCTACACAATATATATTAGTGCTCATATATGTGAGTGTGTGCATGCATGTGTGTGTTTATGATATGAGTTTTAAGAAGTTAAGTGTGTTTGTCTTGTCTTTTTTGTATTTGCTTCTTCACAGGCCAAAAATAGTGATTTTTTTAAAAATGTTTACTTGTTTTTGAGAGAGAGAGAGAGAGAGAGAGAGTGAGCGAGCGCATGCAAGGAAGGAGCAGAGAGAGAGGAGGACAGAGGATCCAAGGCAGGCTCTGTGCTGAGAGCAGAGCCCAATGCAGGGCTTGAACTCACCAACTGTGAGATCATGACCTGATTGGAAGCAGGACACTTAACAGAGTCACACAGGTGCCATCCGAATACTGAATTAATGAGTGCTTTCCAATCATATATTTATCTTGCTTGCATATATCAAAGTTTCAATTTTAACCACTCCGAAGTGTTGAAAAGCATAGATTTGAGAGTGAAACAACCTGGGTTTATATTCCTGTTCTGCTGTGTGACCTAGGGAAAGTAATGTGACTTTCTGTCTCAGTTTTCCGATCAGTAAAATATAGAAAATATCTTCCTCATAGGCTTTTTATGAGTATTATATGAATTGATCTGACACAGAGTCAATGCTCTAGAAGTTGTTATATTTGATGGAATTTTTATGTTTAATTAGTGATTAAGTAATGTCTGTCTTTCCCACGAGACTTTTAGGAACCATATTGTCTTTTTGCACCACCATATCCCAAGATTCCAGTTCATAATAGGAAGTCTATAAATTCTGTTGGAAAAAAAAAAGAACGGTACAAGTTTTGAGGTAATGAATGCATGTTTGTATGCATTAATGCATTCTCATATTCTGTAGTTACTAGTAATTGACACTAGATGGCAAGCTTGTCTTAGGCAAGGCAAATGTTGCTGGCATCAAGCCTCGTACGTAAAACCCAGTGAAGGTGCAAGATAGGGGGAAATGTCATATGTGTGTTTTTTAGGATGGCAGGATTATAGGAAAATGAAAGCTTAATATTAAAACAAGAAGAATCTCCTATATTTTATTCTACTTCATTCCATTCTATGTTGTACCCTTCTGACCAGCTTGTTTTGCAGTGATGCTTTTTAGCATTTCTGTCATTCTACTAGCTCCTTGTTACAGTATTCATAATTTTCTATTAAAAAACAGTGTTTAGAAAGTTGTCTTATAGTATTCACTATTAACAAAAGTTTCCTAATTCTTTCAGCCCTATACCTGCTGGTTTTAAAAATCCATTGTGATTTTGGCTGGGACATCGGTTACTCTGTATCCTATACCCTCCATTCCTCATTCTTGCCCAAGAAGATTGACTTTTATTTTGATTATTGGTCACTCACACTGATGTGAACCGTATGTCATTTTGTTCTCTTCTAGATATCAATGTAACATCTTGGGAAAAGAAATTGTTGGGTTCAATGCCATTGTGTTTGTTTAACTTTACTTTTGTTTAGCAAAATTATTAACAGGCACCTGGTATAAAAGGAAGAAAAGAAAGTGTTGAAGAGCCTACAAATTAGATAACTTCTAAATGATCAAAGTTTTTGATTCTGGAAATTAGTTTATAAATATCCATTAATTAAAATTGATTAAAGGTATGCAGATACTTTGGCAAATTAAATTTACTAAAATATATTCAAAATGTAGACATGTAAAATGAATAATAGTACTTTAAGGCAATGGTCTTATTATTTTTCCCTTTGTAATGTGATGTGGTTGGCTAAAAGAAAGAAACTTGATTAACCTTTTTTCAACTGCTGAAGAAATGATTATTTTTCTTCCTTTTCTAGGTTTAGTAAGAAGGGTGATTATCTATTACTCAAGTCTCTCAATTACAGTGGCTTAAAAAGAAAGGAATATAAACTATTTAATTCTTAATATTAATTTTTTACAAAGTGAACCCAGACCTTGCTACCATTAGCAATGTTGGAAGCAATTCAGATCTATTGATAGTCTTTCTCAGTTTAAATGATTTAAAATGGAAGAACACATTCAGTACAGTGATTTCTTACATCATGGGAAGACTTAAAGCATCAATTCTGAGTCTTGCATTGACTTCTACCTCCTCTAATCTCTCTATTCTCTTTTAAACCTGACTCATAAAATTACTTTATATTCAACTTGAGAAAGGATTTATGAGTTGAGCTATTATAGTAGAAAGGCATCCCCCAAGTAAATTTTTCAAATATATGACTATCCCACAAATACCCCAGATTAAGACTCCCTAAGAACTCACATATTTAAAAACAACTCTAACTTCCTGGATATTAATAAATTACTATTTTCTAAAAGTAATGTATATTTATATTGAACTTACATGCTGATTAGCAAATGAAAGAAAGAAAAAATATAACCCCATCAACTGTTGATAATCTGTTAACAGTTTAGTATATTCTTTTTTACTCCTTTACCTATTTTATATGCATGTATTTGTAAAAATTGAAGTTTATCATTCATATTACTTTGTAACTCTTAGTAAAGTATTACAAACATCTTGTATAATTATACATTGTTATTCAAATAATGTTTTATAGGATCCCAATGTATGAATTTAACTAATCCCTTTATTATTTTCCTTTTTATATATTCAAATATAGTAGTAGATAGATATAAAATAATATATCTAATATAAATGTTATAGAGCCTAGTAATAATAAAAAGGACATCCATGAATCTGCCACCTCACTTCTAAGTTAAAACATTGCCTAACAATGATCTCTCCACATTGGCAATTTCCCTGGTGTAAATAATACCATGTGAGGAGGTTATAGTGAACAATGTAGGTTGGGCTCCAACACTTACAGTTCTGCCCCTGTAGAATTTTTCCATCTGCTTGAGGTCAGATTTTTCCTTCTTGCCTTTATCTAGTGTCTTGTTTTGATATATAACACTTGTGAGTAACAGTTTGGATAAGGATAGACAGGCATGTAGGTATCACATCTCCCCCAAATAAATGGTTTTCAAAAACATTGTCTTAATCCAAACTTAGCAAAGATTCATTTTCATAATGGAGGTTACCCACATTGGTGCAGCTCCTTTCACAGTAAAGAAAGTACTTACAATATTATATAAAATAACTACCTTGTTATCTTTTTTTAAATTTATCTATTTTGAGAGAGAAAGAGCATGAGCAGGGGCGAGGCAGAGAGAAAGAGCATGAGCTGGGGCGAGGCAGAGAGAGAGGGTGAGAGAAAATCCCAAGGTCTTGTGCTGTCAGTACAGAGCTCAACAAATGCGGCTCTCTGAGCAGAAACCAAGTATCCGATGCTTAACCTACTGAGCCACCCAGGCACCCCTAACTTATTATCTTTTTAAACTTTTCATTCCAAAATAGGATCTTTGCTTTCCCTTTTCTTAATCAAAAGCCTCATTTAAAGTAATTTTTCTCTACTTCTAGAAAAAAGGAAAAGCTAGCTTAAAGGGTTCTTTTGCTTCTATCATGTTTTAAACAGCTTTAACTATTTTTAGATAATTTTAGATAAACTAAGTATTAAGTCAGAGAAAATAGCTATTTCTTAAGATTAAAAATGATATCTTATTCTCTTCTGGATAATTTTTATAGTAAACCTAGCCAGTCAAAGTGTGACAGTCAATATCTGCTAAATAAATGATTTTGGTTAGTAGAATCGCATAGTAATTCTAGAAAATACCCTACTTTCCTAGAATTAAGCAGCCTGGCAACCTATTCTATGTATAATAAAGCATACCCCCATCAAAAAAATACTTGCAAAAGTCTCTTGATACTTATATGGGGAACTTGCTCTCCACTCTGCCATTCCTCAGACTTGATATTTGAATTGAATTACTCCTAGGTAATTCAGGGCTAGACTCATTGGCTTGAAGCAGTTAACATCTGGCCACTGAGTTTATTTCATACATGAGTAAAAGAGCCAGTTCAGTTAAAGTATACTTTCGGACTTTTGCTGTGACTACCAGGGCAGACCTTCTCTTCAACACTGGACTTGATATGAGTGGCTCGGATTTTGTTAATTGGAGAACCATGGCCTGAGATCAGAGCCTCCACGGGGAGTAGAGACTGAAAATTGATACTGGTGCAGTTTTGTTTCTGAAATAGAAATAGATTTATTCCTACAGCGTTCCTTTATGTTAGCCAGTATCCTTCCTTTTTTGTAACATCTAGCTTTGTTGCATTTTCTGTCACTTGCAACCAAAAGAATTCATCCTTATTGATTTAGTTTATTTGGGCTATTGCTTTAGTTTTTTATTCACATATCTTTAGTTTATGAATGATTCTAAAAACCTCCATTTTGTGGTTTTCAAGCAAACAGTTGACAAAAATTTTGAGAAAAATGGGTAGGCCTACTGCCATTATTAGTCAGCCATCCAATCAGTCAGTGCATATTTATTAAACCATCATCAGACTAAGAAACTCATGAAGGTAGTGGACCATATCTTTCTTTTTATGTCTGTGTCCACAATTTCTAGGAAAATTTCTTACACATTGTAATTGCTCAATTGTTACCTGATGAAAAAATGAACAAAATAATTAAGAGCACTGTAATTTAGTAGAAAAAATATGGATTATTTTGCCTGAAATATTTGATGATTGAAGAAAAGCAGATTTATATTTATGCTATTATGCCATAGATAGGCATAAATGAGTAAGGAAAAACTCATATTACTAATTCTGTAATCATGAGAAAGTACTTTACTTTTCTGAACCTCATCTGTACAATAATTATAATACCAAGCTTAAGAAATTCTTTGACGATTTAATGAAATAATGTATGTAATCTGCCTGTAAGAGCTCAATAACTGTTAGCTACTCTTATTGTAATGAATGAATAATGAATTTCAGCATAATTTAATAATGTTTGGTTTTACTGGATTGTTATAACTTTCAAATTTTCTTGAAAGCTAAATTTTGTAGTTAAATTTGATACTAAGCATATCCAGTTGAGGTTGGATTTACATATTTCATTAAGTAATCACTTACCAGCTTTTCACATCAAATGTCTCAATTTAAGAATATTGGTGGCATTCATTTTCATAGAATGCTGACAGCAAGGAAGCTGAAAATCCTGCCTGGCTTATCCAACTATACTAATTCTTATAGCAGATTAGGTATATAAGAAAAGAATATGAATTAGAGCTATCAGTCATGAGACTTAAGGACATCTTAATAATAGAGCAAGAAAGCAAATTATTCAAAGTCCTTACTTCTAATTAAAAATCAAGGAGTGTCTGAAAAGCATCTTATTATGACTTTTATGGTAAGAAAATTCTACTAAATATTCATTGCAAATACTAATGAAATACAAAATAGGCTGTATCTTCATTTACCCAGTTCCAGTGTGCTTTAAATACATTCATTTAGTGCATTTCTTTTATTTGTTTGTTTGTTTTTAAATTCACGTCCATATTACTTAGCCTATAGTGCAATAATTATTTCAGGAGTTAGTGCATTTCTTATTGTATGTTCAAAGTACATATCAGAAAAATAAATAGCCAAGAATTGAGAACTATTTTTGTCCACTATTACCTGTCTTCATATCTTTTCTCTAGAGAAAAGATATGTGGAGCCTACTTGGAATTCTCTCTCCCTCTCTCTCTGCCCCTCCCAATTTTATGTTTTCTCTCTCTCTCTCTCTCTCTCAAAATCAATACATAAACACATATAAAAAAAGTATAGCTAAATACTAAATAAATGTTATCATTGTGGACCATGGAATCAGGGAGCATTTCCAATGCTTAGAAATTAGTATGGTGTATATTTATTACCATATCCAAACATAGTGCCCAACATATGATATAGACTAAATCACATCTAATATGGACTAATCAAAATATAAACTGAGTACATATTTTTAATTGCATTTATGTATTTTACGTATATATTTTTTTCTTTATTGTAAGATTAGACATATGAATATATATTAATGTAGACAGATCAGTATTTGTAGGAAATAGGGTTTTCAGAGATTCTTTTTACTTGTATACTGAGTTATTTGTTTCAGTTTTTTCCCCTGCTCCCTGTAATCATTGGCTGTGCAACTTTTCAACTTTACCCTCCTTGCCACATATTGAAGAGTATACTTTCTTCTCTACCTTTTAATGTTTTGCTCAATCATATGACTTGCTTTGGCCTGTAGGATTTTTGAAGATAAAACACAATGTGTTTGTATATCCAGGCTTTCCCTCAGCTCCTTGCCATTAACATGAGAAGAATACCCTGGCTAGCTACTGGCTCCAGGCAGGAAATGAACATCATGTGAAGTTAAGCCACCCCAGCAAACCCAAAGACATGTGAATAAAATTTCTGAGAGGTTTTCTGGACAGCTTTAATGCATCAAAAGATAACTGAAAGAATTTCTCTTTCTTTTAAATAGCTTTTCGAGACATTTCTTCCAGGAAATCTTCCCAATATTCTTCCTTTTTCTTAGGCTGGAACAGATGCCTCTCTGTGAATTGCCCTCTCAATATCTTTATCACTGAATTTACCACATTATACTACAGTTGATGTTTAGCTTGTTATAATCTTCCACCACGGTAATTTTCTTTAGAGTAGGAAGCGTATTTTTATAAAAAAAAAATGTGCTTTGCACATAATAGCCAAGTAATTATCATATCAATAAATTAATTTATAAGAATAAGTCTGATATGCCATGTGAAATTACATTCCATCTGGAATGATACAGTACAATCTTATGGTAGATTTATGCAGTGATCCCAGTTTTTACTTCCTTATAATAGTAATATAAACACACCATCGCCATGTCTCCAGGTAGGCAGGAGGTACTTCATCAGCCTTTAATTTGAGGCTTGAACATTTGACTAGCGATCAGCTATGAACTGTTAGCAGGCATGACAGAAGTGAGATAAAAGAATATGGTCGTTGAGTCTTCCCTGTTGTGCTTCTGTCATTGTACATGAAGAACATGTCCTGGGCAACCAACTAGCCACACTGATCCAAGAAAGATAGAGCAGACTTGAACCTAACCTATAGTTTGTAACCAAGCTCAGCCTAATTCATCCAACTCTATGGGACACAAATGTGTGAGCAAGAATAAATGATTATTGTTTTATGCTTCGGAGTCACAGGGTTGTTTGTTACAAGCACAGTTATGGCAATAGCTGATACTTATCTATGAAGATATTTTTTCTGTATGACTAATTAATGAATAAACCACACAGTTTATTTTATATCCCCAGAAAAATTTTCTAGTGCTTACATATTTTCATAATCAATCAAAATGAATCTAGTATGCCTTATGACATAAAGCAAATCCTATTGACACAGTTGAATTATATCACCATTATAGCAGATGGATGGTTACAATTTTAATTTCAAGCTATGAATCACACTATTCACTTCCTTCCCCACTTCTCTCTCTATACACACACACGCACACACATGCGTACAACTACATGTACATCTAATTATTAAGCTAAAGCTTACGTATTTGGTCAGCACTGCTGGTCATTGCTTCCCTCTCATCCATTTTCCCTCTTCTTGTAATACTAGGCACCAAGTCATCTATACTAAAGATGCCCAGTCTTCCTTCAAGCTAGATGTGCTTGTGTACTAGACAATGGCATATGAGCAGACACAATCTCTGCCACCTGCAAGTTATACCGTTAAAGGAAAGGAAAATGTCTTTCCTTCCTTCTTTCCTGTTTACTGCCAGCTATAATTTGTATAGGTGGTAATGAGCCATCTAGGACCCCAGAGGTAGACAAAGCACAAGACAGAAGGAAGCTGACCTTGTGATTACTTTGTAGAGTACAACTGCCTTACCAGCAAGGGCCTTTAACTTGTGTGAAAATAGGCTTCATTCTTGTTTGTGCGGTTGGTAATACTGTATTTGAAATGTATATAATAAAAATGCATAGTCTATATAGTATTCATCTGAGCCACTCTAATTCGATGGCCTACTTTTAAAATGATTTTTTTAAATTAATACACTTGTACATTGAGTAAGAAGCTAGAAATTTTAGCCTCTGCACTTTCTGTCTAGGAATGGTCATTTTAACAGTTTGGTTTTGTTATTGCTTTTGCACGACTGGGCCAGTTGTCATGTCAGCATTATTTCCTGTGCAAGATATTAGATGACAAACAGTCCTTGCCAGAGCGAGTGATTAAAAGTAATTTGAAGATTTATTACCCACTCAGGCATAGGCAAAATGAAGGGAGTCCCTGGGTTTGGAGACCTCCAAAGAGGAGAGGGGAGAGAAGGGGTGCAGAGGAGAGAAGTGGCGTGAGAGAAGAGAAATACAGTACAGGATACTGCCTGCTTACATTTTTGAGTAAGGCCGAAGGCAGCCAAATATTGGTGGTTCCTCCAGATAGGGGTAAGGATTAGGGGGTGGGAGTGGAGATCAAAGACAGGCAGGGTGGCATGTCTTGCACACAGCCTATTTACCAGCATAGCAAAGTGATTGAGGTGAGGAAGGACACTGACAGTTTTCTCTCTGGTATTGACTTATTCTATCAACTCTTTCTGATAGGTATGTATCCTTTTAACCTAATTTTAAAAGTTGCATTAAACTTGATTACAATTAAGGAAGGGTATGATGACTAATTTTATGCATTAACTTGGCTGGGCTATGGTGCCCAGATATATAGTCAAACATTATTCTCCATGTTTCTGAGACATTTTTTTTTCTGGGAGGGGGATGAGATTAATATTTAAACAGGTAAACTTTGAGTAAAGTGGATTACCTTCTGCAAGGTGGTTGCATCTCATCCAATCAGTTGAAGACCTGAATAGAACAAAAGACTGATTTTCTCTGAGGAAGAGGGAATTCAGCAGGAGAAGGCTTTCAAACTTGAACTATAGCAGTGGGTCTCCAACCTGCCAGCCTACCTTGTGGATTTTGAACTTGCTAGCCTCCATAACCCAGTCAGCCAGTTTCTCAAAATAAATCTCTTAATATACATACATCCTATTGGTTCTATTTTTCTGGAGAATCCTAATTCAAGAGCACAACCAAAATATTACTAAATATGAAGTATGTTCATATTCATTTTGTAAGGGAAACCTATTTCAAATGAAAGTAAAATTATGATAATTGAAATATAGCTATACAGATTATATTATGATCCACTTTATTTAAAACCTCAGTGTTATATTTTCTTTAACATATTTACCAACCATCTATATTGACCCTATATGTTATTTCTTAATTTCTTTATCAAACAAAACTATTGTGTATAGTGAACTAGTTCAACCATAAATCAAATAATTTACCATGACAGGTAAACAGAAATGTTTACCCAGTAAGTTTTACCTTAGGTTTGGTCTTCACCCAGTGGAAAATGCACTCTTGTACTGATGAATAGATTCAGTGAAGCTAGCCAAAGCACCTGCCAAAAATACCTTAAATATGTTCCTTTTCCAGAACCCAAAAAATTAAAAGTGTTCAAAATGTTAATTCAAAGTACTAAGGGAACAAACGCATACCTTGTGCTAACCAGTGTTTATATGAAGTGGGAATTCAAATTACTGAGGCTTAATTGTATAAAGATATCTGGGGCCTAGCAATAATTTTTGGGTAAGGTGTTTGGACAAGGCACTACTCAAGTAACTAAGTGTCTTTCTCTCAATGTTTTTCTTATTTAGTAAAATACCTTTCAAAGTTTCCCTTTTTTTGTGAGGGAAGGGATGCTTTTTTAATACATGAAGGAAAACAAAAAATGATAATAATAGTAATAATAATAATAATAACTGCTTTCAAAACATGTGGGTCAAAAATTAATATTTTCCAAGCTTCAGGGGGAAGCCCACTCAAGGTGGGACATACCAAGAAAATAATTTCCTAAAGATTTCCTACAGATATTGATATGGATTTTTACGTTCTGGCTCACAGGAAAGCTGACTAAAATAAATGCCTCTCCTATGCTGTAGATCCCATCTACCTGCATTTCTTCAAGGATATTTTTTCACAGATTAATCACATTTCTTTCTTCAAAGCTTCATTTTTATCGCTCTTCAACTATGTCCTTTTCTAGAAAATGCATGTATATACTTGATTTCTCTTGTCTTGAAAATACTCTTCCTTTGTTCTGTGTACCCCAGTCATACTTATTCCTTTATTTCATAGCCAAGCTTCTTGCAAAGGCTTTTTAAAAGATTGCTCTGTCCACCCCTTTATTTAGTAATCAGAGACATTTCTAAGCCAGCGTGTAAAGCTTGAGTGTTTCATAGACTGTCAAATTTAATTCTTTACTATCTGACAAAATAAATGTAGATATCTCCTACTTCCTATTTACTGGTTAGGAAACTGAGGTTGAGACAGGTTAAAGCACTTGCTGAATATAATCCAAACCCAAAGTTTGCACACTAGAATATAGATAATTTCTTCCTCCCTGAAATTCTGTTTACTGAATGATTGCTTACTCTATTAATATGTGTCAGGCATTGGTTAAGCTCTTTACCCACATTCTGTTGGTTAGTTCACATGACATCTCTGTGAAGTGGATGCTATCATTCATTCCTCAACGTCCATGGATCTTCCAAATTCAAATGAAATGTTGTTTCTCAAATTATGAATAATCTACTGAATGTCAGATTAAGTTAGCATTTTTTCCTTTTTAATTATTTGTAGCATTTAGTATTTCTGAGCACTTTTTTTTTAAGAGAAAGATGTCTTCTTTAATGTTAGTGAAAAAATCTTGGCTTATACATGTTTGTAATAAGTATGAAAAGTATGTAGTAAGTATGAAAAGAAAAAATCAACAGTACTCCTACTATTCAGAGGTGATTAACATTACTCTTTCACTGTATATACTTTCAGAATAACTCTGATTCACATACATTCATATATATGAATATTCATAGATATTCATACATATTTTTAAATGCAAAGCCTATGAAATTCTGTAAATTACTTTTTCACTGGTCAATGAATGGTTACTATTACATGTCAACAAACCCTTTCTTACAAAATAAGTTTTAATGGTTTAATGGATGCGAAATGGCTGTGACATTTATTTAATCAATACTGTTGTCAGATGTTTAGGTTGTTTTTGAATTTTTCCTTAGCTATTAAAATAATGCTGTGATTTTCTTTAGGATAACTGGCCAAAAGTATAATTATAAATCAAAATATACACATATTTTGAAAGCCTGGAAGACAGATTGTCAAATTTCTCACAAACACCTTTCTAACCCCCGGGGCCAGTCTTGATTATTGACTTACATGAATCACTCTTTCCTGGCTCTACATATCTTCTCAAACACTGCTTGTCAATCTCCTTTACTGATAGCTTCTTTCTTTCTGGGCCCCTTAAGTGTTTCTGTTTCCCAAGGATTTGACTGTGCTCTTCTCACGATACATATCTTACTGGAATATAATATCGAGGCACATGGTTTCTATGTTAGCTTCCTATAGTAATTTCATTACCATTTTTTTTCCACCTCACTAACAAAGCATTTCTTCTCAATTTTACAAGGCTCTACCCTTGATCTAATCTTAAAGTCAATGCCATTTGCTTTCAAATTTTAATAGAGCAGATTCCAGTTCTCAGTAATTATTTCTATATTGGTTATTTAATAATGCCTAACAAATCACCCCAAAATTTGGTGGCTAAATACATCAAACAGTTCTCTGGATCAGCATTTGGGCTGGACTCAGCTGGTATCATGTGACTGTAGTCATCTCAACACTCATCAGGGGTATATGGTCTAAAGTGACATATTAGTTTCCTATTGCTGCCATAATAAATTACCACAGACTTAGTGGCTTAAAACAATGCAAATTTATTATCTCAGAGTTCCATAAATCAGAAGGCTGGATTGATTTAGCTGGTTTCTACGCTCCAGATTTCAGAAGGCCAATATCAAAGTGTTGGCTAATTGAGCACCTATGAGAAGGCTCTAGGAAGAATCCACTTCCATGCTCATTTGGGTTGTGGCAGAGTCTAATTCCTCATGGTTGTACGGCAGAGGTCTTCCTTTCCTTGTTGGCTGTCAGCTGGGGATTGCCCTTGCCTCGTAAAGAAATCTTTCTTTGTCTCAGAACCAGTATCAGTGTGTTGAATGCTTTTCATGCTTGGATTCTCTCAGACTTCTTTTGTCAATCTCTCTGACTCATTCTTCTGATTTTAAGTAAAACTTCAACTTACTTCTTTTAAGTAAAAGAAAACATGTTAACTTCAGAACTCAAAATGAAAAAAATTGCAGGGACACAATTGAAACTTGTACTTTTCTAGCTCAGATTCCTATTCCTTTTTTTTTTTTTTTTTTTTTTTTTTTGTCATAAGAATGGGAGTATAAGTTGTTCTGGTATATTTCCTTTCATTTATTCTGTAAAATTCTTTTGTTTTCAGGGATGGAAACCAACTTAAACTAGGTCAAGTAAAAAGTTGTTTATTATAAAGCCATGGATATCTCAGAATTTGAAAGAGTGGAAATGAATCATGTTGGACCTGGGACCTGCACTGGGGATATCAGGAACAGAGACCAGTCTTTGTTATTCCCAGGGGCCCTACTTTCTAGCTACTTTCTAGCTACCTACTTTCTAGCTTTCTCTTTGATGCTTAGCTACACTGTGTCTTTCTTGCCACCTGGTAACGTATTTCACCTTGTAACCTATGATGCCAATTAGAATCACCAGTAACAGCTATAAATTATCACTGCTTGGTATCTGTTCTTATTAGTTATTGATTACTATCTCTCTGTCTCAGTTCAATTCTTGAAAGACTCAGATTTATCATTGGGCTGCCAGTGCCTTGACGGGCTTTGGACTAGATGATTATTCATGATTGGGCATGAGGAGGTGGGTGAAAGGCTCATAAAGATCTGTCTCTCTAGGGTCTGTGGTTATAGTAGATTCTAGAAAATGAGTGTCGAGGAGAGGAAATGATAGGCATGACGACTAGTTAAAAATTTAAAAAGTAGAGTTTTAAGGAATATTTAAATAATATATCATTACTGCTCTTAAATATTTAAGATTAAAAGTTCACTATATGTCTCTCTGGTCTTTTAATATGCATTTTTATAGTTATGATCATGTATGTACTTATATACTTTTATTTTACTTTTTTGCTATTTCTTGATACAGCATAATTTTCTTATATCATTAAAAATGCTAAAAGACAGGTTATAAATGACCACATCACATTAAATTATTTGGGTGTATAACTCACTTAGCTATTCTCCTAATATTACAAATTTGGCTTGTTTCCAACATAATAAATACTAGGTTGATTAAATTCTTTGTTCATAAATTTTTGTCTGCATTTTTTGGGGTAGATTTCTCGTGACTAATAAGGAAGCAGGGTATGAAATTTTAAGATTTTTCAATTGCCAATTGATTGGCAAATTTCTGGAAGGATCATATCATTTTACAATATTGCTTTTATTAATCCTTTTTACCTATCATCTAGTAATGATCTGGGGAAAATAGGAGTCCTGAGAATATGAGTCTTAAATTAAAATTTAATGCCAACTGTAAAGAGAGAAATCTAGGTTGTGCTTTCATTTTAACTAAACTTTTGTTCAACAAAATAGAGGAAGATTATGAGAAGTACTCACTCCCCCTTTTTTTTCTGAAAGATCTATTCTTTGAAGCCAAACTTTTTAAATTTTTATTTATTTTTTTTAAATTTTATTTAAATCCAAGTTAGTTAACATAGTGTAATAATGGTTTCAGGTGTAGAATTTAGTGATTTAGCACTTACATATAACACCCAGTGCTCATCCCAATAAGTCCTCTCCTTAATGCCCATCACCCATTTAGCCCATCCCCCCACCCAACACCTCTCCAGCAACCCTCAGTTTATTCTCTGTTTAAGAGTCTCTTATGGTTTGGCTCCCTCCTTGTTTTTATCTTATTTTTGCTTCCCTTCCCCTATGTTCATCTGTTTTGTTTAAGTCCACATATGAGTGAAATCATATGATATTTATTTTTTTCTGACTTATTTTGCTTAGCATAATATATATGTGTGTGTATATATACTACACACACACACACATATATATAAACACTATATATATATATATATATATACACACACACACACACAAGTATGTTCCTGTGGTGTGTATATATATATATATATATATATACATTCATCAGTCAATGGACATTGGTCTCTTTCCATACTTTGGCTATTGTTGATGGTACTTCTCTAAACATTGGGTGCATGTGCCCCTTCAAATCAGCATCTTTGTATCTTGTGGATAAATACCTAGAAGTGCAATTGTTGGGTCATAAGGTAGCTCTATTTTTAATTTTTTGAGGATCTCCATGCTATTTTCCAGAGTGGCTGCATCAGTTGCATTCCCATCAGCAATTCAAAAGTGTTCCGCTTTCTCCACATCCTCACCAACATCTGTCATTTTCTGAGTTGTTAATTTTAGCCATTCTGATAGATGTGTGGTGGTATCTCATTGTGGTTTTGATTTGTATTTCCCTTATGATGAGTGATATTGAGCATCTTTTCATGTGCTGTTAGCCATCTGGATATCTTCTTTGGAAAAGTGTCTGTTCATGTCTTTTGCCCATTTCTTTACTGGATTATCTACTCTTGGGGTTAAAGTCATAACTTAAAAATTACATTTGTTTCAAGGCATCTGGAAGACTCAGTCTGTAGAGTATGCAACTCTTGATCTCAAGGTTGTGAGTTCGAGCCCCATGTTGGGTGTAGAGATTGCTTAAAAAGTAAATCCCCCCCCAAATCGTTAAAAATTGGGTTTGTTTGGAACAATTATCTTCATTTCATTACCTCAACATAGCCTGAGCATAATGTGATAAATCATTTCAAACTGGAGACTCTATTGATATGTTCTTGTGTTTTTCACAGCAGAAAACTATTTATGAGCTTTCCCACACTTTATACTATTATTTTGTTGTGTTACATGATTAAACTAATTCATATGATCAATAATTGGTATCATATTCTCTCTGTCCTCATACTGGATGGGTACTCTGATGTCTCATAATCTTAACCCCTATGACGAATGATTTTCCTAGGAGAAACTCCTTAGAAGTTTCCTTAGAAGGTACCTTCCTTAGAAGGTAAAGTAATAACATAAAGATTGAGGATATGGCTCTGAACTCAGACAGATGTGATTTCATATACACGTATTTCTGTTATATATCAGCCTAAGTTAGGCAAATTGTCTAATACATTTTATTCATCTGTGAAATAGGTATAATGCTAGAACTTGTTTCATGTTATTGTTGCAAGGAGTAAATGAGTTAATATATGTCAGTTACTTAGTCAATAGTAAACATTCACAATGTCAGTTAATATTATTGATTTAATAAGTTAATAAATGTTAACCACTAGCTATTTCTACTATATTTACTTTATTATTTTTATTTTATCTAAATCTGATTCTTTGAGATAAATTAAAAATCCATTTCCTACCTCAGTTTTATTTTCTCCATATATACTCCACTACATGCCAAAAAACTGGCTTTTCCATATATACTTTGAAATCTTACTGGAATATTAGTTTTCATGGTAAAATTTTCTCTATGTGACCCCTAATGTAAATTGGAAGCCCATCAAATATTATTAAAACATATTTTTTGGAGATCACATCATAGTTATAATAAAAAATTAAACTTAGGAAAATTAATGCTGAATTCACTCCAGCCATATTGCTTATTCAGCAGCACATCTATGTCAATACACATGATGATATAGTGCAGCAGAATTTAGTAAAAACAATGCCACATATTTACTGAGTTCAAAGCAATTACTTGTTTATATAAATGAATACTAAGGGGGTGCCTCTCTGGCTCAGTCAGTAGAGCATGTGATTCTTGATTTTGGTGTTTAAGTTCAAGCCCTGCATTGGGTATAGGGATAACTTAAAATAAAATCAATCAATTAATCAATCAATACTAAGAGAAAAGAGAAATTTGTGGGAGGCCTAATACTATCAATGAGGCTTTGGTGGTCCTGTCAGCTGGCCTGACTTTTACAACTAAGTGTTGGTGTTCTCTAGTTGAGCATAGAATAATTTTGTAGATAGAAAAGGTCACTCTATGACCATAAGAGAACAAGACAAAAACAAGCTTACTTTATAATCATGTCTGAACACAAAATATGAATAATTATGGAAGCTAAAAGATAGCAAACACTTCCTTTTCCTAGTTAATATGAATGGCTGCTGCTGCTTCTTAACCAATTATTGCTTTAGCCTCACTCTATTATACCTTTCCTATATAAATGAGATTTATTGAGAAACCCAAATATAAAATTGTCCTGCTTTCTGACAGAACTCAATTCAGGGCATTCTTTGTTGCACCCTCCCCCAAATCAATCATAACCCAAATCCTACAATAAGTTTTTTCTAACTGCCCCTACCTGAAAAGTCCCACAGTTCTTCATAGTATGCGTTCTCTCTTAATGATAGCAAGTAATAAACTTAATTTGTTTAACTCTAGGTATGTTCCTGGTGGTCTTTGACTGGAAGGCATTGACAGAATATAAAAGTTGTCAACCTACTCAAAAATTCTTTACTTTTACTCAACATCAGTTACCTATTTTGTTGAATAGTGAGGCTACTTCTAAATTGTCATAGATGGGCTTTTAATAGTAAAATCTTTTAAATTTGTATAGTTTTTATACCTTCAATAAAACCAGTTCTGCAGATTGGTGGTTGCCAGAGGAGGGAATGGGCATAAATGAAAAGAAATAAAGTGGTAAAAAGGTATAAATTTTCAATTATAAAATAAATAATTTCTGGATTATAATGTACAACATCGTGACTAAAGTTAAAAACACTGTATTGTATATTTCAAAGTTGTTAAGAGAATACATCTTAAAAGTTCTCATTACAAGAAAAATAACTTTATGTGTAGTGATGTGCATTAATTAGACTTGCGTGACCTTTTCACACTGTACACATATACCAAATCATTATGTTGTACACTTGAAACTAATGTTAAATGTCAATTATATTTTAATACAAGAAAGTTTTTAAATTCAGTCCGTTTCTTCATTTAGTGATTGCCACACATGTTCTTTTTCATGTTCTTTTTTTATTTAATATCCCTCAAATAATGTGTTTGCTAAACAAATACTCTTAGATACTATTTAATTTATTTAAGATAAGCTCATTAAAGAGCTCATTAGAGCCACATTCTGAATTGGAATGCACCACTTAGTAGCATGCTGAGACAGTTAATGGTTTGTGATTTCAGAGTACAATGTGAAAACTTTATAATGCTGTACTTTTTAGTAGGATGAAGTAAGATATAGTTAGTTACACTAATTTCCATATTGAACCACTGCCTGGAATAATTGTTTAATCACTAGTTCCAAAGAAAGTAATTTTTAACAGGATAAACATTTAAGTAAATGGAGCCTTCTAGTGCCCTGTTATCAACCATAAATTTAATTTACTAGGGAAAAACTTCTCATGAATTCCTTTCTCCCTGTTTTACCAATTACACTAGTTTTGGCAATTTTCCCCCCCAAATTCTTATATTGAATGTCAGGGAGCAGAAGAAAAAGTATTATTCCTATCATACTTGTTACAAATGCAATGTTTAATCTACCAAAGATCAGTTTATGTTTATCTCCTACTTTGTCATAAAATTTATATGTAACAGCCAGATGAGATAATCTATTTTATGTTTAAAATAAGTAGTAATTTGTATGGACAATAATATATTTAATGAAAGTGAAGAAGTTTCATACAAAATTAAATTTATATTTATGTCAACTAGATCTTTCAAATTAACCACTACAGGTCAATAGTACTAGATTCTATTTGCCAGAAACATAAGGAAATAGGATAAATATTCTTTTTTTTAAAGGTGCTTTTAATAAGACTTAGTTATTCTGAGTTAAAGGAAAAAATTTACATGTGGGAAAAGAATTGAAAATAGTAAGAATGGACATTTATCGAGCACTTATCATGAATTAGGAATTGTTAAAGTAATCCATATGTATTAATTCATTTAATGATCACAAAAAAAACCTCTGAGAAGTGACACAACTTCTAAGTGCTCACCCAAACCATAGCCTCCTCTTGTTTTTCAGCTGAGAGCCCTTTCCCAGTTTCTTTTGTAGTTAGAAGTGGTCATGTGATTGAGTTCTAACTAGTGGAAAACACAAGTGATCTGTAGTCCTTCCAGGTCTGGCCCATAAAACTCTCCCACAGGTGATCCTCCATATTCTTTTTGTTTTTCCTGTTAATAGGAATGAAGACGTTTCCTAGGATGTCCTCAGCAGATATGTTAAAAATAGAACATTTCTGTCTTGGGTCACTGAAATTAAATCTCTCTTATATAAGTCAAGTCTAATTATAACTAGTTATGAATGGTTATAACTCAATATATGTATGATAAGGTCTTTTAGTTCTTAAAGGGATACAGTATTCTTAAAATGACACCTAATCATATTTTGTACCCATATGATTTAACTTTTCATTTTTTGTCTTTTCTTGCTGCATATTTTTAGAATTATATATATTTTCAATCTCATATTTTATAGCAGAATGTTCTGTGCAGAAATATATTTGGACATGTCAATAAATACATTGGAATTTGCTGCATACATTTGCTTATTTATAAAAACCTTGGAAGAGTGTTATGTCTGATATAAAACACAAAGGATCACTAAAAATATTATACTTAAAAATATAATTATAGATCAAATTCTAAGGGATTTTTTTCTCTTCTAATTTATTTAATAAGAATTACTTAGGTTGTTATGGAAGATTGTTAGATTTCAATTTGAGATTTGTTTTAATCAGAATGTTTTGTTCTTTAATCTCTAGCCTCTATTATCAGTAAATTGTGTCTCTACTTAAAAATTATATTGCCTTTTGGATATTTCAGAGAACAAATAGTATTAAAGTAGAACTTTAAAACTTGGAGCAAGAAAATATAAAGATATGTATTTAAAAAGAATAAATGTCAAGATCTTAATGGTCTCTCTCCAGAAAAACAGGGTTAATGCCTTTTACACTGGAGATGCAAAGGTTTGATTAAATTCTAATTTTCAGAAGCTTTGGACAGTAAAGAGCAAAGAATTGGTGACAAAATGATCACAGCTATGTAGATTTGTAACATACTATTGAACCTCTGCAATGAGTTTAACTGGACCTTCCAGATCTAAAAAGAGCTGAGCACATTCTTGCAGTACATTCTATTCCTTCAAAACACTAAGGTAATTAGCTCCTATGAGGGGTGTAAGTTGTAGGGAGGAAGTGTGAACACAAACATTTGGTAGAATAGGTTGACTTTTGATTAAATACAATTTATAAGCTTTTATTTTGGTTTTTGTGGACTAGTTAGTAGACAATATTTCTCTTGGTAACCCTGTGCCAGGAGGCTTGTTATCTCTATTCTAAACTGAAGTCTGGGAGAAGTTAAAAATGTTCCTGTTTGGATATGAAAAGAAAGGGAGAATGAAAAAGCTATGCATGGTGGAATTCGTGACAGTGAGAGCATGACGGATATATTTATGTAATCAGATGAGCAATGTAGTAAATTACTGCATTTCATCAAATTGAAGATGTATATGTTTAAAATTAGCATGCATTTTACAACTCCTATCAACTAAGTGTCAGTCATGATGTACTAGTTAATGCCTGCATGTATGCAAATTTGGCATACCTATATTTTACTCACCTCCTTGAGTTATGTGTGTTGTTGGAACTATGGGTATTGTTACTACACACTTAATAGTGCACTGTAGAGATTACCGAGTCTTGAAATAGATAAAACAAATCTTAAGGGAAAGAGAGGCTGGAATGACCAACTCCACAAATTACACAAGATTATTGTTAGAGTGTTGAAACATAAATTTGTTTAAAAACTTTCTGTTGTCTGAACAGAAGGTGCTTAAGTTTCAGCAAAATGTAATTTGAATGAGGAAAAAATAAAACTATGAGCTTATTCAGGTAGAATAGCACTAGTATCACAACTTTCAGAGTGGATATCAGCAGCTTAAAAGAAAAATCTTGGAAACAAGAATCTTTTAAGAAATGTTGCATCACCAGCAAGTTTGATAGCACAGAGAACAATATTGTGTTGAAAAAATAAGGAAAGAAATGACTCCAAGTTAAAAACAGATAATAGTAGAGTCAGGGTTTATGAAGAAGTTTCTAGAAATAAATTTTTTTTCTAACATTTTTCTTCATGTGATATATGTTAAAAAAATCTATGTCTAGGAGTGCCTGGTGGCTTAGTCATTTGAGTGTCTGATTCTTGACTTTGGCTGAGGTCATGATCCCAGCCAGGGTCATGGGATTAAGCCCTGTGTTGGGCTTCACACTAGCGTGGAACCTGCTTGGAATTCTCTTTCTCTTTCTCTCTGCCCCTCCCCCCTCTTGTACTCTCTCTCTCTTTAAAATAAAATTTAAAAATATTTAAAAATCGATGTCTGAATAAATACAAAATATTTTCAATAAAAATTATGAGTGAAAAACCATTTATCTCCATATAACTGGGAGCATTTTGCTGATATTGTTTCATAAAAAATTGTGGGACATCATCAATGGCATCTTACATTAAGTATAACTTATTATATTTTCCATGACCTAATATTATTTTCAAGCATATTAAAATTATAAGCACAAGGTTAAAGATATGCAATATTTATATGTTAAACTACCTATATATTGGTTTATCCCTTTTGCCCATCTGGCAAAAGTTTTAGGCTAACCCTCAATGAATCTACCTCACTCTACTTACATAATAGACAGGAAAAGGAAGAATGGCTTCATTATCATAATTGACTCATTAAGATTGAATGCCTCCAGTTATTCAGCACTAGACCGGGTGCTATTTGTCGACTACCTCACACAATCCTGACAAAGGTCTGTATAGATATCATTCCAGTGTGCAAATGAAGAAACTGAGGCTAAGAGAAATTGTGCTGAGAGTCACATATTTAGTATGTAATGGAGCTGTAATTTGACTTCAGGCAATCTGGCCGCAGCATCTATGCTGCACCACTATAATCTACAGAGAAGCTATACTGCATAGTGATTAAAGCATAGACACAGAAGCCTGATGAGTTGGGTTCAAATTCCACTCTGCCATTAACCAGTTGTGTGACCCTAGAGAAGTGATTTAACTGCTCTGTTTCAATCTTCTCTTCTGCAAAATGGTGATGAGAATAATATAGTATCTTCTCCATTAGAACATTATAAGGATTAAATGAGTTAATATATGTACAACATTTAGAATAGTGTCAAGTGTATTATTAACATTATCTAAATGTTAGCCTTTTGTTGTATCATCTCCTTTGTATTATTATTGACCAGAAAGAGGATTATCTGCCCTGAAAGAAACAACCTGGTGATCACAGAAAAATCCATCAGGCATTTTTTTTCTCTGCTGCCTACATTAACTTTTTTTTTTTTTTTAACCAGAAAACCAAGTATGATGGCTTCTTTCCAATTGTTCTATTTAATTGAACAATTATGATTAAAGATCAGCATTATCTTTAATGAGTTTTCCTATAGCCACATTAACTCTACTCTCTAAATAGGGTGTTCAGTGGATCTTTTGAATTTCTTGTTGATGGTAGCAAATTCAAATTTAAAGTCATTGTTATATTTCCTTATTACAGGACTAGAAATGAATACTCTAAAGTTTGCTTCATGTTGTTAAAGACTTGTTTTCCCTAAAGATGAAAATATAAAGAACATTTAAAAGGATGCCTGAAAAATCACAAGGAAAGATTATATAGCTATATAAATTGTTAAAATGTACTTATGTTGTATTATTTTCCCAAGAAATACCACACTGAAATAAACTCTTGTTGACAGAACTAAGTTACTTGTTTTGGTTCTAAAAGTTACCCAATATAGGGGGGCCTCTGTGGCTGAGTCGGTTGAGCATCTGACTCTTGATTTTGGCTCAAGTCATGATCTTGCCCTTTGTGAGATCCAGCCCTGCATTGGGGTCTGCACTGACAGCACTGAGGCTGCTTGGGATTCTCTCTCTGACTCTCTCTGCCCCTCCCCTGTGTGTGTTTGCACTTGCGCTCTCTCTCTCTCAAAATAAATAAGCTTAAAAAAAGTATATTTAAAAAAAATTACCCAATATAGGGGCAGCTGGGTAGTTCAGTCAGTTAAACATCTGACTCTTGGTTTGGGTTCAGGTCATGATCTTGAGGTTTGTGAGATCCAGCCTGAGATCTCCATCTTCATGCTAACAGCATGGAGACTGCTTGGGACATTCTACACCTCTCCCTGCTTTTGCCCCCTGCCCCCAAAATAATTGAATAAACTTTTAAAAGGCACTGAATAAATGTCTATTTTATAGGCATTTATTTTATAGGCAATTTAAATAATTAATGTAAAACATCGAATACAAAGACTCAAAATTAGTTAACTCTACTGTTCTCCTACTCGTTTATACCCAACTTCTCCTCCAGCCTTTTTCAGAAAGTAGGATCACTCCTAGGATAAATGAGACACCAAGAAAATATTTTCGATGTAACTTACAATATATATAAATAACCTGATTTTAAGAACTACAAAATTTCTGGGCCCATAGGAGCATTGTAGTTTGTTGATGAAGATTGAGAACAGTAGATAGAGAAAATACACAAACATATTTTTTTGTCAATCAGTACAAAGAAATATTCTTTATAGTGTTCAAAAATTATGCCTTCCTGTTTAATTCCAGGAGCCATTTCTTTTCATTCTTTATTGTCAAAGGTGTGATTCCTGACCAGTGTCATATCTCCACTACAAGACAAAGACAGCAACTTATTTTTTACAATGCTATGGCTCTTTGGAACATATTTTTATTGAAACAATCCAGATCTTTTTGCCTTTCTATTTCCAATGCCATTTATTTGTCACTACTTAATGATGTTGCTCTCTCATCCATAATGTTGCTCTGGTTAGTGACTTCCAATGCTTCTCTCAAACTGTGTGTTTTATTTGATGACATTCATGTAAGTTTTATTCAAAGCATGCAGGAAATATAATGATAATTTATTTTTGTGGTCTTGTTAAGCTTACCATGTGGAATTTTATAGCATAAGTAGAGAGGAACCCATTTCCAACAATGTCTTCTCTTAAACTCAAGGACACAATAATTGCAGTCCTAAACATGTGATCTCATTTAATGCAGACTGCACCTGTACTTACATACACTGACAGTGGTGAGAGGAGAGATGAGGAACATTAGGGTCAGTGCAAGAAAAGTGGTCCTATTCATACAATGATTGTACTTCACCTAGAAAAGCTTAAAACTTACCTGAAAGAGAATGAAATCACATCAATTAAAGGCAAGAGAGGGCATTGATTGAAAGAACCCATTGGCATTATAGAACAATGGTGTTGAAAGCCCTCAAAGAAGATATACATAGCCACCCCTGGAAGATAAGATGGCTAAACACATGGAGTTGAATCTGCAAAGAGAGTAAACACCCAGGATGTCAGTGGCAGGGTATTCATAGTAAAGAATGTCTGCTGCCAGTCTCACCTCCCTTGGGTGTTGTTGACCAAAGTTGGCAGCAGTTAAACTATATACAATTGATATCCATGCACAGGGGCCATGTATAAAGCTCAAGACCAATGTTCTGTGAAAGACTAAAATAGCTCATAGCCTTGAACTTGGCCTGTATTTGAAATGCCCTCAAGAATTATATCAATAGGATTCTGGAGGCCAATCTTACATTAAAGAAATACTTCCCCACCCAGCAGAAATTATTGGTTTGCTAAGCCACCTTCCAGGAACTAGAGACCAACTATGGTTCCTATAAGTATAAACACAAAACTACTTATGCCATTTAGTCAAAACCACACTTAGGGTAGAGAGTTGGAGGGGTGCCTCAGTGGTTCAGTCAGTTGAGTGTACGACTCTTGATTTAGGCTCAAGTCATGATCTCACAGTTCGTGAGTTCAAGCCCCATGTCAGGCTCTGTCCTGCTTTGGATTCTCTCTCTCCTTTCTCTGTCTATCCTCTCCCTCTCTCTCTCTCTCTCTCTCTCTCTCTCTCTATCAAAATAAATAAACTTAAAAAAAAAAAAAAGATAGAGAGTTTGAGAGTTCTCCAAAGGGGAAAAGTATGGATCAAGTTCCTTGTGGGTGCTGGTCTGGGCTTGAGAGTCCCTGCCCAAATGGCCTTGTCAAATAAGATACTCTAAAGTATGGAGTGTTCCAGTTGTGGGGCCTCCAACAGTGGCCCTAGTGGGGCTGATTCTGCATAAGACTTTCAGTCTCATTGAGATCCTTGAGTTACACAGCAGGAATCACTACTTAGTCTGACTTCAGATTCTTCTGTAAACTTATTGACATAAGCCATTACCCAAGACATCATCAAATTAGTTATTAAAGGATATCTTAGGCCAAGTTACAGCAAGCGAATATTCTTAAAACTTTAAAATCCTGTCTGTATTCTAGTATATTTCCCAGATCCCTCCAATTTTAACCTCCTCCCGTTAATTGTAATGGTGTCAACATACTCAGAAGAGTTGAAAGAGAGGGCCTACAAATGGAATCTTTGCCCTACATTCAGAGGTGTTTTTCCTCAGGGTTTATCAACTGATCTTTTTTTTTTCTAATATATTTTTGACATTTTATGCCCTACAGCTCACAATTGTTAACAGAGATATATTCTTGGCTCCTAACAAACATCTTGGCACCAAGGATAGCTTCTCTGATGTTCAGCAAATATAAATATTACATATCAAGCATTATCTCATTCATCATGTCACTACAATCGATTCTAAAAGAGAACTGAAAGAATCAAAGATTTTAAAAATAAACTGATAATATAATATATTGAAGAGTGACAATGCATTATCTAATGCATTTGCTGATTACTTACCTCTAATTAAGGTGGGTATACAGTTCTTCCAATTTTGTTTCATGATCCCCACCTTTAAACCCTCAGTAGCTAACCACGTTAGCTACTTTTCAAAATTTTGTTTTAATTCCTCCCGTAGCTTTTTAGATATACCTCTTTGTACCTGTTTTTTTTTTCCCCGAAGTGCTCACCCTAGAAATTACAATATGCATCTTTAACTTATCACAGCATATTTCAAGTTAATATTTTGTCAATTCACAAAAAGTGAAATGATCTTAGCAATAGTAAGTAATCTTTATTATCCTGATAAACCTTTGTTGCTAGTACCATTATATTTTCAGAAAGTTTTTTTCCAGCTTAAAAACTTAGCTTGAGTGTGAGAAGTTTTCTGAAACAGTCCTAATGTTAAAACTACTTTGTACTTCTAGAATAAACTTAGCTGATCACAATTATTTTAATCTAATCTAATCTTATCTAGTTTAATTAAATTTTTTTTATATAGAGGGAACATGAGCAGGGAAAAGATGCAGAGGGTCAGAGGGAGGAAAGGGAGAATATCAAGCATTCTCCACGCTCAGTGCAGAGCCCATTGTGGGGCTCAATCTGGGATCATGACTTGAGCCAAAATGAAAAATCAGATACTCAACTGAGTGAGCCACCCAAGCACCCCACAATATTTTATTTTTAAAATTCATTGTAGGAGTCAGTTTGGATATATTTTGTTTATAATTTTGGAATGCATGTTTGTGAGTTCAATAAGCCACAATTTACTTCCTAGAACTGTCTTTGTATTGTTTGTTATCAAGTTTTTATTAGCTTCATAAAGAAAAATGGAAAGTGCTTCTTTTCTCTATACCTAAAATAATATCTGTGAAAGACTATAATTGTTTTTTTTTAAACATTATTTATTTGAGAGAGAGAGAGAGAGAGAAGAGAGAGAGAGAATACAAGCTGGGGAGGGGCAGAGAGAAAGAGAGACACAGAATCTGAAGCAGGCTCCAGGCTCTGAGCTTTCAGTACAGAGCCGGATGTGGGGCCCAAACTCACAGACTGCGAGATCATGACCTGAGCTGTAGTCAGATGCTTAACCAACTGAGCCACCCAGGTTCTCCTATAATTATTTGTTTCTTAAATGTTTGATAGAACTTGCTGGCCTAATTATTTGGGTTTGAAGTTTTCTTTATTGAAATATTTAATTGTGATCCAATTTTGTAACTAATCATAGCACTTTTCTATTTTCATTCTCTTTTTTGAGTCAGATTTAGTAGGATGTTTCTAGGAATTTTTCTAGTCCACCTGTTTCCAAAGTTGTTGTAAAAATAATTGTTATATTTTTTGTTATAATTTTAATGCCAGCAGCAAGTGCAATTAGTTATGTCCCATTTCATTTCTAATCCTGTTTATTTGGGCCTTCCTTCTTTTTACTTGATCAATTTTATGACTTTTCTTGATTTTATAAATTTTTGCAAAACCAACTTTTTCTTTATTGAATATCATCTGTTTTTGTTTTTAATCTTATTATTTCCTTTCTTTTTTGACAAAAGCCCTTCATTATTTTATTTCCTCATTTTTTATTTTTATTTTTTAATGGTGCTGATAAGTGCTTGACTTTTACGAACTTTCACAACAATATTAATATGACCCAAGCTTCATATGAAAAGTATATAATAATTATTGAACTATCATATTTTATCTTTTTTAGTCACATGGTTCTTTTTGTTTTCATTATTTAAATTCCAGTTAATTAACATACAGTGTAATATTAGTTTCATATGTACAATATAGTTATTCATCACTTCCATACTACACCTGCTGATTATCATACACATAAATTTCTAAAATGAACTCAAAATGTGTTGTCTTTTTTGTGGTTAAGTAATATTCCATTATATATATTATATATATAATATATATCACTTCCTCTTTATGTATTTATCAGTTGGTGAAAACTTGGGCTGTTTCATAATTTGGCTATTGTAGATAATGCTGCTGTAAACATCAGGGTGCATGTATCCCTTTGAATTAGTATTTTTGTATTCTTTGGGAAAATACCTAGTAGTGCAATTGCTGTATCATAGGGTAGTTCTATTTTTAACTTTTTGAGGAATCTCCATACTGTTTACCAGAGTGGCTGTACCAGTTTGCATTTCCACCAACAGTGCAAGAGGGTTCCCCTTTCCCCATATCGTTGCCAACATCTGTTGTTTCTTGTGTGTTTTTTTCTTAAGTTTATTTATTTATTTTGAGAGAGAAAAAATGCATGTGCATGCATGTGCATGTGTGAGTGGGGGAGGAGCAGAAAGAGGTATAGAGAGAGAATCCCAAATAGGCTCCACGCTGTCAGCACAGAGCCTGATGCGGGGCTTGATCTCAGAAACCGTGAGATCGTGACCTGTGCCAAAATCAAGAGTTGGATGCTTAACTGACTGACCACCCAGACACAACTGTGTTGTTGATTCTAGACATTATGGCAGGTGTGAGGTAATATCTCATTGTAGATTTGTATTTAACTGATGATGAGTGATGTTGAGCATCTTTTTGTGTGTCTGTTGGCCATCTGTATGTCTTCTCTGGAAAAATCTATATTCATGTCTTCTGACTTTTTTTAAATTGGATTATTCATTTTTTGAGTGTTGAGTTTTATAAGTTCTTTATATATTTTAGATACTAACCCTTCATCAGATATGTCATTTGTGAAGATATTGTCCAATTCTGTCAGTTGCCTTTTAGTTTTGTTGATTGTTTCCTTTTATGTGCACAAGATTTTTATTTTGATGAAATCCTAATAGTTTATTTTTGCTTTTGTTTCCCTTGCCTCAGGAGACATATCTAGAAAGAAGCCGCTATGGTTGATGTCAAAGAGATTAATTCCTATGTTGTCCTCTAGGATTTTGAGTTTCCTATCTCACATAGGTTTTTCATCTCATTTTGAATTTATTTTTGTGTAATATAAGAAAGTGATCCAGTTTCATTCCTTTGCATGACTTGTCCAGTTTTCCCAATACCATTTGTTGAAGAGACTGTTTTTTTTTTTTTCCATTAGATATCCTTTTCTGCTTTGCCAAAGATGAGTCGACCATATAGTTGTGGGTCTATTTCTGGGGTTTCTGTTCTGTTCTATTGATCTATGTGTCTGTTTCTGTGCCAGTACCATACTCTCTTGATGACTACAACTTTGTAATATAGCTTGAAGTCTGGAATCATGATCCCTCCAGGTTTGCTTGTCTTTTTCAAGGTTACTTTAGCTATTTGAGGTCTTTTGTGGTTCCATACAAATTGTAGGATTGTTTGTTCTACCTCTGTAAAAAATGCTTGTGGTATTTTGTTAGAGATTACATTAAATATGTACATGGCTTTGGGTAGTATAGGCATTTTAACAATGTTTGTTCTTCCAATCCATGAGCATGGAATGTCTTTCCATTTCTTTGTGTGATCTTCATTTTCTTTCATTGGTGTTTTATATTTTTCAGAGTACAGATCTTTTACCTCTTTGGTTAGATTTATTCCTAGGTCTCTTATTGTTTTTGGTGCCTTGATTTCTTTCTTCTGCTTCATTATTGGTTATAGAAATAAGATTTCTCTACATTGATTTTTGTATTTGTGTACTAGTTCTAGCAGTTTTTTTTTGTGGTCTTTCTGGTTTTCTGTAAAAGTATCATGTCATCTGCAAATAGTGGAAGTTTGACTTCTTCCTTGCTGATTTGGCTGCCTTTTATTTCTTTTTCTTGTCTGATTGCTGTGGCTAGGACTTCTGGCGCTATGTTAAATGAAACATCCCTGAGATAAGAGTGGACACCCCTGTCTTACTCCTGCTGGTAGAGAAAAACCTCTGTTTTTCCTTATTGGAGATGATATTAGCTGTGGGCTTTTGTATGTTGCCTTTATTATATTGAGGTATGTTCTCTCTAAACCTACTTTTTTGAGGATTTTTATCATGAATGGATTATGAACTTTTGCTTTTCTGCATCTATTGGAAGAATCATATGGTTCTTTTCCTTTATTAATATGGTGTCACATTGACTGATTTGTATTATCAAACCACTCTTGCAACCCAGGAATAAATCCCACTTGATCATGGTGAATGAATTTTCTAATATTGTTGGATTCAATTAGTTAATATTTTGTAATATGTAAAATACTCATTTTGCATCCTTGCTCAGGGATATTGGCCTATGGTTCCCTTTTTTAGTGGAGTCTGTATCTCAGTTTGATGTGAGGGTATTCCTGGCCTCAAAGAAGGAATTTGGAAGTTTTTCTTCCTTTTCTGTCTTTTGGAATAGTTTGAGAAGAATAGGTTTTAACTCTAAATGTCTGGTAGAATTTGCCTGTGAAGCCATCTGGTCCTGGACTTTTTTTGTAGGTAGCTTTTTTATTACTGATTCAATTTCTTAGCTGGCTATTGTCCTGTTCCAGTTTTATATTTCTTCCTGTTTCAGTTTTGGTAGTTTATATGTTTCAGGAATTTATCCATTTCTCCAGGTTGTCCAGTTTGTTGGCATATAGTTTTTCATAATATTCTCTTATGATTATATATCTGTGGTGTTGGTTGTTATTTCTCTTCTCTCATTTTAATTTTTTTAGTTCCTTTTTAACATTTATTTTTGAGAGAGAGAGTGTGTGTGTGCACAAGCAGAGGAGGAACAGAGAGAGGGGGGCAGAGGATCTGAAGTGGGCTCTGCAGACAGCAGAGAGCCCAATGCGTAGCTCAAACTCACAAACCGTGAGATCATGACCTGAGCTGAAGTCAGATGCTTAACGAACTGAGCCACCCAGGTGCCCTCTTCTCTCATTTTAATTTAATTTATTAAGGTCCTTTCTCTTTTCCTTTTGGCAATTCTGGCTAGAGGTTTATCAGTTTTATTAATTCAAAGAACGAGCTCTTGGGTTCATTGATTTCTTCTAGTTTTTTTTTTTTTTTTTTTTTTTTTTTTTTTTTTTTTTTTTTTAGTTTGTAAATCATTTATTTCTGTGGGGCAGTACCTTCTCGGTTCTATTGAAGCCAAGCCTGCTGACCTTTAACACCAGCTTTAAGCCCTGCTGGTTTGCAAGAACTCATGAAATTTAGCCCCTCTCATTTTTCAAGCCAATGGCTTTGGGGAAACTTTGTCCTTGTGTGCTCCCATCTGTGCTGCTCTTTTTCTCACCCATCTCTGCAACCATGGCTCCCTCCTCTCTGTTTCTCTCCTGAACCATGTCTCCACACTTCCTACTTTCTTCAATGTGGCCTTTCTTTCCCTTTAGTTGTGGAATTTGTTCTATCAGTCTTCAGGTCGATTTCTGGGGTAATTAGGATGATTTGATAGTTACTAGTTGCTTTCATGGGACAAGATAAGCCTAGAATCCTCCTATTCCACCACCATCTTGCTCTCTGAAGTGATTTCTTTTTAAAAAAAAATGAGGTAGGGGCGCCTGGGTGGCTCAGTCAGTTAAGCATTCAACTTCTTTTTTTTTTTTTTCATTTTAATTTTTTAAAAGCTTTTTTTTTTTTAACTTTATAGTTTATTGTCAGGTTGGTTTCCATATGACACCCAGTGCTCTTCCCCACAAGTGACCTCCACCAAGACCATCACCCCCCATTACCTTTCTCCCCTCCCCTTCCCCCCTCAGTTTGTTTTCAGTATTTAAGAGTCTCTCATGTTTTGTCTCCCTCCCTCTCCCTAACTCTTTTTCCTCCTTCCCCTCCCCATGGTCCTCTGTTGGATTTCTCCTGTTAGACCTATGAGTGCAAACATATGGTATCTGTCCTTCTCCGCCTGACTTATTTCACTTAGCATGACACCCTCGAGGTCCATCCACTTTGCTACGAATGGCCAGATTTCATTCTTCCTC
>CM053570.1:17509009-17532564 GCA_028646485.1 Cryptoprocta ferox
GTTCTTTTAATGGTGTCCCTCGATTTCTCTTGTTGTGCCTTTGATTATTTTATTTCCCTGGTCAGTGATATTTGGGACTCTCCACCATGTATACTTTGGCTTGTTTTTTGAGGTAGCCCTGAAAAGGAAACAGACTAGCATACAGGGAACAAAAGCACGCAAACGCACAGACAATCAAAGAAACAAGCAAGCCAAAAGGGGAAAGGAAGTAAAGAAAAAGAAAGGAGAAAAAAGAAAGAGAGAAAAGAAGGAAGAAAAAGAAACAAAAACAAAAAGAAAACGAAAAACAAGGTGGGGACAGAGACAGCAAAAGTCTGTGGGCAGTCTAAAAGCATATAACCAGCCAAAAGGAGAGATAAGAATATGCTACAGGAAATATATCTGGATGGCAGCAGAAAAGAAGGAGAAGGACAGAAAAAAGGAAAAAAAAAAAAAAAAAGAAAACTCCCTTGTGCGGATGGGCGTGGTCTGGCGTCAGGTCAGGTCTCAGGGGCTGGTCTCTCCGAGGCCCTGCCTTGGTGGTTGGGGGTAGAAGTATGGCGCCGCCTCAAAGTTTTGCCGGAACCAAGCGTTGCAACCGCCCTTCTGAATCCGATCTCCATGTGCTGCGGGCGAGCCAAACTGTATTCTCCAAGCTCTGCCTCACTTCCAAATCCCAGTCCATGCAGTTCAACACCGTCACCGGGGATGAGATGTGTTCCCGCTGGCGGCCGGCCTCCCGGCCTGGCTTGTGCTGACCTTTTCGCGGAGCCGACACCGCCGTCGCCGCAGCCGCTGCTGCTTTTCAAGGCGCCTTTCTCGGCGCCGCCGCCGCTTTTCGTGCCGCTGCCGCCGCTTTTTGCACCGCCGCCGCCTTTATCTGTGCCACTGCCGCTCCCGGTGCGGTTTGTAGTGGATGCTGCTGCTGCTGCGCCCAAGGAAGGATTCACCAGCCAGATGGGGCGGATTTCTCTCCCGGTGCTTGGCAGTTATATATGGGGAGATGGGCAAGTTTTTCCTCCCTTAGAGATGGTTCTATGTGCGTTTTCCGTCTTTCTCTTCTCCTGGTCTCTCCGGGCCACAGCGCGCTCTCCCTGTGTTGGGCTCGGGGGCTCCTTCCCCCTGCACCACTGGGACCCGCCCGTCCCCTAATTTCCCAGATCACAGTCACTCACTCAGGCATCTTTGAGGTTGTCTTCTTTCTGACGTCTGTTTCTTCTTTCCCCCACTTGCAAATCCAAGTTTTATCCCTTCAGTCCTTCTCAGTTCAATCCATACGGGTGTGGGCGGGTTATAGAGCTCCCTGCTTCTCCGCCATCTTGCCCTTTTAAAGCCTAAGCATCCAACTTCTGCTCAGGCTATGATCTCACGGTTCCTGGGTTTGAGCTCCGCATCAGGCTCTGTGCTGACAGCTAGCTCAGAGCCTGGAGCTTGTCTACGCATTCTGTGTCTCCCTCTCTCTCTGCCCCTCCCCTGCTCACACTGTGTCTCTCTCGCTCTCGCTCTCGCTCTCTTTCAAAAATAAATAAAACATTTTTAAAAAATTTTTAAAAATTTAAAAAATGAAGTATAATTGTCATACAATAGTATATTAGTGTCAGGTGTACAACATAGTGATTCAACATTTGTATACCTTTTGAAATGATCACAGTAGTGCTCATCTGTCACCATACAAAGTTAGTATAATATTATTGATATTCCCCTGCTATACATTAAACCCAATGCTTTATTTATTTTATAAATATAAATTTGTACTTCTTGATCTCCTTCACCCATTTTGCTCCCCTCAACTCCCTTTCTGTCTCCCAACCACCAATCTGTTCTCTGTATTTGAGTGTGAAATGTGTTTTGTTTGTTTGTTTTGATTCTACATATAACTGAAATCATATGGTATTTGTCTTTCTATGACTTATTTCACTTAGGATATTGCCCTTCTGGTCCATTTATGTTGACACAAAAGGCAAGATTTTATTCTTTTTTATGGGTGAGTGGTATTCCATTGTATGTGTACACACACACACACACACACACACAACATACATATTCTTTATCCATTCATCTATTATAGGGCACACAGGTTGTTTTGATATCTTGGCTATTGTAATTAATGCTGTAAAGAACATATGGATGAAGATGTATTTTTGATTTAGTGTTTGAGTTTTCTTCAGATAGATACTCAGTAGTAAAATTGCTAGATGTTATAGTAGCTCTAGTTTTAGTTTTTCAAGGAAACTCCATCCTGTTTTCCATATTGGCTGTACCAATTTAGATTCACACCAACAATGCAAGAGGGTTTCCATTTCTACACATTCTTGACAACACTTATTATTACTTTGCTTTTTGATGATAGTAATTCTGACAGGGATAAAGTGACATCTCATAGTGATTTTGATTTGCATTTCCTTGATGATTAGTGATGTTGAGCATCTTGTCAAGTGTCTTTTGGCCGTTAGTATGTCTTTTTTGGAAAAATGTTTATACAGATCCTCTGCCCATTTTTTAAAAGATTTTTTTTGTTTTATTTTTTGTTAAATTTTTTTCTATTTTTATTTTTTATTTAAATCAAAATTAGTTAACATAGAGTGTAATAATATTTTCAAGAGTAGAATTTAGTGATTCATTACTTACATATAATCCCCAGTACTCATCCGAAGAAGTGCCCTTGTTAACACCCATAACCCTTAGCCCATCCCTTCACCCAACACCCCTCCAGCAAACCTCAGTTTGTTCTCTGTGTTTAAGAATCCTTTATGGTTTGCCTTGTTCTCTGTTTCTATTTTATTTTTGCTTCCCTTCCCCTATGTTCATCCATTTTGTTTCTTAATTTCCACATATGAGTGAAATCATTGATATTTATCTTTCTTTGATTGGCTTATTTTGCTTAGCATAATACACTCTAATTGCAACCATGTTGTTGCAGATGACTGTGACCATTTTTTAATCAGATTTTTTTTGTTAATGAATTGTATGAGTTTTTAAAATATATTTTGGATATTAACCCCTTATCTAATATATGCTTTGTAAATATCTTCTCCTTTTCAATTTGTATGCCTTTTATTTTATTTTTCTTGTCTAATGGCTGTGGTTGGACTTCTAATACTATGTTAAATAAAAGTGGGGAAAGTGAGCATTCTTATCCTTTTCATAACCTTTGAGGAAAAACTTTCAGCTTCCAACCACAGAGTATCATATTAGCTCTGAGTTTATCAGACATGGCCTTTATTATATTTAGGTACATTCCCTGTATATCCATCTATATCCATCTTGGCTTCTATGTCATAAATCCATCACACATGTGTGGGTTTATTTCTTGGCTCTCTATTGTATTCCATTCATCTATATGTCTGTTTTTGTGCTAATACATACTGTTCTTATAATATTTTTGTAATATAGTTTGAAGTTACAAAGTGTGATGCCTCTAGATTTGTTCATCTTTCTTAAGATTGCTTTAACTATTGTGGTTTAAATTTTGTTTTTTTTTTATATTTCTGTGAAAGATACCTTTGGAATTTTGATAAGGATTACATTGAATCCATAGATTATTATGGGTAGTATAGACATTTTAACAATATTATAATCCATGAGCATGGAATATCTTTCCATTTATTTGTCTCATCTTCAATTTCTTTCACCAAGTCTTATGGTTTTTAGTATGCAGATCTTTCACTTCCTCAGTTAAATTTTTTATGAGGTATTTTATTCTTTTTGATGCAGTTAGAAATGGGATTGTTTTCTCAATTTTTCTAATAGTTTGATATTAGGGATATAAATGCAACTGATTTTTGTATATTGATTTTGTATCCTGCAATTTTACTGTTTGTTTATATAAAATAAATAATAATAATAAAATAAAAATAAAAAGGAAGCTATATACTATTTCCCCTACATATAAAGCTTTTGCAGTACTCTATGATCCATAGACTTGGTGCATAAAGGGTTTGTGTTGGTCTTCTGGGGAATAGCCTGTTGCACTGATTCTCACAGGGACTTGCTCTAGTGTAGACATGCCTGCAGGGCACAGGGTGGTGGGGATTGGTGTTGGTGGCTCCTGCCTCCACTAGGTGGCATTGTTTTGTCCCTGACATTGATCAATGCTTATGCACAGGGTGAAAATGGCATCGCTGTGCTTTCTTGACCCCTGAGTGGGGAGCTCATGCCCACCACCCTTCAGGAAGCCTTAATGGAAGAGCAGATAATCACTTTTCCTGAGTCCCTGGCCTCCATCAGATCCCTGTCATCACTCTGCCTGCGTCTGGACTGTCCACCTGCCATGCAGCACAGCACTCTTGTGCTTAGGTCAAGTCTGTGGCTAGGCTCTGTAACTCCAAATTTTAGGGATCCAAGGGGCTTGGTCCTTCATTGACCCCCTGGGGGAGGGTCTCCCTGCACTATCGCCACCTGCAGGTTTGTTATTGGGGACATTATAGCTCTTAAACATACTCTAAAATTGCCAAGCTCCTCTGTTTGAGAATAGGCCTACATAAAAAAGAAAAGTATGACTGAAGTTAGGATTATGTTAGCCTACTGGCATATAATGGAAAAGTGCCAAGGAGTGTAGGATGTTGACAAGAAAATGTTTGAAGTATAAGGCAAGGAGAAAATAAAGATATATCAATAATCTTGAGTCCTCAGTGAGGTAAAAGATAAATGAATAGATAGAAGGATAAGAGGTTGGAGTCAGAAAGTTGCAATATATTAATTTATACTTTTCAAGTATTCATTAGAATGTCTAGTTTCAATAGAGGAAAATAACTAAAACTAAGAAGTTTAGTCATTGGATTGATTAATTTCTTTTGGCTGACTTGAGTCAGAGAAAGTTTTATCTTGAAAATCCATAATGGTAACTGTAACTTAAGCAATACTGAAATATTTCCCAGTTTATTTGTATAGAATTATAAAATTTAATATTACAAACAGGGAAATTTTATCTTATTTATATAAATTTATATAAACATAGATCTATCAAAGTATATTGCCATTTAAAATCAATGAATTAATACTATGTTAATAAAATAAAGGTATATAATCTATTAAAAATAAAGTTTTACAACTACTCATTTGTGCTTTTAGGTTGGAAAGAAGTCCATGGTGAATGAGGAAGAATATGCTTGTAATGCTCTAAGGTAAGACAGATTTATTCTTTTACATCAAATCATGTTCACAGTTTTTAGAAAAAGAAGCTATACCCATAATATGATGTATTTCTTCTTAATTTTACATAACAAAAAGATTGCCATTAACATACATTTTAGGTTTTTCTTCTTTGGAGTTTTCAAAGTTTACTAACTTTCTTTGAATAAATCAGCTAAGACCTTGTCCGATATCACTTTGTTTTTAAATTAGAATACACAGATATTTATGAGGCCTATTGATTTTTGTGGGGTTTAAAGATTTAAAATATAAACTGACATGGTGCGTCTAATATTTTAAACTTAATATTACAATTATACTACTGTTCTTCATTGGATAAACCTTTGACTCAGAGAGAGAGCAGCTACCTACAGATACTATGTTGTTGTTATAGTAGACCTGTAGGGGTCACTATTAACAGACAAATGAAAAGCATTTTGTAATTACAGGTTAATATAGCTAAATCTTAAATTGTGTCTGCCCCAAATTGCTAGAAAGACCATAGTACTCCCTTGTATTAAGACATTATAAAAATGTAATGAAAATTTAAATCAGAAATTTTTAGATAATTAGATGATAAAAGTAGATCTTACTACTTGGATGAAAGAGTCACATCATATGATTTAAAATTTCCCATCGCTGCAGTTTCTTAAACAAATTGAAAGAAGAGAAACCTCCATTAAATTTAGTTTTAATAATTTTCTATTATTTTGTCTAATATTTTATCTAATATTTATGAGAATATATAGCAAAAAGACAGATGAAAGCAGGACCTTGTTTGGATTCTCTAAACACAAGCTATGTCTTATATATAAAGTGTAAATTTTACTTCAATAAAAAAAAACCTGAGTAGATATTTCTACTAAAAAGTGGTATAAAGTAATCATTTTTAATGTTCATTTATATGGGTAGTTATCAGGTAGGTGTATGTGGGGAAAGATAGCAGGAATAGTCAACAGAAAAACGACCCTTACCACGCGAATGCCAGTAAAACCCCCTTAAAATGAAGGGAATCTGTCATCTTGTGTAAATTCTCTTCTGCTTCCATAAACACAGCCGTAATCAATTAAAGACCCACTTGTGAAGGAGCCATTGTTTATAGTTCCATTCAGTTGCCGAGTTGTCTTTTAGGCTGCCCATGCGGAAACCCTGGTAAGGTGATGAGAAAGTTCAAAGCACCTAACTTTGCAATGTGGATTTTGTTATTGAAACTTCTCTTTATCTTTTTATTCATTAAAAAAATTGTAGTGTATGTAGTATATATGTTCATTGGTTGTTTCAAGAAAGGGAATGGGCTTAAGAACATAAAGAATGAAAATGATCTAATGACATAATTCTGTGCAACTTTTGGATTGTAATGCCTTATGAATTAGTTCAAAAGGAATCAATGTTGAAAATGTTTGCTAAGAAAATAAATAATATTACTTCATCATAAGTCTCTCAATAGAAAGTGAGAGTGCTTTCTTCAATATTCATTCATTATTTTTGGCATGACTGCCATTTTGTTTTTGTTGTCAACTCTCCCTACTTCTCTAATTTCGACTAGACAGTAGTATTACTACACTGAAGTGTAGTCAGTATTCAGTCTTGATTGCCAGATTTGGGAGACTGCTGGAACTTTGCTAAAGAGGCAGATATAAAAATATTTCAGATAGAATTTGGCATAAATGATTTAAAGATATAACAAGATAAAAATGAATCAATATTAAATATTTAATGCTATTGACATGTATAGAACTAGAGGGAGTAAACAAATAATATAGTAGTAAAAGTTACTTAATGTATGAGAGTAAATCCTCATACAGCAAGCCTAAGGGCTAAGAAAGAAATGACATATGTTATTCTCAGAACCTCACCTTGTCAGAGTAGGAATCTGACTTTTGGGTCACCCTTGATCTTTTGCTTTCTAGGCAAAGATGAGCCAAATTTCTTCCCTGATTACCTAAAAAATAACCTGTCATAGGCTTGGGGGAAGTCACTTTCAACTATAAATCATATTCAAGTCAAATATGAAAGATTTTGGAATGGAAACATAGCAATGAAGTGAACCCCAAGAATGTTTTCTTTCCTAAGATTCCTTTGCTTTTCTAGATCAAATAAAGAAAATAACCATCTTTAGGAATACAATTTAATAAAACTGCTGAGTCTGTTACTGTTATACAAACTCGTAGGCCTCTCTCTTTTCCTTGAGTGACATGTCTGGGGAGTTTATAAGGAAGAGCCTCAGTGCCCAGACCAGCCACTCTACTGATGACTCAGGACACCTTCGCTAAATCCATTCATTACGCTGGCCCCTAGTGGGAGTTACAAGCGAAGCCTGCCAATTAGATGTTGGTAATGTGGACTCTGCTTTAGGGAATTGGGTAAGACTGCCAGAATTCATTCCTGAACTTTAGCAGCCACAAAAGAGTATTTTTCTGTCGTCTGTAACTGATTCAAAACCAGGTCTCAAAAGGACAAGCTTCCTTTTGTGCCCCATCTTTCCTAAAGTCCAATGACTAATAATGTTACAACATCAGGTTTTTCACAAGATCACAGGAAACATCTGATGAAGGAGAAGCAAAGAAAAAAATGTCACCTTTTGACTTGATTAGCCTTTGTTTAACTCTGTTTTCTAATTTTAGAACATTCTTTTTGGAAAATAATTACATGGCAATTCATCACAAACTAATGGTACTTTTTGTTAAATGAGAGATTAAACCTGGGTTGTATCGAGAATCATAAAATAAAAATAAAATAAAAAGCTTTCCATAATCTTCAGGTGGTGAATAAAGAAAGTAATGTAAGTTCATATTTAAAACTGCTTGCCCTTGCTTTGAAAAAAATATTTCCAGATCCTATCCTGGGGCCGTATTGGCATCACTACTTCCTTCTCTGCTAATAAACACACATAAGAGTGAGTGTTTTGCTTTCAAGTTAATTGACATTATTATTGTTTTTAACTTTTTTTTTTTTTACATTTTAGTCAATTTGAATGCTTGGGTGATGTTTTGAAATTTTTGAGGGGCAGTGGTAGATTTTCTAAATAAGGATTCTGTGAACTTAAATATCTTATTAGTAGAGTGAACAAATCTTGGAAAATATCCAAGTCATTTTGTAGAAAATGTCAGAGAACTCTAAACACTAGCAATTTTAGGTAGTAAATTCATAGTCAGCCCCTGTAGACTATAACAAGAAAGATGTGACTCTGTATCTCAGTATGAAGTGTTTTGTATTTGTTGTTGTTTGTTTGTTTGCTTGTTTGTTTTAGAGCAATGTATTCTTTTGGCTTCTGGTCCTAATTTTACTTTAGAAATTATTTTTGATATGCTTCAGACAGTAGCCTTCTGTCCAGGTCTTGAATGCAAGTATTGTATCTTTGTTTTGTATTCTTGTGCAAATATATTTTATAGGGAACCTATTTCAAAATGCTTGTTAAACATATGAGCTTAGTCACGTTAATGTAGTCAAGTGCTGTAACTGTATGGGGCAGGAATTGGAACAGAAGAACCTATGTCTCATACTTATGGCTGCAGCTTACAGTTTGATGAGAGAGGTTTCCTTCATCAGCTCACTGCCTATGCGCATGCTGCACTGCGTACATACTTATTTCTTTCTGTTTTCTCTCTGTCTTTCTCCCTCACACACACACATACACACACCCCCCCCTATAATTTAGGAAAAAACCCCACATTTGTCATAAAGCTTAGGAGTTGAGAGTAAGAGAGTAAGGCCAGGATAGTAACTGTTCAGAACTTGAATGAATTGCCGGTTTTCACCAAGTAAACTGGCTGGCCTTCTCAGGCAGGCTCCAAATTCCTGCTGAAATGAAGACTTTCTTTCCTGGACTAGGCCTGGCATTCCTGGGAAACAATGGCCCTTTTCAAATAGGCTCTGAAATTTCACAGGTGAAGGGAGAGGGGCAGTCATTTGATCCCACCCACAAGAAGCCTGTTAGTATTTTAAAAAGTGAAGACAGAGCCTATCATGGAAATGCAGGCAAAGCTGGCTAGTGGCTAAGAGCTGCAATCTAGATCCACAGTTCTGCAGATCTCTGTGAAATATGAATCAATTTCAGTGTTCTGTCTTTGACTCACATTGCAACTCTTTTTCTAGATTCTCTTAAGAGCAGACTACAGAATCACTGAAATGGGGTTTTATTTTGTATCATGTGTTAAGGAAGAGCAGTATTCAAGTTTTTCCTTAATTAGGAACTAACATTAGAACTTACTTTAAAAAAAGATTAAGGCTGGGGTATCTGTATGATTTTGGAAAACATGCAGGGTAAAAATATTATATAGAGTTATAGAAATATATATATATATATATATAATTACATATATATGTATCCTTTCCAAAATGGTTTTCAATTAGACCTAATTATATTATAATTGAATAATTTAAAAATTCAGAAATGCTCAGATAATTTTGGAATCTCACATGAAAGCATAGACAACATCCAATTTGAAAGAATTTGGGCATATTGATCACCACACATAACATGTACAATTAATATCAGATGTATTTCATAGGTTTTATGGAAACTTTTATTTGACTAGATCTTTCAGTAGATTGAGTGAGATAAACTGAGGGTTTAAAAAATTTTTTTAATGTTTATTTATTTTTGATAGAGATAGAGTGCAAGTGGGAGAGGGACAGAGAGAGACGGAGACACAATCTGAAGCAGGCTTCAGTCTCTGAGCGGTCAGCACAGAGCCCAACGTGGGGCTCGAACCCATGAACTATGAGATCATTACCTGACGCTTAAAGTCTGATGCTTAACTAAGCCACCCAGGCACCCCAAGCTGAGGGTTTTAGTATTCAGTTTCATGGATGAGAAAATAATAAAAGTTCAGATTGTGATATTTATCATTAATAAAAGACATTTTATCAGGCACTCCTTTCTGCAAGAAACTGAGTCTTTCCATTTTTATTCATTTTAATAATCTTAATAACTGCCTCAAGATTAACAATGCACCCAGTATTTAACAGAACACTTATTTTAGACATAAATTACTGAAGACTCAGAAGATAATTGATTTTTACTTAAGAATAAATAATAGAACATTTTATGAAACTGTCACTCTAAATTATATAGTCCTTCTCTAAGAAACCCAATTAACCTGGTCATTATGTAGCAGTATAATATTTTGAAATATTTTTCTTGATATTTTGATTATTATATAGTATATTCTCCCCAATCTACACTCCCCTCTCACCCTGGCCCCAATTCTGCAGCAACCAGGGTGTTCTGAGCTTATATCCTAGAAGAGGGATGAAACAATAGAATAACAACAATAAAATCAAAGTACTGATGTTTGACTTTCAAATGCAAAAAGAAAAAAATTTTAAAACACACACATACACACACAGAGAGTAAATAATAGGAGAAAAAAGCCAAAGTGCAAAAATAAACTAACAATACTGATCAAAACTAGTTTTCCCAACCCACCAAGAAAAAATTTTTGTTGGGGAAGAGGACAAGAAGCAGAGATTATTGGTAGACCACTTGATAAGAGAGTGTATGTACCTTGTTTCCCCAACTCCTGGGTTAATGGTAATTAACAATAGATCAAACTCAAAAACTTGGGATTCTAAGAGACCTGATATTTCTCAAGTGGAGTTTAGAGAGGTGTCAAGCTGTATGCTTTTATCTGCCCTACTCTTCCTCTACCTCATCTATCTACTCTCCCCCTTGCATGGAGAGGAACAAAAGAGTACAGATGGATGGAGTATTCAAGATACAGCTCTAAGATGGCCTCTTAGAAGCTCCTTCTCCTTTAATATAGCCTAGAGAGCAAAAGTATGTTTTTCTGTTAGGTTGAGAGCAGCACAGGTAGGGAGCAAAGAACCAACAGTTGGTGGGAGGGGTTATTTTGAGGAGGAGGAAGATGCAGCTGTCATCCACAAGGGCCAATGACAGAAAATATAGGAGAGAAAATATGTACCCAATGATGGAAATTAGTGTGAAGTGACCATTAAGAACCATATAAACTCTGTTAATTATGTGATACTAAGAGTTTTGCAACTTAGATATAACCTCAGTGGAGGATCTGTAGGTAGAAAGGTAAGTAACTAAAATGATTGAAATTACTCTAAATTGACCAAGATTATTTTTACTACCCAGCAAAACAGGGGGAGGGGGCACAGAATAGAAATTGTTTATTTATAGAAAAATAATGTTAATAATTTTGCACACTTGAATTTTAAGGACTAAGTTAGACCCTCTGCACTCACAAAGAACAAAATTCAAAGAAAAACATCTAAGTTCCCTGCTTTTATTTTTTATTGCTTCATTTATCTTTATTGTCCTACAACTTTAATTGAACTCACATTAAAACGTCCAGTTATCTAGTGGTGCCCCAAGCCTGGAGGCAGTTGCTCACCTCCTCTATCTAGAGGATGAAAAAAGGCTGACTAGCTGCTTGGTGTAGAGCCAGGAGATTACTGCTATTTGAGGCTGGCATATTCTCCTAGAACTTGCTATGGCAAAGGACATGTGAATGGACCAGCTATAGGCCCTTAGGAAAGAGAGCTGGGTAGAAGCCATTTAAGGACTGCTTAAGAGAACCAATGGGGATTGTTGAAGGGACTCCTATAGTGTGATATTGTGAGAGGGAGTCTCCAGGGAAATTAGAGGCTGGATAAGGAGTATCTAGCCAGGAGAATGAAACACCATAGCTATGGAAATCTCCAAAGTATCCATGCAATCATCCTGTAAGAAAGCAGGCTTTAACTACATCTCCAGCACAGAGAATATGGCACAATCAGCCAAGGAAAAAACATTTATTCTTTTATATTTCCTGCTTTATCTGACCCTGGAAGAATCTGAAAAAGCTGCCAGCCAGTGAGGAAGGAGGAAGGCAAGTGAGGAAAAAGAGCAAAGGAAAATCAAGCATTCTCATTATTTTGAGGCAGCCAACTATAGACCTTGACCTTGAGAAGGAGAAGAAATCTCAATTTGAATAGCTATTGACACATTGATTAATAATCTGAATAGTATATATTCTGATTTTTGAAATGAGATAATGCTTTGGGTCTTAAGGGATCATAGGACTGGTTACTACCTAAGAGTAAGCTGGAAAGTAATGAGACCTAGCCAATTTTACATCCAAGGGCAGGAAAGATTTCCCACATTGAATACATTTTAAGGAAGTATTGAAGATAAAACAGAATTGTTACTTTAATTTATTCTATGTCTTATGTTCAACATATTCATTATTTATCTTACAAATAATGCACAAAATACTGTACAGTCACAAATAGTGGATAAATTACTCCTGTACTTGGGTAGGGAGCATTGTTTGACAGTATAAATAAGGACTTGCTGGAGCATTGTTTTGTACTTAGCTCTATCACCTTTATTTACTGGGTCACCTTATATCACAATGTTTCTTAATTTCATTTTTTTTCCCATGTAAGAATGAATAAAAATGTAATAATGCTATGTAAAATGGCTTTTGCTTCAAATGAACTAATATAAATCAAATGTGATAATGAATAAATTTTGAACACTTAAGTGAAATACATATATAGTTTTATATTGTTAAAAATAATAGTGGCCACTCTCAGGGTATTTTATGGACTCAAATTATTTTGTTAAAGGAAAGATTTTTGTTTTTTTAGGGTTTTTTTGAATTTGAAAGTTTATGTTCATATGAATTTCAGACATTTTTGAAACACACACACTATACACAAGTTTTTTTACTTGTGATTTATCATGAAAATTTATCATTTTATTTCTTCCTGTTTTTTGACAGAATCTCAAAATGAGATTTTTTGGTCTCAATTTTAAGGCCTACAAAGATTGACAATAAAATAGTAGGTGATAAGTGTAATATTTATTAGTTAATATGAATACATACACATACATATACATGTACATAAATACTGGTATATAATATATACAAGTATATACTGATATATGATATATACAAGCATATATATGTATGTGTGTATATATATATAAGCATATACATGCTCAGCTGTGTGTATATTTGTGTGTAAATGTGTTTACATAGCTGGCTATGTATATGACTGTATATAAACCTGTGTATATAGTTAGTTTAATTTTCTTAATAATCCTGTGAGATTTATGCTGTTATTTTCTGTATTTTACAGATGAAGGAACTAAAGCACAGAAAGTTTAAATAACTTAGACAAGGTCACATTTATGGTGAATAATAAATCCAGGAGCTACAGCCCAGCAAACTAGTACCAGTGTATGTTCTGTTAAGTATATTCCTATTGCCAGAATCTAAAGAGAATTATAGAACAACCAATGTTAGAATTACAAACCACATCATTAAAAATCAGCTTTGGAAAGGTAAGTGTTTATATAAATGAAGATCAATAATTTAAGCAGAAAGTAGGAAATTGAAAATAATTGTCAGAGTGTTAGTCTTCTATGAACAGTAGTGAATTGCTTCTCCCTTACTTCGAGTCAAGTGAGAGGGACATCAAGAATACAAGTAAAATGCATCAGTACCCTTTGCAGCTTGGGACAGAGACGCAAGAAATCTAAACAACAAAGTCTGGCTGAAGCAGCCTGTGGCAATATATTAAAGGATGCAGGTAGGAAGTAACTCCATTCCTACCAAGAGTGAATTAAGGTTGCATGTTTCCTCTGCTCTAGTTGTGGGATATATATTAAGAGCCTTTTGGAGCTGCCTTAGACTCACTCTAAAAGTCCTGCCTAAAAGGGAGCTACTGTAAGAGAAAGAGATAATAAGGAGAGGTATCAAAACCAACCACCCAATGGAAATGTATTTACTCTCATCAAGGGAGACATTGGTGTAAGACATCAGTGATCAGAGATTGCCAAAGAACCCACAAAGCACCCCCATGTAACCAGTAGTTTAAACATGGACAGAGGAAACCAATGCTAAATTACATTGGTACAAGTTATACATTATCTTTCCTGACACTTATTTTTCCTAGAAGAGTCAGAAACTGTGGTTAGCCTACATCTTCCCCACTGCAAGTAGTCTATCCTACTACTCGTCTTTCAGTCCCTCAAACATGTCAAGTTTATACCTGCCTCAGGATTTTTGCATTAACCACCTTATCTGCCTGACACATTCTTTCCTGTAATGGTCACAAGGCTGTCTCCCATTAGTCAGTCATTTAAATATTAAATAGAATCCCTTCAAAGAAGCCTTCACATAGGGCCCAGTAGGCCTTGTTTTGGAATCTGACTTTTAGTCGAAATGGGAAATGAAGTCAAAGAAGGATAACATGGTTTGATGAATTTATTTTTTCTTCATGGTCTGTACAATTTATACACAGACGCAGGGACCCATCCTGGGCCCCTGCTTCTCTGTAAATTTAGAGTTTTCTCTATAAAATATAGGTAATTTAGCCTCCAAAATATAGGGTGAGGGTTAAGGGGTAGGAGGACACAATAGGAGAGTTAAGATCCACTCTTCTGGGGAAGGATCAGTCTGGGAGAGGGCTTGAAGGCAACATCAGCACAGAGAGAGGAGGAATATTTTTTAAATAAAAGTCATTCCAGGGTGCCTGGGTGGCCCAGTCAGTTGAGTGAGTGACTTTAGCTCAGGTCATGATCTCATGCTTCATGAGTATAAGCCCCAGCGTCAGGCTCTGGGCTGACAGCTCGGAGCCTGGAATCTGCTTCAGATTCTGTATTTCTGTCTCTCTCTGCCTGTCCCCTGCTCACACTCTGTCTCTGTCTCTCTCTGTCCCTCAAAACTAAATAAACATTATTTTTTTAATTTAAAAAATAAAGTTTAAATATAAAGTTTAAAAATATTTTTAAATAAAATTTAAAAAATTTAAAAAATAAAGTTTAAAGGTCATTCCACTTTGCATGGAGGAAAGATTATAGAGGAAATTAATGGAGAGAAGGAGATAAACAGGTATGCTTTGGAGGTAGAGCTCACAAAATTTCATGATAGCTTGATTATAGGTTGTTAAGGAAAGAAGGATTAAATAAGACTCTTATGCTTTTGGCTCGAACGATCAAGTCATGGGAAGACTTGCATAAGAGGAGTTTGGGTGTATGTTGGTATGCTGAGCAGAATACTAAGATGACTCCCAAGATTTCTACTTTCTTGTATACATGTCTTGTGGAAACTCTTTTCTTTGAGAGTGAGCAGGGACCATAAATATGATAGAATATCACCCCCATGACTAAGTTACAAATCAGTTCACTTTCCATTAATAAAAAGGATATTATTGTATGTGGGCCTAACCTAACCAGGTGAGCCCTTTAAAGGAAAAGGAAGTGTCAGAGAGATGCTCTTCCGCTGACCTCAAGAAGCAGCAAACTGAGATACTGAGAAAGGAAAAGATCTCATATCAAAGATCTGAGGGAGCCTCTAGCTGAAAAACTAGCTGATAGTTGTTCCTGGATGATAGTCAGGAAGAAAATAGGCACCTCTGTAATAATACCTCCACAAGGAACTGAATTCTGTCAACAGTATAAATGATCTTTGATGAGTATCCAAGTTTTAGGTGAGACCATAGCTCCAGCCAACACCTTTATTTTGGCCCTACGTGATTCTGAACTGAGCTACTCCTCAGAAGTTTAAGCTTCTAGCCTATAGAAACTGTGAGATGGTAAATGGGTGTTGTAATTGTTGTTGTTTTTTAATTTTTATTTATTTTAGAGAGAGAGTTGTGCAGGTGGGGGAGAGGGACAGACAGGAAGAGAGAGAGAGAGAGAGAGAGAGAGAGAGAGAGAGAAAGAGACAGATTGAATTTCAAGCAGTCTCCATGCTTAGCACAGAGCCCTATACTGGGCTCAGTCTCAGAACCCTGGGATCATGACTTGAGCCAGAATCAAGAGTTGGATGCTCATCTGACTGAGCCACTCAAGAGCCCCAAATGAGTGTTGTTTTAAGTAACTAAGTTTATTATGATTTGTTACATAGCAACAAAAAACTAATGAAGTTGGCAAACAAGGTTTCCATTTGGGGCATATTAGATTCAAAATGCCTACTAGACATTCAAAAGGAGATATGAAGCGGGGAATTTGTTACACTTTTTTAGGTTTAAACAGAGAATGACATGGTGGCTTTGTGCTTGTGCCAATATTTCAGAGTAAATGGTGAGAAACAGACTGACAACAACCTTATTCCATGACGATGACTTGGATGATAAAGAGAAAAGAAGATAAAGTGTACCTGTCTTCTAGGAACTTATAGTTTAGACTAGAGAAACAAGAATTTTCTTTAAAATTTTTAAAATATTTTAATTTATTTTTGAGAGAGAGACAGAGACAGAGAAACAGAGACTGAGCATGAGCAGGGGAGGAGCAGAGAGAGAGGGAGACACAGAATCTGAAGAAGGCTCCAGGCTCTGAGCTGTCAGCACAAAGCTCAATGCAGGGCTTGAATTCGTGAACCATGAGATCATGACCTGAACTGAAGTCGGACACAACTGACTGAGCCACCCAAGCACTCTGTTTGTTTATTCATTTTGGAGAGAGAGGGAATCAGAGATTGAAAGAGAGAGAGCAAGAGAGCACATGCGGGGGAAGATCATAGAAGGCGACAGAGGATCCCAAGCAGGCTCTGCACTAACAGCAGCGAGCCAGATGCGGGGCTTGAACTCACAAAATGCGAGATCATGACCTAAGCCACCCAGGTGCCTCTATTGGACATTTTAGAAGTCATTTAGCATAGTACCTTTATTTTAAATATAGGTAAACTGAGGAACACAGAGATTAAGTGATTAGCAAGCACCGGTAAAAAAGCTATGGCTGGAGTAAAAATCTCATTACTCAGACCAACTCTTGTTATTCAATGTACCATGCAATGTCATATTACTTATCTACCAATATGACAAATTCTGTTTTGATGGAGAATAAGGAAAGATGTAGATCTATGTAACTTTAAATACCAAGTTGGATTTACATTGTGTCAATGCCTTCATTTGATAAATGACAATAAATATTTCTTTTCAATATTATCCAAACAATAGGGACACTAAAATAGGTTTGGGCTTTGTTAATAATATTTGAAGAGAACAGCTCAGGTAAAAATAGCCATGTGGAATTTGTACTTATATGTGCCTTGGAAAGACCCTGAGACCCTGTGGATCATCGGTGCTTGTTATTTGTACTGAATTTTCCTACTATCCCATTGGTCCTGAGAGTTAATAATTGTGAAATAGTTTGAAAGTTTGATCCATTTACAAATTATTTTTCTTATATTTTAGGGGCATGGCAATGACTCTAGAGAAATATAGAGATTAGAACTGTTGATTATTTTAGGCTCTCTTCGTGGATGACAGTGCATGAAAACCTTATTTAGCCTTGGGTCAAATTGTTTTTTTGAAAGAAAGAGGAAGTAGTTGGTCCCCAGTTATTTGATTAGGTTATTTTCAACACAACTGGGGCCATTTAGAGAATGACCACTTGTGCCTTCGTGTGGATTATAATCTAAAAAGAGAGATTACATTTTATTTTATTTTAGCATTTATCTTAATATAGATAATAAAGTGAGTGGGGAAATTTGAAATTTGCAACTGTATTTGTAAAGTGGGTCAGTCTGGGTTAATGGGTCAGTCAGATTTTTCATGCTTGTTAAGAACCAAATAAGGTATTTTGAGCATATTTATTCTTAGAAGAATAAAGTTGAAATCTTAATTAAATTTCTCTATTGAACAGTTTTACGTTTTGTTTTACAGCCTCTGCCACTAATTAGTAGTTGTATAAAGAGAAAAATAAGGCTTAGAGTCTTACCAGGCCCCTTTCATTTGTAGAACTGGTTCTTGTTCATTTGCTGGAACTCAACTTTACCAAACTAATCTTTTACTTGGCTTGGTAGCATTTTGATTTAAAAAGTGCAGAAATTTAGAAAACATAAAATACAAGGTGCACTGTATTCTGTACAGTTCAGGGGGAAAAAATCTTAAATATCTAGCTGTATCTACTCCAAATATTAGCTAAAAGCTAGCTCTTTATAAAGTTAAATCAGTAAAATAATACTTACAAATTATTCTCTTGAGCTTTCATATAATAAATATTTTTAAAAAATATGTTTAATTAAACAAATTATTTCTACCAATCTATGCATTATAAAATATATACCAAAAAACAGTGAACAGTTTCATAAAGTTATTAAAGTGATTCAAATATAATAGACAAATTGTTTCTTTGTAAAAAAGAAGTGCATACTTATTTCTCAATCTTGAAAAGAGTAAGTAAATGCTATTGAGCCTCATAAATATTATGCACAAATGTGGCACAATTGACATAATAGATACTATCAATTTTTGGCACATAAAATATTATGCGTATATTCATTAAGGAATAAATTACTGTCTTTGAACACATGTCTTTGATAGTTCTTTTCTTTCCTTTCTTCCTTTCTTCTTTCTTTTTTTTTCTTTTTTTCTTTTTCTTTCTGTTAACCATATGTGTATGGTTTGGAGAAGAGGTATTATAGAATAGTTTAAAATACACAATTTGGAATCAGAGGTACCTGGATTTGCGTCTTACTCAAATATAACATTTACCATCTATGTTAGTCTCTATAAAAGGGGTATAATAATGCTACTTATATCATAGTGCTATTGCGGGGACAGTTTGTTTCATTTAAAATATTATAAAGATTTTTTTTTCTTATTCTAGGAAACAATGATGATAGATGGGCTAAAATGACAATAAATGTCAACCACAACATGCTTACGTATAAGTTAAACCCCTTAAAATATTATTTTAAAATGTAATAATATAAATACATATTTAATAAATTTTTTAAAGATTTCACTTTTAAGTAATATTTGCACCAAATGTGGGGCTCAAACTCACAATCTTGGGATCAAGTCTCATGCTTTACCAACTGAGCCAGCCAGATGCCCAAGAAACTTTTATTTTAGAACAGTTTCAGATTTACAGAATTATTGCAAAGATAGTACAGAGCATTCCCATACAACCCTAAACCCATTTTTCCCTATTATTCAGACTTTATATTAGTATGGTACATTTATCATAATTAATTAATCAATAATGATGCATTATTATTAACCAAATTTTATACTTTATTCAGACTTCCTCACTTTCCCCCTAATGTTCTTTTTCTGATCCAGGGTCGTGTCTGGGATACTACATGACATTTAAATGTCATGGGCTCCTCTTGGCTGTGATAGCTTCTCAGTCAATCCTTCCTTCCTTTCTTCCTTCTCTCCTTCCTTCCTCCCTCCCTTCCTTCCTTCCTTCCATTTTTGAGAGAGAGAGACAGATTGCAAGCAGGGGAGGGGCAGAGAGAGAGGGAAACAGAATCTGAACCAGGCTCCAGGATCTGAGCTGTCAGCACAGAGCCGACGTGCGGCTTGAAATCATGAACTGTGAGATCATGACCTGAGCGGGTTGAAAGCTCAACCAACTGAGCCGCCCAGGCGCCCCTCTCAGACTTTATTTTTGATGGCCCTAACAGTTTTAAGAAATACTGGTATTTTGTAGAATTTCTTTAGTTAGAATTGTTTTTGTTGTACTCTTTGGAAGCAGCCAATATGCACAGCCCATACTTAAGGAATGGGGGTTATATACCTCCTCTTTGAGTGTGGAGTTTTTTTTCTTTAAATAAATATGCAATAATATAGTATAAAATATGTTATATATATCTTTATATTTATATGTAATATATAATCACTATATGTAAAACTACATATTAATATATGTGGTGTTCCCTATGGGAGATTATTTCTCTTTATTTTTTAATTTCTTTAATTATTTATTTATATTATCATGGACTCATGCATTCTTTTTTTACTTTGAATTGTAATCCAATACTATTTAATTTTAATGCTGAAATTTTTCAAGGATTTGGCCTTTGGGAACTCTTCAGTTGGTTCCTGTATCTCTTTGCCATACCACTTGTCATTGTGAAGTTTTGTTTTTTAAACACTTTCTATACTACAATATACTGTCACTACAAGATGCTCCAGTACCATCTTGTGTGTGTGTGTTTGTGTGTGTGTGTGTGTGTGTGTGTGTGTGTGTGTATTTCCTGTCCTAGGCCTAGAATTAGCCATTTCTTTAAGGATCTCAGGTTTTTTTTTATTGGAGAGTGGTATTCAAACCCTGGATCTAGGTACTAAGAGGAGTTGTTGTCAATGCTTCTAGACCCTCTCAGCTGACAGAGTAAGGACTATGTATATTCACGTGTCTATAAATCTATATATAACTATATGTCTGTATATTAAGCAAAACATGACTTAATATTGATGTCTCCAATTTTAGTCCATTATTACAGGGTCACTGAAGTTTCCTCCCCTTGACTATCTATAATCTCCCACTTCAATAGTGAGAAACTTGGCTCCCATTATTTGCCATGTATTTGCTTAGTTGTTCAATGGCAGTATACATGTGTTGTGGTTTCAGAATTGTTAATTTGTACCCTTATCAGGAACAACTATATAATGTAGAACACAATGTTTATGTACAGTCCTTTTTCCTTTAAGTCTTCACCCTTTCTAGAATCTTAGATCAATGCTTTTTTCTCTCTCCTCCTTCAGTATGATTGCCTCATACATTTGTAATATATTTAGATTCTTTTGTAACATTCTGCATTTCATTCTGGGATCCCTAGATTCTCTATATAATTTTTTCATTTGCATACATTAATTTTTTAAAAATATTATTTATTTATTTTGGTGCAAAATCCATCCATTTTATGTGTACAAGTCAATGGTTTTTAGTATATTTACAGAGTTGTCCAACCATCAGGACTTTTACCTCTCAATACGGCAGCAGTCAGAATGGCCAAGTCCATATATTGTTGTGATAACATATGATGTTTTAGCCTGATCCATATATACCCAATGTCTACTTAATGAAAAAGAGCATATGTGTTGGTACTTCATAAGTTACCCAATTTTGATGGGCAGCTTAAATCACAAGGTTACTTGTCTAATTATCAGTCTTGTCTATGTTCTAATAATAAACCAAGAACTGTTTCTGAAAGGGAGAATAGTTATTTGCTAAAGAAGAAAATTATTTCAGAGTCTGTGAGACTGAGCTATGATTTTCTTAATATGAATTGCTATAGGCTCCAATCAACCAGAGACATTTTGTGCATCACTTAATCTGCCTCTTCCTAAGTGTCACATGGAACAGCGATTTGCTCCTCATATTGGACAGCTGGAGAGAGCATTAATCTATAATACCTCCTAGAAAACAAAAAATAAAAACAACCCATCATGTGTTTCATGTATTTAATAATGTTAGGATGCCCATGATACAGAAATCTATCACTCAGAGAAGTACTAGATTCTTGGGTCAGCTTTGGAGGTGATGATGGTAGGCTGTGAATTGTGGACAGAAGTAAGAAATGCACAACAACATTAGCCAAGGTCACAGTGAAGTTAGAGAAGAAATGTAGTTTTTGAGGAGGTCAAGAAGTATATAGGAAGCAGTCTTTGGGAAAAGACATATATCTGTGGGTGGAGACAAAATATCCTTATTTTTAGAATTGGACTCAAGTGATTTTACCCAGGGAGTTTCAAAGACTAATACTTAGGCTTAGGTTCAAGACCTAAAGATGGAAGGGAACCTTACTCTTAATTACCAGGATTGCATGGAATATAAAATATGTATTCATAAGCACAAGAAATGATTTTCCTGGGGCACCTGGGTCATTCAGTTGGTTAAGCATCTGATTTTGGCACAGGTGATGATCTCAGTTAGTGAGTTCAAGCCCTGTGTCAGGCTCTGTGCTGACAACTTGGAGCCTGGAGCCTGCTTAGGTTTCTGTGTCTCCCTCTTTCTCTCTGCCCTTTCCTCTACTTATGAGCTCTTTCTCTCTCTCAAAAATAAAAGTAAACATTAAAAAACTCATGTATGTATTCCTCAAAAACCTTCTTATTCATGTTAGAGTTTTAATTGCAAATATTATTATATTCCAACTCATTTGATAGCTCTCTATTTGTAATTTGTATACATTTTTAAGGTTAAAAATCTGAACTTTATGCTTTCTCTAAATAATAAAGATAAGAGCCCCCATACTCCACCAATGTTTACTAAGAAAATAAACAAATCTCCTTTAAGCTTATAGTACGTCCTATTGTGGAGAATCAGATGTGGCCACCTAGAAATATATGGACAAGGTAGCAAGGAATCAGGTAATAAAGCCATAATAGGCAATAAAGTATATGTTCTTTCTATTTGAGTTCAGGTAAAGAAGTAGATTAATTTAGCCACACTGATTTTTATCTGGTAAAGAAAAACAGTTTTGCCAGAGCAAAGATGAGAGAGTAGGCACTTTTTCCAACTTAAAAAGCTATTTTTATTCATGTTCTAGTCAACTGGTAAATGAATCCATGATATCCTAGCACTTCTATGCATTTTAAAAGGGTATTTCTGTTTTGTCTTTAATGATGAGAATTCCAAGAATGTCCCTAAGGGAAGATATATTTGGCAGGTGGGGCCTCTTGGTATTTCTCAGATCATACCACCTACTCATATGGCCAGTCTTGGGTGCCACTGGAATCTGAGATATTTTTTTCCCTAGGTGTAACTCTGGGGTTAAGGGGGGAAATCACTTATAGTTGAAAAACTTTCTCTTAAAATGACTTTCTTCTGATGATTTGAGAGAAGTTATGATGTTGTCCTTCAACTCACAACATATTTGTCAACATATTTGGGACAAAGTTGGGATGAAGATGAGGGCCAAGAATACAACTCAGTAGTTATAAACCTGCATTTTTAATTGGTCTAGTGCTTCGATGGGATTTTTTTTTTCAGTTACCTGTTAAAAATGGTAATAATAATACTGTGTTGAATAATTACATGTGTCAATTTGGCTGGGCTAGGAAGTGCCCAGATATTTGGTCACACATTATTCTGGCTGTTTCTGTGAGGGTATTATTGGATGAGATTAACATTTAAATTGGTAGACTTTGAGTAAAGCAGATTGTCTTTAATAATGTGAGTGGATCTCATACAATCATTTGAAGTCTTGAATAGAACAAAAACACCACATTCCTCCCCACCCGACTCCCCTACCAGGAGCAAAATATAATTCTGTGGAGATGGCCTTCAGACTTGAACTGGAACATTGGTTCTCTTGGTTCTCTTGGGTCTCTGGCCTGTCAGCCTACCCTGTCGATATTAGATTTGCTGGCCTCCGTAATCCTGTAAGCCAGTTCCTTATAATAAATTTCTTTGTATATGTGTATATTTATATATAATCTAAATAATTCATGTTTATATATCAGATCATCTTTGCCTTAATGATTTTTAAAGTGACTTCCTGTATAGTTTCTTATTTAATCTCCACAAGATCCCTATAATAAAGACAGAAAATGAATTATCAATGTCCTGCTTTTACAGATAAGAAAAAAAGGCTTACAGAGGTCATCTGAATTGAATGATTCTACAGTCTCAATAAGCAAGAGACTGGATTCGAACTCAGGACTTCAGACTTCCAGTGGGGTACTTTTGGTTCCACTAGATTAGCTGTTGAACTGGAGAACTGTTAATAATCTTGATGCTCAGG
>CM053570.1:17533064-17550788 GCA_028646485.1 Cryptoprocta ferox
TGTCCTGCTTTTACAGATAAGAAAAAAAGGCTTACAGAGGTCATCTGAATTGAATGATTCTACAGTCTCAATAAGCAAGAGACTGGATTCGAACTCAGGACTTCAGACTTCCAGTGGGGTACTTTTGGTTCCACTAGATTAGCTGTTGAACTGGAGAACTGTTAATAATCTTGATGCTCAGGTTGGACTTCATAGGGATTAAATAAGAATGTGAAAGTGGGAGTCAGCCATCAGTACTTTTTAAAGATTCTCAGGTGATTCCAATATTGAGCAAAGTTTGGAAACTACTAGTCTTTTTTTTTTAATGTTTATTTATTTTTGAGAGAAAGAGAGAGAGAGAGAGAATAGAGAGAGCAAGAGAGTGGGGGAAGAGCAGAGAGAGAAGGAGACACAGAATACCAGGCAGGCTCCAGGCTCTGAGCTGTTAGCACAGAGCCCAATGCGGGGCTCAAACTCATGGACCATGGGACCATGACCTGAGCTGAAGTTGGATGCTTAACTGATTGAGCCGGCCAGGCACCTTGGAAACTACTAGTTCTTTTAATCACAATTTAGCCTGACATTTCTTTCTTTTCAGTTCAGAAGTTTCTAAGGCACCATTAACACATATTATAACTAGTTTCTTACCATTAATTTTATTTACAGAAGTAGTGAATGTTATCCCTGAACATAGAAACTAAAATTAAGTGTAATTAGATTTTTTTATCAGTGTAATCACGTATGCTAGAAATATTTAAAGTATAAACTGGCAGTTATAATCCTTATGAGAATAGTGATTAAATTCTTAGGTTCTTAATTTTGGTCCACCTAATTGTCAATAAAAATGAAAACAAAAATACAATTTCTGAAAAAAGCTTTTTTCCTAGGCCAAAATCCCTGTTTATTTCTTTTAGAAGCTGCTTTCAAAGTTCGCTACTTATCTCATTCTCTTATTATCACTTCTACTCCTTTTCTGTTTTTTCAAAGGATATTTTGCTAATAAGATTAGAGGAAAACAAGAAACTTTTGCTATCAGTGGATATGAAAGAAGGTCATGGATATCAAATACGCCATGCTGTACTTTTCATAAATCAGGAGTCCAGGAATCCAGGTCTAATTTGGCAGGATTTTCTGTGCCCAGTAGGCCAAAAGAATCCAATTCAGAATACTCCAGGAAGTCTGCCTTTACTGGAACCAGAGACTAGTATGATAATGCTTTTGAGGTAGTCCAAGTGGAAAATTCAGTCAAATGTCCAGGTTGCCCTTCAGGTACAGGTTTGTTATCAACAACTAACTTCAAAGCTTTTGGCTCTAGTCAGAAGGGTAAGTATGTTTAGAAAAAAAAACAATAATAAAAATAAAAAGCCTTTTTAATGGCTCCAGGCAGGAGGACCCTCTGAAAGAGCCAGAAGTTGGTAGCAATGAGGATACTATTCAGTGAGTGCAACTAGAGTAGGTTAGTTATCTTACAAATAGCCAACCTCAGAGCAGGAATGTAATTGAGTCCTTCCTTGTTTCTGGTGGGTTCTTCAGAATAATTCCCCACTAAAGTTTTTAAAAATTAAGGAAATAGCAGTGAGAACTCCCAAATCGTTTATAAAAAATGTCTCCCTGACATTGAATGTAGTGACTACTTTCAATGAGGTTTGGGGAGGGGGAACATTTTTCTTTTTCTTTCTTTCTTCCTCCCTCCCCCCTTTCCTTCCTTCCTTCCTTCCTTCCTTCCTTCCTTCCTTCCTTCCTTCCTTCCTTCTTCCCTACCTGCCTTTCACAAGTAAATTTGAGCAAGTCAGTTTTATTCTTTTAAGTATAATCAGTAACATTTCTTCACTTAGACAAGACATCTGTGTCAGTAGCAGATAGCACCTAGCAAATGAAAACTTACTATGCCAGAGAATTTACATAATGCTGCCCTCAGAGTATATGTTAGGGTGGACCTGTAAGGGGAACATCTACCTTATAGTACTGGTACAACTAGATTCTATTGAATGTGATCCAAGAAAAATTGATTTTATACTATATTTTGCTCTAGGGTGATCAGGAATTATAGAATTGGCTTTGGATTAAGTCACAAAATGTGTTCTCTTGGCTCTGCTGCTAACTAACTGTACAATTTAAATTCTCTATGTCTCAACTTCCTCACCTATTTATAAATGGACATGAATATACTTTCTCTGCCATACTGCCATAGGTTAATGTAAGGGTCAAATATGAAACTATTTTGCCAAAAATGAAGTCTGAGGTATTAATTTTCAGGTAAATCTTTTTAAAAGTGCACTTTCACCTGTTTAAGAATGTAGAAAAAGCTACCTATTGCTTATGCAAGGTTTTTGAAACAGTGCTGTGTATAGTTTAGGGTATACATTATGGCATGCTAAGTGTCCTAGGGTAAGCATAACATGCTTTTATACACTGTTAATACTACATGTATATTTGGGCACCAGTTTAATACTTTGATAAGTAATAAATATATTTTATATTCATTATTAGCTTATAAATTTCTCCTGAATTTTAAAGAAAGCACATGAGACTTCAAAGTAATTTTAGCAAGTGGCAGGTAGCTTGAACAAACTTCCAGAATCCTGAGGCACATATGTTCTACTCTGCTACTGGGGACAGTTAGGCATAACAGTTTGAGGAGAACCTAGTTCTGATTCAAATTCAAACTCTTCTATTTGGCATATAAGGCCTTCCATAATACTGGATCTAATTATATATTTTAATAGTTTTTTTTAATGTTTGTTTATTTTTGAGAGAGAAACAGAGCATGAGCGGGGGAGGGACAGAGAAAGAGGGAGACACAGAATCTGAAGCAGGCTCCAGGCTCTGAGTTGTCAGCATAGAGCCTGATGCCGGGCTCGAACTCGCAAACCATGAGATCATGACCTGAGCCAAAGTCAGAGGTTTAACTGACTGAGCCACCCAGGTGCCCCTGGACCTAATTATCTATTTATTCTCATTTCTACTACATCCTATGATTCTATATCTGTTCTGACTGGTGTATCTCTTCCTACCTGTTACGGAGTGACTTCTGGGATGTATTCGGTATTTCATAAACAGCTTGTTCCATAATATACTAGCATGCTTCCCTTGAATTAAACTTGCTTTATCCTAAGTACCTAGAAAAGAAAATTAGTCCATTTAGTGTGTGTGTGTTCATCACACACAGATATAATCTGTAGACAAGTAGAGGCTGAGATAAATATTATTGGCACCCTGAAATGGGCACACATCTTTTCTTAGGCCTCTAGTTGGTGTTTTGTTTTGTTTTGTTTTTGGAGAGAACAAGAAAGCACAAGCAGGGGAGGGGCAGAGGGAGAGAGAGAGAATCTCTTGATTTCATGACTGTGAGGCACAACACTCTTTTGCCTTTACTATATACTAAGCAGACACTGAAAGTTCCAATTCCTATAGGGCTTAAATATTTTAAATAATCTGATATATTAAATGAGCTATAAATGAATGTAAGAATTTGATTAAACACATTTACATCAATGTATAAATGTTTGGAAAATTTTAATTTGTTAAATTTTAAATTTTTAAAGCTTTAAATTTGAAATAATTATAGAATCATAGGAAGTTGCAAAAATTATAGAGTCCCATGTACCTTATGCCCAGCTTCTCCATTGCCTGCATACTTCTACCTAACTGTAGTACATTCATACAGTGGCATACTATTCATAAATACAAAGAAATAAACTATTTATCCATGCAACAACAGATTAGTGATTGCCAGAAGATAGTGACAGCAATCATTAATCTGTCTTCTCTAAAAGTTTGTCATTTTCAAAGTATTCCATTTTGCCATCTGAAAAATGTTATATAAATGGAATAATACAATACATAACCTTTCGATATTGGCTGTTTATTTTTTTAGTGCCCCTGAGATATATTCAAATTTTCCATGTATAACTAGTTTGTTTCTTTGTATTTCTGAATAGTATGCTACTATATGAATGCACTACAGTTTTTAACCATTTTCCATTTAATGATTTTTTCCAGTTTTTGGTTATTAACAATAAAACTGCTGTAAAGATTTATGTACAAGCTTTTATGGATATTAAGTTTTCATTTCTCTGAGATAAAGGTGCAGAAGTGAAATTGTTGGATCATATGATAAACGTATACAGTGTTATCAGAAACTACCATATGATTTTTCAGAGTGGCTGTACCATTTTATGTCCCCATCAGCAATGTATGAGGGATCTCGTTTCCTTGTCTTATCAGCATTTGATATTAATACTATTTTGTAATGGTGACCATTTTAAAGGTATATAGTGATATTCTATTATAGTTTAATCTGTATTTCCTTAATCCCCAATATTTTGGATATGCTTTTTGCCATCTTTATGTTTTCTTTGGTCTGTTAATGTCTTTTGCCTATTTTCCAATTGAATCCTTTGGGCTTTGTTAGTCTTTCTACATATGCAGTTTGCAAATATTTTCACCCAATTATGGAAATTGTTTTTCACACAGTCGACAGTCTTTTGTAGAAAAAATTAATTCTTTTAGTGATTGTGCTTTTTGCTGTCATTCTAGGAACACTTTGCCTAGTGTTTCTTCCTTTATTTTCTACTAAAAAATTTATAATCTTATATATTTTAATGAAATTTATGATACATTCTGAGTTAATTTTTCTATAAGTGTAAGGTTTTACATCAAGGCTCGTGTATTTATTTTGGCCATGGTTGTCTAATTGCTGCAATATCATATGCTGAAATGTATACATTTTAGCTATAGGAATATTAATTCAAAAAGGTAAAAAAGCTACTAGTGACTATATTTTCTTAATTTTGAAAAAGAAATATTTACCTTTAATAGTAATCAAAGGAATACAAATTAAAACTATAATAAGATATAATTTCCCTCCCTTACTTTATACATTTGTTAATGCTTTTACTTTTTTTATATAGATCTGAGTTTCTGACATATATCATTTTCCCTCTCTTTAAAGAATATCTCTAAATACTTTTTGCAAGGCAGATCTAGTAGCAACAGATTCCTTCAATTTGTGTTTGTCTGACAGCCTTTAGTGTTCCTTTACTTTTGAAACATAATTTCACTTTGTTTTCTCTCTGTCAATACTTTAAATATTTTACTCCATTCTCTTCTTGCTTGCATGGTGTTTAGGTCCATTCAGACAGCCATAACAAAATATCATAAATTGGGTGGCTTATAAGCAATAGTCATTTTTTTCTCACAGTTCTGGAGGCTGGGAAGTCCAAGATGAAGATACCAATTTGATGTCTGGTGATGATGGCACACTTCCTGTTTAGGGAGAGCCACCTTTTTACTGTTCCTGACATGGTGGAAAGGGTGACAGAATTCTATGGGGTCTCTTTTATAAGGACACTGATCCTATTTATTAGTGCTCCACACTCATGATCTAATCACCTCTCAAAGACACCCCCCCAACCTCCAAATCCTGTCACATCAGGGGTTAGGATTTCAACATATGAATTTTGCTGTGGGAGACATTCAGTCTTCTCAGAAGTTGGATGTAAATCCTTTCTTTAGTTCTCTCTAAGGAAGGCATTTTACCCCTCTCTGATTTCTTTCAGGATTTTTAAAAAATCTTCAAATTTCTGTGGTTTGAAAAATATATGCCTAGGTGTAGTTTTGGGTTTTTGTTTTGTTTTGTTTTTGGCAAAAAAACAGGAAGTGCTGGTAACTCTTTCTTTTTATCTATAAAAGCCTGTTGAGCAGTTAAGACTCTAGTGACATCAATGTGATGGTATCCATGATGGTACTATTATGAGGACAAAGTTTAATTGTTTGAGGAAACATTGACAAATAGTGGTTTGGAAGAAAATAGAATGTAAACAAAACAAGGAAATGTATTATGCAATTGTAAGGATAATTAACATTTGGTTTATTAGAATACTTTCCTTTATAGCTTATTATATATCTTATATTTTACGTAAACATGCTCTTAAACAACACTATTAAAGAAATGGCTGCATTTCTCTTCTGCTCTTCCATATTCTTTTTGCAGGAAGCAGTATCTAAATCTCAAATGGCTAGGCCATGCTTCTTCTACTCCCTTGGCATTAGCTTCTTTGGAATTACCCAGAGATCTCAGGGTAAACTTTCTCACTACTTAGGGAGCTATAAAATATGTAAATCACTGCAACAATTTTTTGGTTATTTTTTAGTAAAATGAAACCTAGAGAAATTATATTTTATCCAGTGTTAATGAATGAACATTTAAATAATATAGAGCCTTCCAGCAATAGTCTTAAAGTTTTATATTTTTCATCCAAAGATATGATATAGTACTTAATCAAAATGATGATATTATTAAGTGCCATTTTACTGTTTAAAATAAGCTTACAGAGTTAAAGATATTGAAATACTATTTATATATAGCAGAAGAAAATTGAATATTTATTTTTATGTTCTATTTGATATTAAGTAAGACTTATCTAAAAATTGAGCCATATTAAAGATATACCATATAATTAGATCTCTAAAAATTTATGGTGTTGAAATGGAGCTTGATATTTAAACATGTTTTTAATGTCTGTTTTATTTTTGAAAGAGAGAGAGGCAGAGCACAAGTAGGGGATGGGCAGAGAGAGAGGGAGACACAGAATCTGAAGCAGGCTCCAGGCTCTGAGCTGTCAGCACTGAACCTGATGCAGAGCTCTAACTCACAAACCATGAGATCACGACCAGATCTGAAGTCAGATGCTCAACTGACTGAGCCACCCAGATGCCCCCGTAACATTATAATTAAGGTAGAATTAATACCTATCATATTAGTAAATGTTATAGATTCAAGAAAGTAATAGTTTTTGAGCTTTGTTGCAGATAGTGCGTCTGATACTCCATTACTTTAATCTTTTTTTCTGACAAACTTCTAGCCTAAATACTATAAAGTAATATAACATATTTTCTTTGTGCTTTTATGTTGACAGAATAAGGAGAAAATAAAATTAATTTTATTCACCACAACCATCATCCTTGTAAACCCATGGGAAAAAAAGGTACAAAACCCAGGGCACCTGGGTGGCTCAGTTGGTTGAGCATCCAACTTCGGCTTAGGTCATGATGTCATGGCTCATGAGTTTGAGCCCCGCGTCAGGGTCTGTGCTGACAGCTGAAAGCCTGGAGCCTCCTTCAGATTCTATATCTCCCTCTCTCTCTGTACCTCCCCCACTCACACACATACACACACACACACACACACGCACACACACACACTCTCTCTCTCGCTCTCTCTCTCTCTCAAAAAAAAAAAAACATTAAAAGAAAAAGGAAGTATAAAACCTGAGAAGGCATTGTTTAGAGAAATAAAGTTTAGGAAAAGATGAAAAGCGTGGGAGCATTTTCAAATCTGTAGCCTGCCTTCCTTAGCAGCACTGATCCTCATGCACTTACTGCTTTTCTTTATATGTCAGGGGAAATGTCATCCTTTTCTCTTTCTACCTTCTATTTAGGTCATAGTCTTACAGAAGTAAAAGGGAACACTGACTCTGATTGTTCCCTAAAAGCTAAGGAATGTCCACACTCCTCAAGCATAGATTGGTGAGAACTTTCTTTTCATTTCCAATTAGCTGCTTGACTGGAATGTAGTCAGTTCTAATAAAATTGCTTTTCCCCCAACTAATGTTTGGTGCAGGTGACAAGCAGTAGATGTTACTGATGATGACTGGTGATTCTCTGGCATATCTGAGGGATACCCAACAACACCTCTTTTTACATACAGAGATTTTCAAGTCCAGAGGCCCACTTGGTTTAATGTCTGTTCCCTGGAGTACTTCCATTAGACCCTCTTAAGGTAGTAGAAAGATAGAAAAACAATTTAATTGAGTTATTCTCCTGCTATGTGGTATCCACCTATGCAGGTGATATTGATGATTTCATTCGGTAGGTTCTGACAATTCATGACAAATGTATACCAGGAGCAGTCTGGTTTTTATATACGAGTTCTCTAACTAAAACTTTGGATATTGATCTTATCTTCCTTTCATTTTATAATGATCTCTTATTGAGTCAGAAGTAACCAGACAGAATGAGGAGGTCCCAATAATATGCTTATAATGAATAAAACCAATTCCAGGTAGGCCCATTCCAAGTCACTCTAGAATACAATTTTAATAGATCTAAGAGGAAGAAAATATTGACACAGACTCTATAGTAGATGCTTTGTTCTAATTGTTTACTCCTGTATCTACACAGAGAGTGTGTGTGAATGCGTTATTGCCCATTGCCATGTGACCTGCAACATCCGTCCCTGAGAGAAGATTGTACTACTGTTTCATACCCATTGACTATGCAAGTAGCTATGACCAGTGGAAAATGAGTAAATGTGATATGTAACACTGTTGGCTGGAAAGTGGAAGAACATTTGCATGATTCCAACATTATTCTTACTCCTCTGCCATGAAAACAAGATAGGGCTATTCTCCCAGCTTGGGTTCCGCAATGAAAACAATATGAAGTAGAGCACAGTGAACTGTGAAAGACAAGAAATAAGCGTTATAAATAAACCATTTGATTTATTTATGCCACTAAGATTTTAGGCTAACTTATAACTGCAAAATAACTTAGCAAAAGTTACTAGCAAAGTTAATATAAACTCAAAGTGAACTAAAGTACTAATATGAACAATTGGGCTTCTTAACTCACATTCAAACTGTAAGATAAGTTTTATCTTTCCTTCTCTTGCCCTTTCTCTTCCTTATTTTTTTGTCCATGCTATGCGTGTGTGTCTATATATACTCACATATATGAAAAATTGGTCCTCTGTGGTAAATCAAATATGCTTTAAAAAATTTTAGAACTGACTAAAAATGCTAGGCACTCCTAAGTAGAAACATAAACTTGAAAAACCACTGCAAAGTTAACCTCAGAAAATGAAAGAAACCAACAGAAAAAATGTAGATGGAGTCAGTTAGATCATTGGAATTGCTATGGCAAATATAACAAAAGTCTTAAATTTTTTGGTTTGCTGAAAAATGAGTAAGAAGTCAATAAAAAAGGAGAGAAACCTTATGTAATTATTACATTTCATGCCCATCACTATTATGCACAAAGTAATAAGAATAGTAATGCAATCAATCAAACTAAAACAACTATATTTCTGTGCCATGCATGTGAAGGAAAACAATGATAATCCCTGCCATTGATGATCTGTTATCTTCTCTATTATATGTGATGTTACCTAGTATCTTCTTTATTATATATTTATTCTGGGTCAAGAAGGGGTAAAAATCTTTTTTTTTTTAAATCTAGTCCCATTTTTTTAAATTAATTCTTTTTGTTGCCTAGGATGTGTGTGATTTTCCTGGCCACGCTAAGAACACAGGACTGATTACCTTTTATGGTTGAGGTTGTCCTAATTAATCTAGATGAGGTCTACTTTTGAAGTCTCACAGAGCAGAGTTGGTTAAATCCCATTTGCTATGCTTCTTCAAAAAATATAGGCAGTCTTTCTTTTCTGGGGTAATATAAAATATAATTTTACAATTCTCCTGGTATTAATTTACATGCTCTATTTTATTGTTTTCAATCTTGTATTTATTCAGTGGGACATTCAACTTTAGAAATTAAAGTAATAAATAATCTCTAGTATCATATTTGTTTTAGTAAGTGTTCATAAGGAGTTTATGTACCTTTTTTTCTATGCTGTCTTATTAAACTTCCTCTGGTATTTAAAAGAAGGTAGACTTACGTGCTTAGAATAAATTAGTAACAAGAACCTCCTTTCTTACCATCTCTCTCTCTCTCTCTCTCTCTCTCTCTCTCTTTCTGTGTCACTCATGCATGTGTAGACACACACACACACACACACACACACATACACATACACACACCTGCTATCTTGTGTTTCTTTGCTGTTGTGGATACTTACAATAAAATAATAAAGCACCTTTACTTTCCATATTCACTCCATTCCCTAAAAGTCAGAAATCCTCATTATGTTTTTAAAGGTCCAAGTTTCCACAGTAACACATTTGAGAGGGAATGTACAACATATTTTTTAGGCTGAATTATTCCAGTGAAGTAGGCATTAAAAGTGAGTTTTCAGTGGGAGCAGAAGATATGGCTAGTCCAAGAGTATGAAGTTACCTAAGATTTACAAAAGGGGCGTTGGCATTTCTGCATGGTACAGAAACCCTTGTCCAGATGACATAATAGTATTCCACATTGGGGATGAGGTTGGAGATTGATGTGTGCTGCCAGATGGAGATCAGTGGAGGGAACTGGGGTGACATGAATCTCTGAGTTTGGTTAAACTCAAAGAGTACCACTGCCTCAGGAGCAGTCAGCATCACGACTTAGTTGCAGCAATGTGAACCTAAAGCAGCAGTGGTAAGGTGGAAAAAATGGACTATTTTTCAGACATCATATAAACTAAAGATTACTTTTACATTTCATGGAAAACAATCCCAATATTGACTGAATTGAATTTATGGCCAGCAAGTTATGTAGAGCCTTGGAGGATATTTAATTCAAAAGTATGAGTCACTATGAAATTTCTTAGTCTTGAATATTATGGGGTAAAATTAATAGCAGTTATGTATGGAATAAACTGGAGATTATTGAAAAGCTTTGTACAGCATATATTTATAAGGAAGACTAATTGTAATACTAAGAACTGAGGAGAGTTAATTTTAAGATAATGGTTATTACCATGCTGGAGAATTAATGCCTGGTAGGCACTCTCATAAAACTCTGTGGATTTGGTGAATATCAAATCTGATATGAGATTAAGTGTGAAGGGAGCTAATTTTAAGAACTGTGAGCAGTTATATAGTAATTGGCAGAATGTTCAGTAAGGGGAGAAAAATAAGCCTTTTCCAATGAATTTCTTTGTGATCCCCAAGAGACTCCTGAGATATAAAGAGTATAGAAGATAAAATTCATACTATGAATTTCAAAATAACTTACCCATTTCCATTTGAGAGAGGAACATGCACTAGCCAATGTCTCCAGGATCCTACAGGAGTGTTTTTCAAATTGCCTTTTGAGACCTGTTAGTGAATCATGAAATCAAATTGGAGAATCACAAAAAGCATTTTTTAGAACATTAACTGAAGCATGATAAAATAAGATAGAAATATTTGGTTTCATCACATATAGTAAAAATCTGTTATTTTTTTATTAGTTGTATTTTTATATACCTAAAAACACATATAAATTTGTATAATGGATCACAGTGAAACGTATATTTCTGCTGAAGCTAGAATGAAATACATTGGAGACCTCTGTCATATTCTGCTGGAATTTCTATATATCCCCAAACTCGAAAATCATTTATATATAGGCTGAAATGTTTTGACTAGAAGTAGAGATACTACTCTTCCAATGAAGAAAATTATAAATAGTCCCAAAATAAGGATTTTTGAAGGGGGTAAAACTTCTGGGTTGATTGAGAAGATATTTGAAGAGAATTTACTGCTAGAGGAATGAAAATTATCTGAGGACATAGAAAACTAACAATGATAAAATGGGATTAGAACCTCACAGTTGGAGACCATTTGATTCTCGAAAGTGTTCAGTTTAGAACAAGCTTAGAACAAGTTTAGAACAAGATCAGCTTTTTAAATATCAACCAGAGGGCTGGTTAAAGGTTTCAACATTGATTCTGAGGCCAGACACTTTGGAGACTTGGCCTTGGGCAGATGAGGCATAGATCCAGGAAGTGTGGCTCAGGCCCAGCATGAACAGGCACAAGGAAAGGCTACTCTGAGAAAACTGTCCACTGTGAGCCCCACCTGGTGGAAATTGAACTCCTCCCTAGAACTGTTTTCCATTTTAAAAGTTCTTTGGAGAAGGGAAGGAGGGGGAAGTGGTAGTTCATTCCAGAAGAGAATCAGATATGAGAGATGATTTTAGTAACCCAAATTTGTACTCTGCCAGCTAGGACACATGGGATTTAATAATATGCATCTAAAGACTCAATGTTGCTTTGTCTTCTTCTAAGCCACCTGTGGGTGTGCTTCCATAGGCCCCTTGTGGTCCCAATACTTTGATATCTGGAAAACTCCTTTTTCCACCATTTTGGAGTAGCCTGGGCTATAGTACAGAATTGAAGACTCTGAAGAGTAGCCTGAACCTAAGTCAAGACTATAAAGGGTACTGCTCAACTACAGACATGAAGAAAAACACTTCAAGATAGCAGTCTAAGATTTCAAAGAAACATAAGGAACATTTGCTTTGTTGGTAGGGAAGTTGGACATTTCATGCAGACTGATCTCACATGTGTGAATACTAAAACCTTAAGAGAGTAGAAAAAGTTTCCAAGGCTGAGCTTGAGACGAATGGACAGAAGTTTAAGAACCAACTCTGTCAGTCTGAAGCCTCAGGGCTTACCAGATAGATGACAGTTTTCAGGATTCTGAACTAGCAACAATGCCATCAAAATAAAAATAGTAAAGATGATAATGTTCATGGAGTTATGGATTGGGCACTTTTCCTGGTTTTCTGCCACCTAGAAATTTTATGTGAATCCATGGAGCTATTGAGGAGAACCCAAAAGACTAAAATGAAATTGAATTTCTTGCCAACCAGGTGAGTAGAAGGACAAAGCAGACTAAATATGACTTAAAGCAGTAATAGAATATGAAAGTTTGTAAACCCTAGTGTTGTGTGAAATACACACAAATACATATACAAGTAACATAAACATTAAAATAAATTTATTTTTCTAATGCATTTAGTTCTCATTTTAAATATATTCATACATGTTAGGTTCTATGTAGAGTTTAACTGTGTGGGGTCTGGAGTCAGAGAGCTAGGGCTTGGATCTTGGCTCTACCACATTAACTATATGATCTTGATCAACTTGCTTACCTCTCTGAATTTTAGCTCCTCACATATAAAATGAGGATGATAGCATTGCCACCCTGATTGGGTTGCTATTGATTTCTTAGCAAGTTCTCTGGAAAATGGCACTTAAAACTTAATTAAGTTTAATTAATTAAGAACATGAGCTACTTCCTCTCTGAGTAACATGCATTTGATAAGTTATTTTTGTAAGTATTTTTATTTACTTTTATAGATGTAATTTTCTCTCCAAATTTTACATTGATCTTGCCACTTAGTAAAGTAGTTTTGAACTTAGGCATCTTTAGACTTCATTCTCCCCCTCATCTTAACCCCCAAATTCTGTGACCTAGGGCTTTTCTAGTAATTTCTCTTCTCTGGTCTCAGTTTTGTGTTTTCCCTGAGGCATTAAAATTCTTGGACACAATTTTACTTCTAGCCTCATGATTGAGACTGAGAATCAAATTTGTACCTCATGTCCCACTGCATAATCCATCCAAATTCTTGACATTGAATCCCAGGCTTCTTAATTTGTGCATTCAGTCAACAAATATTAATTGCCTATCTTCTCCATGCCAGGCACTGTGACAATCACTAGGGACTTTCACAGAAAGAAAGAAGAATCCCTAATTTCCATTGACCCAGCTATAAAGTTTGCACTTCCATGGTATGGTTCTATTAGTCAGTTAAGTTCCCCTTTTACCTAAATCAGTTTGAATTGTGTTTCTTTTACTTGTAACCCTAAATGTTCTGAATATATGGGCAAACTTCATCATATACTTAATTGCCATATTCACTAAGGCCCTATTTTCTACCATCTATTCTACTCCATTGATTTATCTATCTGTACCAGTACAGACCCAACAAGGTCTGGTCTCCTTACTGACCTCAGATGAAGTGAGTTTATATTTAGTGTGGCAAATGTCCAAGATAGTGACCACAGGTGCAGTCTGTCATTACACAATGATGTCAAACTTTTAAAATCTGACTATTGTGTTTTAATAGTAAATTTCAGATAAAAATTAAATTACTTTATTTAATGTCATATTTATTCTTATATTCTATAAGTTCATTCTATGATGATGATTTTTCTCTTTGAAACACTGACTCTGGCTGAATGCTGATTTTAACCTTCAGACATTTAGTCATTCACCAAAAAACATGCCCAAAGTATATCTGTTATAGATATAAATAATATCTATACATAGTGGTTCTAGCAAGGAAGCATGGTGACTTACATGCCTTTCTTATGTCTACTTCGACTCCCCACGAACAGACACAAGATACACGATATGGGCTACTTTTACTGAAGATAAAAATATCTATAGCATTAAAAATAATGATTTTTAAAAGTTATATAACATTATATATATATAAAGACCTTAACATGAATTTGAATTACCATGACTGTGAAGGTTTTAGCCTATTATATAGTTTAACTAAGGCCTACAATTTACATCTTAATTAGTACTGTTGGTAAATTTGATGTTTTAAAAAGATCACTTGAGGGGTGCCTGGGTGGCTCAGTCTGTTAAACATCCAACTCTTGCTTTTGGCTCAGTCATGATCTCAGGGTTATGTTTGAGCCTTGCGTTGGGCTGCAGTCTGGCAGCATGGGGCCTACTTGGGATTCTCTATCTCTCCCTCTGTATCTACCCCTTCTCCTCCTGTGCATGCCACTCTCTCTCTCTTCAAATAAATAAAGGAACCTAAAAAATAAAAAGATTACTTTATAGCCTCTGAGACTATCTTATTTGTAGTCATTTACTTCCCAAATGACAGCCATGAAAAAGAAATAATTTTGAGCAGTTTATGTAAGATAGTTTTATGTCTTTATAGAGTGTACAATCTTAATTTTAATTTCCAAATTGAAAAAAAACAGTGGTGTATGAAACAGCATACAATACTTTTTAGTTTCACCCAAGAGTTACTGAGAACAATGTGGACCATGGAAGTTCATCTACAGTCCTTCACCATTTATTCTTTCTTATAATTTCCTAAAAATTTGAATCAATCCTTTTTTTCCTACTTACCTTGAGGAAGAAGTCTTATGTAACAATTTTTTGATTATTAGAGTTCTATTGTTTCTTCAGTAGGAAATGACTCATTTACCAAATTAAATGTTACATTTTTTAAAGCTTGTTTATGACTTATTCTTTCTATGCTTTTCTCTGAGCTACAAACTATGGTGATTTATCTTTACCTTAAATTTTCTTAGGATAATGAATTTTTCCATTTAATAATTTATGGCACACTTATATGTCAGAATTTAGAATTTCTCAAATTGAATTGACAGAAACTTAAACTAAATTGAGCAGAAATGTCAATTCCAGAGAAAAATTCTTACTTTTTACTTGGGTCATGTGCTTAATGCTGAACAAACTTATGTTGCTAGAAATATGTGGTACTCTGATGAGTCCAGATTGGGTTATTTGCCAAATTCAGAGAAGTGGGGGTAGAGGAAGATGTTGAAGACTTAGATACAAGAAAAGAGAGAAAACTTGTATCTTCTCTGGAATGTAACTTCCATGAGTGTAAAACTTTATTTTTGTTTTTTATTCACTCTGTATATTTAGTTCTTGGAAGAGTATCTGGCTCAAAATAGATGCACAATAAATGTAGTGTTGAATAAATGAATGGATGAATGAATGAATGAAGAGACAACAGTATTCCCTAACACATTTCACTATACTTGTGAGATCCTTTGCTACTTTCTAGGAATACAATGTTTGCTATATCCTGAGGTCCATGATATGCCAAAGCATTATTAAATATTGTGACTCTGTTTTGTATACTTCTAATTATCATAACTGGAGTTACTTCATAGTTCTTCAGTATATTCTGGTTTTCATAATTGCACTGAACTTATTGAGAACAAAGTTGATGAGTTTTACTTTTTTCTGGAGTCCCAATAGAACATGTAAATGCTAATTTAGTTGAATCATATTTCATTAAAAAGGGGCTGAAAATGAAAGTTTACTAATCAAGTGAGGGGTTAATTTGGTGGAATCATCTCCGTTCTTGGTAAAGCTACATTTTTGTAGTATCTACATATTTAGTTCTGATACAGTTAAATGAACTTCTCTATTATATCTGTTCATATTACCTTGCAAGTTATCTCTTCTGTAAGATCTGAAGGTATGAGAGTAAGTTATTCAACACAGTTGCAAAATTACAATACACTTAAAGAAAACTATATTATAAATAATATATTTATTTTTGATTAAATTATTTAGATGATTACAGCATGTAATTTAAAGATGCAAGTGTTCAAATTCTTTTTATAAGCATCTACGTTCTTTGAGAATGATGAACTATAGACTAAGACATGTGCTCCTTTTTCTATACTTTAGCTTACATCTAGCCTGAAGTAAATGACCATTCAAGTAATGTCTGATTCCTGTTTATGATACAACCATAAATTAATTACACATGTGGAGATTAAGTTTTGAGTTAATTTATTCATTCAACATTTTTTTTGCCTCCATAATTATTTTTCTAATAACTCTTCAATATTCCTCTGTTTGGAATATTTTTATAGTACTGAGATAAGACATCATTATTGCTAATTAATGGTTATAGTGCATGGTAGTAAGTATAATTTTAAATGCTTATTTTTACTTGAACTATGTACTGCTTTGATTAAAAATATTTTTCCTAATATTATGAATATTTTATTTTTGAAAAAATTGAATAACCTGTTTATAAATGGAAATCAGAATCTTTGGGAGGGAGGTCTTTGGCAAGGCAATTATTTTACACAAACAACTGAATCCGTGGGAGGGGACCACACGAAGCCTGAATCCCCTTTTGAACCCTTCATAGCATACTCCAGGGAATGTCACTGACTGAAGATTGTTTAAATGACAGCCGTAGGGTGCATAGTAACACTGCTCCTCAAAGGAAGCATCACCTTATCTGACCTAGTCTTGGAGTAAATCAGGCGCCTGCTTCAGCCAGTTGACGATAATGTCTCTGACCATTTCCATTTTTTAGCATTCAGAGCCATTTGAGGACATCTTTTGTTTGTTTATTAGATCTTCACAGGATATATTTTGTTGAAAACTTAAGATGAACTTGGTTTTTAGTTGAACCTTTGCCTCTGACAATATATGAATCTAAGGATTTCTGCAGTTCTGTGCTATATTGGTTCTTGTGGCATACATCAATTACCCCAGTGATGAGATCTCACAATGTGCTCTTACCTGCCTGAGTCATTTGGTAGAGTAAAGGTATTATTCTTTTGCTTAGCAACAGGTAATAGTCAAATGATTGCCTTTATCACTTAATCTTCTGAGACGTTAAATTTATGTTGTTTTCGTTCCTAGTAGTTTCTTGTTTTGAAGAAGTGTAGAGTATCATTTGTGAAGAATGCCATAATACAGCTTGAAATCTAGACAGCAATTACTTTGTTCATTCTCTATAAAATGATCCTCTTGGTGAAGAGTTCTAAATGTAGAGAGCTATGAAGAACATCAGGTTGATTTTGATTATACAGCATGTTCAGTTGTGATTTTGTCCATCTCTTCACTGAGAGATCAGCGGTTAAGCATATGCTATTGGCTGCCAGAGTCAACACTCATAGTTTTCTTTCCATTCTGTGAGAAGAACTTCAAATGTTCTTAATCATAAAAGGTTATACTGCAGCCTGTTGGTCTGAACTAAAAACACACCAGTATTCGACGTCCTATTAAGAATTCCAACCTGGGAGAGGAGGACAAGATGGCGGAAGAGCAGGGAGCTCTGTAATCCGCGCACGCCCGTATGGATAGAACTGAGAAGGACTGAAGGGATAAAACTTGGATTTGCAAGTGGGGGAAAGAAGAAACAGATGCCAGAAAGAAGACAACCTCAAAGATGCCTGAGTGAGTGACTGTGATCTGGGAAATTAGGGGACGGGCGGTCCCGGTGGTGCAGGGGAAGGAGCCCCTGAGCCCAACACAGGGAGAGCGCGCTGTGCCCCGGAGA
>CM053570.1:17551288-17578324 GCA_028646485.1 Cryptoprocta ferox
CGGAGCCCCCGCTGCCGCTTTTCAAGGCTCCCGCTGCCGCTGCACCCAAGGAAGAACTTGCCGGCCAGATGGGACGGATTTCTCTCCCGGCGCTCGGCAGGTATATATATGGGGAGACAGGCGAGTTTTTCCTCCCTTAGAGATGGTTCTAAGTGCGTTTTCCGTCTCTCTTTCTCTTCCCCTGGTCTCTCCGGGGCACAGCGCGCTCTCCCTGTGTTGGGCTCGGGGGCTCCTTCCCCTGCACCACCGGGACCGCCCGTCCCCTAATTTCCCAGATCACAGTCACTCACTCAGGCATCTTTGAGGTTGTCTTCTTTCTGACGTCTGTTTCTTCTTTCCCCCACTTGCAAATCCAAGTTTTATCCCTTCAGTCCTTCTCAGTTCAATCCATACGGGCGTGCGCGGATTACAGAGCTCCCTGCTCTTCCGCCATCTTGTCCTCCTCCTTCAAATCACTTATCTTCTCTTTTTAAACGTCTGTTATAATTAGTATTTTTTTATCATTATCCTATTATTCTTATTGGAAACTGTTTTACTTTTCTGATTTAACAATGAGTATTTTCACTACATTTTTAGATCCCAGCTTTGTAAAGATAACTATCTAAAGTTGGAAGTTTTCATGAGCTTTACATGTTTAAAATGTGCTCCATTTAAATTTTTAATTTCCTAGGAAATAACTATGTCTAATATTATGCTTTCATGGAGTGACATCTAGATCATTGGCATATGATCAATATGAAATATTAATTAATTATTTACTAGGTTTAGGATGGATTTAGGAAACCAAATTCTCTTGTCCATATTTTATTAATGCTTTTTGCTGAAACTGAGGTCTAGACAAATGAAACATTCATTAATGTAATACTTTTTACATTTTTCAGGGGTGCAGGATAAATCAATTTTGATTTTATACTTAAGTAGGCCAAGGCAATAGATTATGTGGACCATTCATTTACTTTTTAGTATCATTGAAAAGGTGTGGATTGGGGATGCCTGAGTGGCTCATTCAGTTAAGCATCCAGCTTCGACTCAAGTCATGATTTTGCGGTCTGTGGGTTCCAGCCCCGCATCGGTCTCTGTGCTGACAGCTCAGAGCCTGGAGCCTGCTTCGGATTCTGTGTCTCCCTCTCTCTCTGCCCCTCCCCTGCTCTTTCTTTCTCTCAAAAAATAAATAAATAAATTAAATAAAGGTGCAGTTTGGACCTAGAATCTTAAAACATTCTAAATACATGAAGTTTTCTGCAATAAATTATTGATAATGGTATAATGAAGTTGGTCATTGCACTAAAGGTATTAGTACCTACCCACATACTAAGAATGTAAACGTATTTTGCCAATTTTAAAACCAAATATAATCTTAAAAAGAGTTAAAATTCTGCTGATTGAATTTGTTATGGCTGACTAATAGAAAATTTCTATTTTTAGAGTAGAATGCTTGATATCTGCTATATTTAGTGCTTTGAAACAGCACTTTAAATATTAATATAAAATTATATATATGATTAAAATTTTTAAATGCTCAGGAATATGTATAGAACTCCAAGTTATTCAAATAAATGGCAGTAGGTAATAGCTCAGTGTTTTAAATACATTAATTGATTGACAGAGAAAGTTAAGAAAGACTGATAGAGAACAAACTGAAAGTGGATGGAGGGAAGAGGGTGGGGGATAGGTTAGATGGGTGATGGGTATTAATTAGGGCACTTGTTTCAATGAATAAGTGATGAATCACTAAATTCTACTCATGAAACTAATAGTGCACTGTATGTTAACTAATTAGAATTTAAATAAAAATTTGAAAAGAAAAAAAAACAAAGCATGTATACTTAAAAGATTTTACCAAATTGCTGTTTCTAATTTAACTTACCACTGATAAGAAAGGTTTCTATAAGGATTAGATCAGATACTATATTTGAAAAGTATAGCACACTCAGCCTAGCATATTATAATCACTTTTTTAATGCTATTATTTTTCTTAACTAAAAATCCAAACATTAAAGAGGTATACATGGCAAGGGTTGGGAAAAATACAACTAACTCAGATTGAATTAATATACATTTATTGATCATCTAGTTTATGCTGCGCAATATATTAAAATCTAAGATTTTAAAAAAATTTTTAAAGTTTATTTATTCTGAGAGAGAGAGAGCATGCGCATAATCAGGGGAGGAGCAGAGAGAAGGAGAGGGAGAATCCCAAGCAGGCTCTGCACTGTCAGCACAGAGCTGGTGCGGGGTTCAAACTCATCAACTGTGAAATCATGACCTGAGCCAAAACCAAGAGTCAGAGGCTCAACCAACTGAGCCACCAAAGTGCCGCAAATCTAAGATATGTTTTGAAAAAGACTATATGGTTCTTGCCTTCAAAGAGTTCATTTCCATGAAGAGAAAGACACACACATTTTTATGAATAAAGACAGTCCTGTGAATTGAGTGTTAATACAGCTATGTATAAGATCATATAACAGCATTGAGCATGGAGCATCTACTTGTGACAGGAAAGACCAGAAAGATCTTGTGAGGAAAAGACAGTTAACTGGAGGCTTGCACAAGATTTCTGCCTGAATTCTCCAGACCCTATAGAGCACCCAGCAGGATTCCAATTCTACAAACAGCTATTTTTGAATCCAATATGTCCTATTAGCAATGGCTAAGTTATGTAGATATTGGACATCTTGAACCCCAATGGATAATCTGTGCATACTGAGGTGTTGAGAGGTGATGGGGAAAAATCCATTGTTTATACCATAGTAATGCCCCTTAGGAGTGCCAGTGAGCTCTAAGATATCCCAGGTTTTAACATGAGATTTATAGATCTGACTGACATAAGGCTTTTTATAAGTTCACAGAGGGAGAGAAAATATTGTTTCATGATCAGTACTTAGTTCATTGGCTTCTCCATTCATATCGTGTTTCCTAAATCTTGGTGTATATTTAGAGCATATTTTGAAATGAGTGGAAAAAAGAAGGTACAAAGTTGGCATCCGTGGATTTTTATATTTATGTATTTGATTTTTAAGCAAATCTGACCTAAAAATCCTTTAACTGTAGTGAATTCTAATTTAATTTAATTAATGCAAACTGTAATGCTAATGTGTAAGATAAGTCATTTACTTGTGAGACTAGCCAATAATTGAGCATTTATGTTTCAACCATACCTTTCTGATTTCTATTTTCAAGAAATAATACAGAAAAATTCGTGCGTGTGTGTGTGTGTGTGTGTGTGTGTATGTACATGAGGGAGAAAGAGAAAAAGGAAAAGGAGACCAGAGAGAGAAAAAAAAAACTTCCAAAGAAAATAAGTGTTATTACTTTTTTATATCCCTTCACTGTATTTCCAGGTCATTGGCTTTTTCTTATCATAAAAATTCCTTATATACTCTGGGGACTAGTTCTTTGTTAATTATGTATGTTGAAGAAGTTTTCTATTCATCATATTTTCACTTTCTAAATCTTGTTTTGAAGATGTCCTTTTTTAAAAGGTACCTGGGTGGCTCAGTTGGTTAAGTGTCCGACTTTGGCTCAGGTCCTGATCTGAGGGTTTGTGAGTTAGGGCCCCATGTTGGGCTCTGTGCTGATAGCTCAGAGCCTGGATTCTGCTCTGGATTCTGTGTGTCCTTCTGTCTCTGCCCCTCCCCTACTCATGCTCGCTCGCTCGCTCTCTCTTTCTCTCTCTCTCTCAAATAAACATTAAGAAAAATTTAAAAAAAATATTTCAAGTTAGTTAACATACAGTGTAGTTTTGGCTTCAGGAGTAGAACCCAGAGATTCATCTCTTATATGTAACACCCAGTGGTCATCCCCAAAAATGCCCTCAGTAATGCCTGTCAGCCATTTAACCCACCCCTCACACACCTCCTTCCAGCAACCCTCAGTTTGTTTTCTGTATTTAAGAGCCTCTTATGGTTTGCCTCCCTCTCTGTTTTTATCTTATTTTTCCTTCCCTGCTTTTATATTCATCTGTTGAGTTTCTCAAATTTCACATATGAGTGAAATCATATGCTATCTGTCTTTCTCTGACGGATTTATTTCACATAACACAATAGCCTCCATTTACATCCTCACTGGTGCAAATAGCAAGATTTCATTCTTTTTCATCAGTGAGTAGTATACCATTGTATATATATACCATATTTCCTTTATACATTCATCAGTTGATGGACATTTGGGCTCTTTCCATAATTTGGCTACTGTTGATAGGGCTGCTATAAACATTGGCATGCATGTGCCCCTTCTAATAACCATTTTTGTATCCTTTGGATAAGTACCTAATAATGCAATAGCTGGGTTGTAGGGTAGTTTTATTTTTAATTTTTTTAGGAACCTCCTTACTATTTTCCAGAGTGGCTGCACCAGTTTGCATTCCCACCAACAGTTCAAGCAGATGTTCTTAGTGTCATCAACTTATATCAACTTTTTGCTTTAAGGCTAGTGCTTTTAATCTCATTTAAGAAATTCTTCCCTGGGGTGCTTGGGCTGCTCAGTCAGTTAAGTCTCCAACTCGTGGTTTTGGCTCAGGTCATGATGTCACTTTTCATGAGTTTGACACCCCATCCCCATCCCCGCTCTGGGTCAAGTAGGTCTCTGTACTAACAGGGAAGGAGCCTGCTTGGGATTCTCTCTCTCCCTCTCTCTCTGCCCCTCCCTTCCTCTCAAAAGAAGTAAATAAACTTGAATCAGTAAAACAAAAAACAAACAAACAAAATAATCTTTCCCTACCCTGGTATCATAAAGATATTCCCTCTTATTATCTTTTAAAAGTTTTATAATTTTGCCTTTTTAAGTCATTAACATTCCCGGAATTGGTTTTTATATGTGGCATAAAGTCACCATTTAAGAATCTTCTAATTAATTGGCTATTTGAGTATGTTCATCCAAGACGATACTCAGGCTGTTGCTGTCCTGGGAATCTCTGCCATATAAGCCACAGAACCCAGAATCATTCCTGCTGGTATTTAGGCCAGACTGGACAACTCTCAGCAGGCAGCATTAAACTACAGGCAGGACCTGGACAGACATGGATTGAGTAGTTAGATTTTAGGAACTCCCAGGTGACACACCCTGGGTTTTTTCCTTGTAATGATGTAACCTCCAATTTTATGAAGTTAAGTTTTCAGACTGTTTTAATGGTGCTATGAGAGACTTTTACTATACTTCATTTAGAGTTTTACATCTAGGTTTTTGAAGAGATTAGCTTATGATTTTTCTTTCCCATAGTGTTTTTGTCATTTATTAGTATTACGATTTTTCTCTAATAATGATGATCATGATAAACCATTACAAAGTGATTAATATGTGCCAGACTCTTATGGAAGCACTTTATATGCACTAACTCACTTAATCTTTATCATCTCTTTATATGATAGGTAGCATTATCATTTCATTGTATAGATGAAAATAGTGATCTACAATCAGTTAAGTGACTTGCCCAGACAGGGACAGAAAACAACATAGCCTGGAATTGCTTGTGAAAGATTGTACTCATGTGTTCCTTTTATGTTTGGTAGGGTACACCTGTAAATGTCTCATTTCTTTGTGAGCAGATTCACTATGGATTCAGTGTGCATACTGATCAAAGAACTGTTCAGGGTTCCTATTTCTTTTTGGACTTTTTCTAGAAATAAATGTTTCAAAATTTGTAATATTTTTCATTTACATTTTTTATAATCTTTTAAAATTTTATACCATTTGTGGTTATGTGTTCACTCTCATTCTTAATGTGTTAATTTGTACCATCTCTCATACCTTGATGAAGTTTTTATATGTAGACTGTTATTAATTGTTCCATCTATGCACAAATTTTTGAAGTATGATTATCAGTTTCCATATACAGTAGATTTTTCCCCTTTGATTATTAGCTTCAAACTTAACTACCTTGTGAAAAGAGATTATGAATATTTTAAAATGTGTATAAACTTTATTTCTTGTCAGATTGTCATCAGTTTTGTAACTGTTCCTTGAATATTAAAAAATAGTGTTTTCCCCAACTGTAGGGTGCAGGGATCTATTTTTCTTTTTCTTTTTATTAATGGTTATTTATTTATTTTGAGAGAGAGAGAGAGAGAGAGAAAACATGAGCAGGAGAGGGGCAGAGAGAGAGAGCCCAAGCAGGCTCCACACTCAGCACTGAGCCCCATGCAGGGCTTAATCTCACCACCATGAGATCATGACCTGAGCCAAAATCAGGAGTTGGGCGTTTAACCTACTGAGCCACCAAGGTGCCCCTGCAAGGATATATTTTTATCCACTATTTAAAACTTTTTTATTATCATTTTGGAATCTTTTTTATTCTTTTTTCTATTGAATATACAAGTTATAAAAAGAAATACGTTAAAATCTGTTACTGTGACATTGGATTTCTCATTATAGTTCCGTCAAGCTTTGTCTTTATACATTTTGTGGATATGTGATCTGGTGTATTCAAGTTTGTAAGTTTTGCTTTGCCCTGGAAAATTGAAATTTTTATCATGATGGAGTTTTTCTTCATATCCACAACAGTGCTTTTTTCCAGGAAGTTTATTTGTCTGATATTATAGATACACCAACTTCATTTTTATTAGAATGAACCTGGCATATCTTTTTATCAGTTCTCTACTTTCAAACATTCTGTGACCCTATGTTTTAGATGTAACTTTCATAAGTATCCTATATTTGCATTTAGTTTTATAATTTTTAATCCGTTTTGATGAATGTTGATATAATTATAACATCTTATACATTTTACATTTGCTATAATCACTAGTATTTTAAAATTTATTTCTACCATTTTTTATCATTTTTATTTTCCCCAACTTTCCTTTCTTTTACTGTCCTTTCCTGCTTCTTTGAATTAATTTTTCTCTTTCTATATTGTTTGCTTGAATAAGTGTCCATAGGATCTCTTTGGGAATGGACTGATGGAATCCTTAGAATATACTTACATGATAGTTAAGGGTCCTTTCTCATAGGTACCTGGCATCTCCAGGATTCTGGATCTGAGAAATGGTTCATATTCAGAAATTGGACAAGGGATGATCATCCTACTGGAGAGGTTTCCACAGGCTCATACTCATTTCTCCTTATTTTCTTTTGATTGTGAAAACTGGGCAATATTCTTTTGGGCTGCTCATCTGTCCTGTCTCTATGAACCTCTGATTTCCACCCAGACCTTTCTACTATTTATAATAAATATGATATTTATGAAAAATATGCTCATCTCTTTTCTGACCTTCAAAGTATCCCCTAGACTCTATTAATTCAAAATCCTATCATCTTTATTTCAGTATTCTAGATCTGTAAAATATCTGGCTATAAATGATAGCTACCACTGAGCTTCTAAACAATGCTGATGCCTTTTCACCTGTTTCCATTTCAGTAATGAAGCTTTCTCACAGAACATAGATGATTAGTTAGTTTCTTGTCCCATTCATTTTATCTACTCATGCATGCCTGCTTCTCTGAGACTTTTGGTCCCTTCTTCGACAATTTGCCATGGTAGTTCTAGCATTCTACATCACCGAATGTAGGCCATTACTTTTTCTAAGCTTCCAAGAGCATAGTCTCCTAGGGTTCTTGCCCAGATGTTTTATCCTGAATCTCTGGAAATTGCTCCCATTTCAAAAAGCTATGTTTTATCCAACTTTATATTCTATCCTTGATCCAGCACCCTCAGTATCCATTACATACATTTTCTTACTGTTCCATTCCTCCCTTACCAAGCCCAACACTTCCTTAGCTGGATGACTTGACCAATATTATAGATCTAATGGGAAAAGGAGAGGCAGAAACAGATGTTCCCTGTTGGTACAGGTTTTTTTTCAAGACAAAGTTTTCTGTATCATCTTTAACATGGAAGATGCTAGCTAGCCTTTAATTGGAGGGAGTGGTCCACTTCTGCAGGATGTTTCAGAAGAATCTGGAAATTCATTGCATTCAACTGCATCAATACATTTAATATAATCCAAATCTCAGTGCTAGACATCTCTCCAATCAGAGACCTGACTTGGTATAACAGACTGGCTGGACTTGACAATGCAAACTTCTCTTGAACTCTGCTACCCTTATAATAATTAAGGTTTAGGCCTTATCCACAGCATTTTTCTGTATTCCTATGACAGGAAATAAGAGACTCTTTATGTGATGTTAAGAAGGCCTCCGTTTCACACTTTACCTTCAACTGGTGGTTAAATAATCCTTAGCCTTAGACAATAAAAGTCTTTGACTAATGCATCAGTGTCACTCAACAATACTCCTTGGATTCTATAGTCCTTATCCTTAACTCTGTACCTTTTATACATGGACAATACGAAAACTGCTAATGCATCCCCTTCCTTTGTTATCCCATCCCAGTTCATCACTGACAAAATGAGATAGCATAATTGGAGCCATCAGTTTTCCTCTTACTGCAAGCGATAGTGTCTTCATTGCTCATTTGCCAGTAGTGATCCAGTTATATAATTTTAGGGTGTGCTTCCTAGGATCTCTCTTCATATCAATTGTCTTATATTTTGTTTCTCAGGATACAGGCTCTGAATTAGATATTGAATGTGAGATATTTTGAAGTGTCATTTGAGTTATGTATTGCTATACAACCACAATGACAAAAATATAATTCCTAAAAATAACCATTTTATTATACCTCAAATTATGTGGGTCAGGAATGTGGGCAGAGCTTGGCTAAGTGATTCTTTTGCTTCATTTAGGGTTTATAGTAGTCAGTTGGGAGTATATTTACTTGGTAGCTGGACTGGTCTGCAGGTCAGTCACATGCCTGATATCTTAGAAGAGATTTCAATAAGGCTATACTTAGTTGGCTCTTATCTCTAATCATAGACTCCCAGGACCTAGGCATAAATTGTCATGGTGTCCCTTCCACTATAGTCTGTTGGTCAAAGTGGTCCTAGAACAGCCCAGTTTTGAGAGGAAGAAACGTAGACTTTATCTATGGGGAAAAGGGTATCAAATAATTTATGGCCATCTTCAATCTGTCATAAATATTCATAGAAAACACCCATATTAGGGAACAGGAGAAGTAGGATTAGTAGAGGGAGAAGGAAAACTGAAATACAGTCACAACAGGGGCCTCAGCCAGTTCCATGAGGGGTTCTGGAGCTAGAATGACCATATGAATTTGACCTGAATTGTGGCAAAGAGGTCAAATTTATATGTGGCTCCATTAAACCAGTCATTCAATTAACAGACTATCTTTGGGATGGGCAGGCATGTAACTTTGGTTTAAGGAGTTCCTTTTTGGCCTTAGCAATTCTCAGAGAGGAATTAAGTTGTAAGCTATTATCAGTCAACAGTCCTGCCAACTGAGTACCTCTTTCATAAAGACACAATCTGGGTGGTACATCCCAGAATTCATTACATATGTCAAGAAATAAATGGAGGTCACAAACAACATTATTATTGCCTAAATAAATGAAATAAAAATAGCAATATATAATATCAATAACATTGAAAGTTAAAATACTGATATGAAGGAAAGAGTTGATTAAATACATTTTATTAAATACAATGCATACATTTTATAAAAAAAAGTTAGATATTAAAGAAAAGATGCTTCAGTAAAGTATAGTGTCTCTGAAGGAAGAACCCAATCAATGGAACATAACAGTTTCTAAAATATGTGTCAAGAAGAAATTGGGAAAAAATGATTCTGAAGTTGAAAAGGACATATAGTATGCAAGAAAAGAATTTTCACAGGCTGCTGAATATAAAGACAAGTTAAGAGTAAAAATGGAGATCTATATTTCTAGTAAATGGGGGCTTAAACTCTTTCCCATCTTCATCTAAAATATCTTATAAAAGCAGCAAGGCAAATTAAAAACAAACAAACCAACCTTCAATTTATTTTTACATGAAACCAGAAAACATATATATCTCATAGATTTTTTTTTAAGTGTAAGGCTACTAAAAGCAACTAAGATTGGCACAAAACTGAATGGATTGAGAGAAAGCAGGAGCCACATGGTAGGAGAATAGAAAAATAGTCCAGAATCAACAGATATCAGGAAAGGACTAAATGAAATAAAATCTGTGGGATCTGGAAAAGACAAAGCAGAAACTGATAAAGATAAATGAGTCAAGATACATGAGAAATATGTATAGAGCAGAGTAATGTATAAGTAATGAAATGTCTTCAAAAATACCAATAAAACTACACTCCCTAAAGGAAACACCTGCAATTGCTGAACAAGGAAAATGTAGCTTATTTCACATTAAGATGTAAAATTCATGCTGGCCTAGCATTGACACACAACTAATACAAGAAATAAAATGGGAAAGATTTACCCAAAAATGGCATCACAAAATGAGAAAGAACAGATGAACATTCTGCCCAAATATTTTATCACTAACTAAAAAATGAGAAAAATGAAATAATCACTTTTATAAAAGAAGACCTCAAAGTAAAAACACAAGATTTTAGGAAAATATGGTTAGAAAATAGAAGATAATGAAACGTGCATTAGTAGAACTCAGGATAATGTAGGAATAATAATTTAAAAAAATCACAGAAGCATAAGACAAAATTGGAGCACAAGGCAGCATAAACATTGAGAATAATACAGGAAGAGATCTGGAGTATAGAATGAGAAAAGTGACCAAAATAAAAGAGAAATACAGAGGAGTTAAAAAGGATTAAAGGGAATAGTTAGATACACAAGAAAGGCAAAGGAGATCAAATGTGCATAATTGGAGTTTACCAAGAAGAAAGCCAAAATAATGGAACAGAATATAGAAACATATAATTCAAGAAACATTCCTGAAATTTAAGAAGTCTTGAATCTACATTTTTGAAAAAACAAAAACAAAAATCAAAAACATGTCATATACCAGGACAGTTTGAACCAGAATAGTCAATAATGAAATACATTTGATAAAGTACTGGCCCTTAAAAAAAAATCCTTTGCAACACTAAGCCAAATTACCAAGTCACTTAGAAGAGCAAAGACAAATCAACCAGATGTCTTGTTTTCCTTAGCAGTATTCAGCTTCGGAAGACAATGGAGCAAATTGCAATATTTATGTGATAGGCAAAGGAAGTGTAACTCACAGATTATATGTCCAGCTATGTTGTGCTTCAAGTGAAAATTCAACAAATTGTTTTGAACACACAGCACTCAGGGATTAGTATTCCCAAAAGTTCTTGCTAAGGAAACTCCTTGCAGGTGAACCTCAACTAAGGATGACTGGAAAAGAGTGACAAAGTCATGAACTTTTAAATATATTTTATTTAGAACCAACACAAACTAGATATGTTTTATACACTTTAATGAGAAAATGTTAACCCCTTAAAGATTAAGAAGATAAAAAGTAGAACAAGTCTGTTTTCACATCTGAAGTATCTGGGAATCAAAGAATATCATTTCTAATTTATAAAATTAAGTAATAAATAAGCATATTGAATCACACAAACATGTGTGTATACTGGATGATCTCTTGTCAAAATGCCATTACTGTTACTGTCTATATTTGAGCATTGTTTCCCAGATTCCTCTTCATTCTATGGTACCTGATAAAAGTTGGTGAAGAACAGGAACTCCTGGAAGCTCTAGAGTGCAACTAGGAAGGAGAAAGCATTTATTTTGGAAGGCCCTGGTGGTCAGACATGATAATTGATGGGGCTTTGGAGTGATGGGGGTTGGGAGCTGATGGCCAAGAAAGAATTCTTAAAGATATGTTTGGTGCAAAAAGGTGATTTTATTAAACCAGAGGGACAGGGCCTGTGGGCAAAAAGAGCTGCACTGGTGTGGTGAAGAGTGACTGGTTATATACTAGGAACTTGGAGATAAAGAGGAAGTTTCTTAAAGGGATTTCCATATGTTATTTTTTTTAACGTTTATTTATTTTTGAGAGACAGAGAGACAGAGGGTGAGAGGGGGAGGGGCAGAGAGGGAAGGAGACAGAATCCGAAGTAGGCTCCAGGCTCTGAGCTGTCAGTACAGAGCTTGACTTGGGGCTCGACCTCACAAACCGCAAGACCATGACCTGAGCCGAAGTCTGCCACTTAACCAACTGAGCCACCCGGGATTTCCATATGTTAAAGATGACTCACAGATTACTGGGGGCCTAGCTATTGTCACGCTAAGTTGTTTTTCCCTCTAGCAAAGCATTAAGATAGTAGGGACTTCCTGGAGATTAGACTATTGATAAGATTGCCCTTTTCTTGTAATATTACTAAGATATTTTTAACTGATAGAGACTCAAGTCCTGCATGACTGTGACCTCTTTCAGTTAACCATTGGTTTTCTTTCCCTTTCCTGTGTTCTTGGGCAGCCAGGAGTGCCTGAGATATATCACACATATCCCACCTCGGAGGGGGGTGTATTGGGGTGTCAGCTTGCATTTATGATCCCTCATCAATGATGATCAAGTTCAGCCATATGTGGTAGCCCTCAGCTTGTTCTTTTCTTCTCCAGTGCTCTAAGTCATGGTGTTTTCTAACTCCCTCACCTCCTGACCACTGCTGGCCCAAGGCTCACCACCAGGGCTATGCCTGTACACATGCAGTGGCAGCAGTACCATAGGGGCAGCAGCTTCCTTTGACCTCTACAAATATCTCCATTGTTTGTAGACAGATGTGCATGGCTTCTTGAATTTTATCATGTGCTCAGACTATTTCACTTACGCCAGTGCGTGAGACAATTTTGATTGCTGTCTCTCTGATCCTCCAACTCCCTCTTTCCAGACCTTCACTTCCCTAGCTCCTCCACACTGATGTAAAGTCTAATTCCTAAATTAAACTTCTTACTCATGTAATACTAATAATGGGTTTGGTTTATGACTGATAAGAAAAAAGGTGAGCTAAGCAAGGTAACTTTATTGACTACAAGAATAAATTAGGAAAATACAAATTTAATGAAAAAGGAAGAGGGGTGCCTGGGCGGCTGAAATCAGGAAAATACAAATTTAAAGAAAAAGGAAGAAGGGTGCCTGGGTGGCTGGGTCAGTTAAGCATCCTCTTGATTCAGGCTCAGATCAAGATCTCACAGTTGGTAAGTCTGAGCCCTGCATCAGGCTCTCCTCTGACAGCAGGGAGCCTGCTTGGGATTTTCTCTCTCTCCTCCCTTGCTCTTGTGTTTTCTTTCAAAATACCTAAATAAACATTTTAAAACAATTAAAGAAAAAGTAAGAGTTGTGATCTTAATATCAAACAAATGAAATTCAGTCCCAAAAGTGTTAAAGTACATGAGGAAGAGAAATTTCTTATGCTGAAGTTCTCTATTTATAATCAAAATACAAATTTATGGATATATATGCATGAAATGGCACAATAGCAACATTAACTAATGGTGCTGATACTGACATCTTAAACTACTTTTTAAAGATTGTTTATTTTTTTTATTTTTGAGAGAGAGAGAGTAGGAGAAGAGGAGGAGTGGAGAGAAAGAGAGAGGGAGACAGAGACTCTGAAGAAGACTCAGAGCTGTCAGCACAAAGCCTGATGCAGGGCTAGAACTTACGAACCCTGAGATCATGACCTGAGCTGAAGTTGGGCACTTAACTGACTGAGCCACCCAGATGTCCCTTACCTTTTTTTTTTTTTTTTCACTTGCAGTCCTTCTGGTATTATTCCATTAAGGACGATGGTGGATTTGTGTGAGAGATGCACAGTTTTCATTTTAAGGAGTCAGTAATCTATTACTAATTTATTAATTTTATTTTATTTAAGTAATTTATTTATTTTTGTTCATTTTATTTTTAAAAACACAAATGATTGTTAAATTTTGTCAAATGTCTCATTAACATCTATGGAGGCAATAATATGATTTTATTACTTGGAGTTATCACTGTGTTTAATATTGACCCATGTGTACATCCCTGGAATGAACCCAAAGAATCATAATTTTAATGTGGTGTTGGGTTCTTTTTGTGAGTATTTTAGTGTGGAATTTTGCATCAATGTTCATGACTATAGTGTATTTTTTTGTTTTTGAAATTCTGTTAAATGTTGATATCATTTTTATGCTTCTCATTTATATATTTTAGAATTATAGAACTATCTTAAAATTAAAAGCATAGTCGTATCAGTCTTTAAAATTTTGAAACTGATTGGATCTTTGCTTTTTGGAAGAATAAGGAAAATCTTTTCATTTATATTGATCATTTTATGTTTTTTTCTCTTGGAATTTATTTCGTAAAATTTTATTTTTCTAGAAAATTACTAATTTCATCCATACTTTCAAATTTATAATGGGAATATAAAATAATATTGGAATGAAAAAATTGATCAGTTCTAGCTCAGACTGAAGACCTTAAACTTTGAAGAGGAAAAATATCATGGATATGTGATTTTTCTATAGCACTGTCGATTTCTACAGATGGACATTTAGAGAAAGAGAAGTTTATATTGGTAAAGTTTGGAGTTTTTAATTGAGATCTTGCATGTGGAGATTCAGAGAAATCAGTACATTTTTATTGAATCTTTTTTTTATTACTAAGAAAGACAATAGAAAAGAGAGAAGGCATAAAGCAAGGTCACTGCCCTAAAGGCACTTGCAACCCAATTGTAAATTCCTTCAGGATTTAAATCCCCAAAGGCTATAATGAACCATTCAAGGTAACTGTAAGTAAATGCTATAGGGGTTAATTCATACTGTAACCGTTGGCATTTCAGAGTCTGAAGAGATAAGACTTAAGACTGAGGTAGTCAGAGGCTTAAAGAGTGAGGTGAATCCTACATGAAGGGTAGGATTAAAATTGACAGAACTCTAAGTATGAAGACAAGAATTAATATGCCTTTCATGACAGTATAGAGGTAACATATAATAACTGCTCCATTAATATTTGTTGAATGAATAAATATGTGAATAAATATGTGGTATTACATAAGCCAAAGGAAAAAGAGAGGAAAGAAGGGAGGGAGGAAGGAAGGAAGGAGGGACGGAAGGAATGGTTAAAAAGTTAAATATCACATACAGATCATAAATTGACTGCAGAGCACCCATTGGATTTCTCAGCTAGGGGTGTGGATCATGGAGAGAGCCAGAGCAGTGGATTACAACCAGATTTTAGTGAGTTGAAAGTAAATGTGCTGAGAAGAAAGTTCAGAGTAAAGAAGACCAGAAATAAAGAACAGGTTTTGTTTGTATTTGTTTTTGTTTGTTGTTGTTGTTGTTGTTGTTGTTAATGTAGGAGAGACAGCACATTTGTAAGGAGGGATTTTGATGAGGAAAACAGATTTAATGGCATGAAGATGGTAGCAGATTATGTTGGAGACTGCAGGAGGAAAGATAGACATTGGACAGGAGCAGGGAAATCTCCTTTGAGATGGAGTTAATAGAAGGGATGGCTACAGTTAAATCTCATAATGGAATATCACAAAAATCGATGAAATTCTGCATAAGTGGTCTTATTTTATTTTACAAAATGGGAAATGTAGACGTTTGCTGAAGGAAGGAAGAAAGTAGTACTCTTTGAGAATAATGAAGTTTGGACGGGATTACAGTGAAAATAGGAGTGAGCAAGTCAGTCCTAGCTCAGATTGAAGACATTTTTTTGATGGCATTGATAATAGATGCACAGTTTTTTTGTAGTGATGTGTATGCTCTGGAATAGTTATATACTGATAGAGGGTTTGGAGTTTTTAAATGAGTGTACAGCTGTATGTTGAAAGACTAGCTGAAGCAGTGAAATTGGAGGAAAAGACTTAGAAAATAATAGAGACACAGAGAAAGGAAGTATCGTAAGAAATTGGTGTATGAATCTCAAAGATAAGGTTTTTGGAGTAAGTGATTGAAATGTCGTACAAGTAAAGGTCACTGAAATGCTGAGGTCAACAAACTGAGGGTAAAGGTCACAGATTCTGGTATCTCTCTCTTAAGCTACACGAATCTTGGGAAAATAACTTAACTCTGATGTTCCTCAGTTTCCTAATAAGTAGAATTAAACTGCCACTATAAACATTAATGAAAAAGTATATATTAAAGAGCCTAGCAAAAACCTAGCATGGACGAGTTATGTTATTATACTATTCTCTCTTTTTTTAATTATTCTTTTGTTGCTGTTATTATCATTTTTACTTTTGTCACTGTTAAGTAGGTCAAGGGCATGGGGATTATCAGATTTTGAGTACATTAGAGTCAAGTGTGAGAGTTGTCAATATATATAAGGAGTTGATCACAAGAAGAAAGATAGAAAATAGTAATGAAGATGGCAAGAGATGGTGTCATTGGATAGGTTGGAACAAAAGAAGCCTTATTTTTATGCTCTAGGGAAATCAGAAATAAAATTTTATTTTTTTAATGTTTACTTTGAGAGAGAGAGAGAAAGAGAGAGTGAGATAGCATGAGTGGGGAGGGCAGAGAGAGACACACACACACAGAATCTGAAATAGGCTTCAGGCTCTGAGCTGTCTGCATAGAGCCTGTGGGGCTCGAACTCATGAACCATGAGATCATGACCTGAGCCGAAGTCAGACGCTTAACCAACTGATCCACCCAGGTGCCCAGAAATAAAATTTTAAATAGTAATTTGTAGTAAGAGAATTCTGACTTCTATCTCTGCATTTGTACATGGAAAAGAATAAGATGAAGTAGCTTTCTATGAAAGAATTGGAAATCTAAGGAGAACGTTTAGAGTAGGATGGAATTCCAGAAGAAAAAAAATAAAAAGGACTAAGGGAGTAGTGGGAGGATAGGTAAGGAGAGAGGAGAGATACAGCAATATGAGGATGAAAATATGGGAAAAAGAGAAAATCAGAGAGCTTACCAACTGGATGATAACATCCAGGGGTGATAGGCATGAGGTGAGAGCATGCCCAGATGCCAAATAGACACCAAAGTAAATTTACTTACATGTTGGAGCTGGCTGTTTCTTCTCTTGGGGATGAAACTTTGGGATTCTAGGGACATGATCATGTCACATATAAATGAAACTGAGGATATAGGATATATTAGATATTTTTTAATTGTTTCAGAAGTACTAGGATGGCTAAATGCAAATGACTAAAATTGCATTTTAAATGTAAATATGGGTTTCTCAAATCCAGGTTTTATTTAATTACAGTGACCTCAAAATAACATATAATGAAAATAGTATAAAAACTTGCTTTTAAGTGGAGTAAAATATTTTCCTGAGATTTAAATTGGCTGGCTAAATTTCCTCATATACCTTCATTTACATTTTAAAAATATTGATCATTTCAAAGTCTAGGGCATGTGAAAATTGCATTTTCATGCTAGGACAATATTTGAAGGAGAATGAAAACAATGCAAGCATCCAACTATGTACTTAGATAGCAGTTAAAACTTTAAGTAGAAATGTAACCCACAGCTGACACATTGTCTTTGTCTTGAAGATCATGTAGACAAGCAGCCTGCATGGAGTTCATAAACACATCTGGAAGTTCTACAGGCATTAGAATGGAAACAATAGCCCATCATCTGGATATGATAGTCACTTATTAAAATCTCAGCCATTTGCTTTCTTCTTAAAACATCATTTTAAAGATATTCATTGATAATTGGAACTTAAGATTTTAAGACTTCTATACTGATACAAATAAGCCATAATGATTAAGTGGTTCCCTTGGAAATTATTTTGTAACTAAATGGTTAGTGGCATAAATAAAACAGGTTAATAGTGTCATTTATAATAAATCATAGATTATAGATATAGTTTATTAACTAAAATTTTGCATGCAATAATTACTTAATGCCACTGAGAAGTAAATACACTCAAATTTGACAAATTAGTATTTATACCCTTCAAAAGAGAGATTTTTCCACCGTTAGGTCTAAGGCAGCCAGCAACTGGCTTAGGTTTTATATTAATTGGCATTTTCTGGGCTCAAAAACCCAACTCATCTTGTAGACATTATAGCTCTTTACTGCTGGAGTGGAGAACAAAGAGAACTGGAAGCAAGCACAGCAACTTGGTATTTGGCCCAAAAACAGCAATTCCCAAACACTTACAAAACTTTTCTTAGGCCTTTCAGAAGGTGTGAGACTGGTCAGTACAATGACATTTAGCCAACAAGGGAACGTTTCCTGTTTTATAGAGACCATAGGAGTTTTTTCCCATAATCACCTCATAAAAGTCAACAATAGTGCTGATTATCTTGTCAAAAACAAATGAGTACATCCGATAGAAGAAACATGCACATACACACATATGCGCACACACACACACACACACCTTAAATTGGTCTCATTTAGTTACCTTTTTTTTTTTTCATTTCATGGCACATCTGTGCAGTCTTCCAGATTCTCTGAAAATATTTTGGATAATAAAAGAAAGAGAAGACTGTTCCCTGTTCTTTGCTTAGTCTTTTCAGTGATCAAACCATAATAAACATACACCTATGCATACCATACTGCTCCAGACAAGTACCAGCCATTATGTATCTTTCTGTAGCTCACTCCAGCTTTTTTCATTTCCCATGTGTTGGTTCAAAACAATAGTACAGATTTCATGATTCCAAGGACTTAAAAAATGTGCAGGAGTAGTTTCAAAGGCTAATTTAATTAGGACTGTAGGACACCATCCTCTCTCATGGATTATGGCATTAGCTTTCTAACTTGTCTTCCTGCTCCCATTCTTCCTCTCCTATAGATTGAAAGAGCCAGGGTGAGCTTTTACGATCTGTAAGATCGTGTCTCAAAATTCTCAAAGAAACTTTCATCCAACTCTCAGTGAAAGCCCAATTCCTTGAATAGTCTGCGGGCTCTGCAAAGGACTTGTCTTTATCTCCTACCTCTTCCTTTTCACTTGACCTGCTCCAGGCAGACTGGCATCCTTGATGTTTTTCAACATTTCAGAAACACTTCCACCTAAGAATATTTGCACTGGCTGCTCCTTCCATCAGTAAAATACTTCCCTTAGATGTGGATATGGCTTGTTGACTCATCTCCTTCAGATTACTCTAATAACAGTTTTTCAATGAGCAATTCTGTGAACACATTACATTGACCCTTGAACAACACTGGTTTGAACTGTGTGGGTCCACTTATATATAGATGTTTTTGATAAACACAGCCAGTGCTGTAAATATGTTTTCTTATGATTTTTCTTAAAAATATTGTGTCTAGCTTATTTTATTCTGAGAATGCAGTATATAATACAGATAACATACAAAACAAATGTTAATCAACTATTTATGTCATCAATAAGGCTTCTGGTCAACAGTGGGCTATTAGTAGTTTTAGGAGAGTTAAAAATTACATACAGATTTTCGACTGCTTGGGGGTCAGTGCTCCCTCACCTCATGTTGTTCAAGGATCAATTGTATTTAAAATTTTTTTAATGTTTATTTATTCTTGAGAGAGAGAGAGAGAGAGAGAGAGAGAGAGAGCAAGCGAGCACATGAATGAGGGAGGGGCAGAGAGAGAGGGAGACATAGAATCTGAAGCAGGCTCCAGGCTCCGAGCTGTCAGCACAGAGCCCAATGCGGGTCTTCAATTCACCAACTGTGAGGTCATGACCTGAGCTGAAGTCAGATGCTTAACTGACTGAGCTACCCAGGCACCCCAAGGATCAATTGTATTTAAAATTGCAAACTCTTTCTCTGGAATTCCTTATCTTACTTAACTTTTCTTCATAGGAAGAAAATTTATTTATGTATTTTTATTATCTTCTTCTGCATACTATAATGAAAGCTGCACCAGAGAGGTGCTTTGTTGTCTATTTATTGGTGTATCCTCAACATCTGAAACAGTGCCTGACACCTAAATTATCTCTAATAAATATTTGTAAAAAGTTTTTAGAACTCAGAAGCCTATTTTCAGGATTATAGACAAGAACTCTTCATACAAAGGAAAAATTTGTAGGGATGAAGTAAGCAATTGTTACTTATTTACATTTTTATACCTTCTATAAAACCAAGATGAATTTTATAAGACTCGTGAAATTTAGGTTAGGCATGAAGGTGTGCTTTTATGCAAGCTTTAATTTTTTAAAAATTATATTCATAATAACATATATGTTAGTTAACATATAGTGTAATAATGATTTCAGGAATAGAATTTAGTGATTTATCACTTACATATAACACCCATTGCTCACCCCAACAAGTGCCCTCCTTAGTAACCATCACCCTTTTAGTCCATCCCCCTACCCACCTCCCCTCCAGCAACCCTCAGTTTGTTATCTGTATTTAAGAGTCTCTTATGGTTTGTTTCCCTCTCTGTTTTTATATTATTTTTGGTTCCCTTCCCTTATGTTCATCTGTTTTGTTTCTTATATTCCACATATAAACAAAATAATATATATGTCCCTGACTTATTTCGATTAGCATAATACACTCTAGTTCCATCCACATCATTGCAAATGGCACGATTTCATCTTTTTTGATCACCAAGTAATATTCCATTGTGTATATATATTATATACCCATTCATCAGTCAGTGGACAAAAAAAGCATCTGACTTTTTTTCGTACTTTGGCTATTGTTGATAGTGCTGCTAGAAACATTGGGGTGCATGTGCCCCTTTGAATCAGCACTTCTGTATCCTTTGGATAACTACCTAGTAGTGTAATTGCTGGGTCATAGGGTAGTTCTATTTTTAATTTTCTGAGAAAGCTCCATACTGTTTTCCAGAGGGGCTGCACCAGTTTCCATTCCCACACGGAGCAAAAGTGTTCCTCTTTCTCCAACATCTGTTTCTCGCCAACATCTTTTGTTGCCGGAGTTGTTAATTTTAGCCATTCTGGCAGGTGTGAGGTGGTATCTTGTTGTGGTCTTAATTTGTATTTCCCTGATGATGAGTGATGTTGAGCATTCTCTCATGTGTCTGTTGGCCATCTGGATGTCTTTGGGAAAATGTCTATTCATGTCTTTTGTTCATTTCTTCACTGGATTGTTTGTTTTTTGGGTGTTGAGTTTGGTAAGTTCTTTATAGATTTTGGATACTAACCCTTTATCTGATATGTCATTTGCAAATATCTTCTCCCATTCTGTTTGTTGCCTTTTAGTTTTGTTGTTATTTTCCTTCACTGTGCAGAAGCTTTTTATTTTGATGAGGTCCCAATAGTTCATTTTTGCCTTTGTTTCCCTTGCCTTCAGAGACATTTCAAGTAAGAAGTTGTTGCGACTGAGGTCAAAGAAGTTGTTGCCTGTTTTCTCCTCAAGAATTTTGATGGCTTCCTGTCTTACATTTAGGTCTTTCATCCATTTTGAGTTTATTTTTGTGTATGGTATAAGGGGGTTTCATTCTTCTGAATGCTACTGTCCAGTTTTCCCTGTATCATTTGCTGAAGAGACTGTCTTTTTTCCATGCAGGCTTTAATCTTAAAATTAGCATGATACTCCGATTATACAGAAAATGACAGAAATACAATAAATGCCTGTAGATTCAACATTAAATGCTCTCAGATCTTGGGAATTTCACCACATTTATTCCTCATAACTTGTTATAAAATAAAATATTACAGATACAATGTAAACTTCTTAAAATACCCACTACTCCCATCATTCTCACCACATCCTCAGAATGACTACTATCCTAAATTTGGTGTTTGGAAATCCCATGAATTTATATACATAAGACCAGATAGATGTCTCCACATACATTGTATAATATTTTACATGATTACAAACTTTATATATGTGAAGCCATAATTTAATATATATTCTTAACTAGCTTTTTCCCATTACCATAATTATGTTGATGAGATATTCATCTGCCAATATTTGTTATGTAATTAATTTTAATTGCTATATAATATAGTATTGAACATTATATTAGAATGCATATATTAATTCTCCTCTTGATAAAAAGTTAGGTTGTTTCTAATTATTTTCCTGTTATATTTGTTGCAATTTATTTTTGTACACTTATCATGTGAACATGTGTGATAGTTTCTCTAATGTGCCTAGAAATTAAAGTTTTAAATCAAAGCTTATACACATTTTTAGCTTTATTAAATACTCCTCAGTTATCCTCAGAGTAGGTTATAGTGATGTATATACCTAGAAGCAAGGTTAAGCTTTTTATTCCACATCTTCATCATACTTTGTATTGTCAGACATTTTGTTTTCCAGTTTGACATGTGAAATGATGTCTAGCAGTTGTTTTCTTTGTGTTCCCTGATTATTCATGAGGTTGAGAATATTTTCATTGTTGATTGACTGTATAGGTTTTCTCTTCAGTGAATCATTTGTTCAATAGCCTTCAACCATTGTCCACTAATTACTTGTTTTCTTATAGATTTCTAAGTGTTTTGTATAAATTTGTATATAAAATTTTTGTGAGTTTTAGTGTGACTACTTAAACCAGACCATTTTCAAGAATGGAAAAGTGTACTTTTAATAATTATGTCTAAGTAATGGAAGAAAAAACAGAATTATCTTGGACAAACTAGTTTGTATGGTTACCCTAGTGGTAAGCACTGACATCTGCAGCTTCTTTTTTAATTTTGTTTATAGCATATTTCACTGAACTGATGATTTTAACTTATATGCAATTAAATTTATGATTTTTTAAGCTAGTCTTACACACACACACACACACACACACATCCAAAGCTATGTGACTGCACTTATATGAGGTACCAAGAATAATCAAATTTAAATGACAGAAAGTAGAATGGTGGTCCCTAGGGACTGAGAGGACAGGGAGTGGGGAGGAAGTGGGGAGTTATTGTTTAACTATTATTCTTAACTGAATAGTTTCAGTTTTTCAAGATGAAAAGAATTTTGGAGATGGATGGTGTTGATGGTGATTCACAGCAGTGTGAATGTATTTATTACCACAGCACTGTGCACTAAAAATGGTTAAAATGGTAAATTTTATTTTATGTATATTTTACAATAGCAAATATGAGGGGCACCTGGGTGACTCAGTCAGTTGGGTGTCCGACTTTGGCTCAGGTCATGATCTCACAATCCGTCAGTTCAAGCCCCACCTCAGGCTCTGTGCTGACAACTCAGAACCTGGAGCCTGCTTTGGAATCTGTGTCCCCATCTCTCTCTGCCCCTCCCCTGCTTGTAATTTGTCTCACTCTCAAAAATAAATAACAAACATTTAAAAATTTTTAAGAATTATTATTATTATCATTACAACTAAAAAGGGGGGGAGGGAAACAATTAAAGCTGTTCCTCATAGAAGAATGTCAACTAATAAATATCAAAAGAATGCTAGAAATAGAAAAATCACTGTTTGCCAGCATCTTTGTAGTAATCAATTCAGGCAAAGGTTATCAATTAATACTAAAATCATTGGATGAAAGATGTTTGGTACAGAATACTTAAACTAGGTCGAAGTATTACCCTAGATATTACTTGTTAATTTTAAAAGAAAAATTATCCTTTGCAGTGGAGAAACTTGATGGACATGATGAAGTGATCGAACATAATGTCACCAATAATAAGAAAATGACAATTTATACCTCCTGATATGACACAGGAAAGTATATAGTATTGATAATGAAATATTTTTACCAAAACTTTTTAATGTTTATATAATTAAGAAAAAAAAACAAGCAATTCTAGATTGTAGAAAGATCTATTAAACAACTTGGCTAAACTAAAAAAAAATTCAGTGTTATTAATTGAAAAAGAAGGAAGGGAAGGGAGAAGGAAGGGAAAGATGAAGAGAAAGAAAAAAGAAAAGAAAAAGAGTAGACAGACAAGGAGACTAAAGAAATGTGATAACTTGTCATTATTGGATTCCAGATTAAAGTTAAAATGACACCTTAAAGACATTTTTGGGACAATGGACAAATTTGAATATGAACTGTATACTAGGTAATATATCTGAATCAATGCTGTGATAATGGTATTATCAGTATATAGAAAAATATTCTTATTCTTAACAGACACATGGTAAAATATTTGTGAAGAATGGTGTGTCCATCTTACTTTTAAATGAACCAAAAAGTTGCATCTGTTTTTTTAATGCTGAATAATATTCCATTGTGTATATATACACCACATCTTTATTCATAAAAAAAGAATGAAATCTTGCCATTTTCAATGACATGGATGGAGCTAGAGAGTATTATTACAAGTGAAATAAGCCAGACAACAAAAGACAAATACCAAATGATTTCACTCATATGTGGAATTTAAGAAACAAGACAAATGAGCCAAGGGAAAAAGAGAGAGAGAGAGAGGCAAACTAAGAAATAGACTCTTAATTATAGAAAACAAATTGATGATTACCAGAGGGGAGGGTATGGGGAGCTGTGTTAAATAGATGATAGGGATAAAAGAGTGCATTTGTCATGATGAACCCAGGCGTTGTATGGAAATGTTGGATCACTATATTGTACATCTGAAAACTATATTACACTGTAGGTTAGCTAACTGGAATCTTTCTTTTCCTTTCTTGTTTCTTTCTTTCTTTCTTTCTTTCGTTCTTTCTTTCTTTCTTTCTTTCTTATTTCTTTCTTTCTCTAACAAGAATTTAGCATCTTAAAAAGTGCATCTAGGTAAGGGTATGTGTGTGTTTGTTGCACTGTTTTTTCCCAACTTTTCTATGGGTTTGATATTTTGCAGAAAAAAGTTGATGATTTGTGCAATTGATTCCATAAATTTATTTGACTGCATTAATGATCGAATGTAATAATGATATAGAATATGTGTGAAAAACTCTACTTAATTAGTAAAAAGTTGTCTCCATTACAAAAGTGGTCTACTCTTCCAATCATTTTCTTTTTCTTGTTTTCTCTTTTTATTTTTTCCCTCCCTCCCCTCTTATTTCCTTCCTTCCTTCCTTCTTTCTCTCCTTCCTTCCTTCCTTCCCTTTCTTTCTTCTCTTCTCTTCTCTTTTCTCTTTCCTTTTCTTTCCTTATCTTTCTTTCTTTCATCCTTCCTTTACTTAATTTAGGGAGAAATGTAGGCACATACTCCCTTGCTCAGAGGAACACATTTCCAGGCTATGTATCACCTTTTCTGTGGTGACTGCAGAAAGTTTCTTCCTACCTTATTAGTCAAACTTGGCTAATACAAGGCAATCTTAAAACTTTGACATTTAGAATTGGCAAATGCAAAATTCTCTTAAATATATACTTAGAAATAGCAGATGGAAACTTTATGGTTTCCTAGGTTATTCAAGAAGCAGACCATTTATCACTTAGGCTTCATTTTTAAAAAGCCACAGTAAGCTGTTGAAATAGTTCCACTTAAGTAAGCACACATTTTAATTAGAAAGTGTTTGTACTTCATTTTAGTTTAATTTTCTTATATTTCTGGTTTAAATCACATATTAAGGCAATAATTACTATCACTTACTGAATATCTATTGTGTGTCAAACACTTTTAGAAACTTTATATATTATTTCTAATTCAAAAATTTACCACGCAGGTATTATTCTCACATTTAAAAACTGAGGAAATAGGAGGGAAAAGGGCAAGATGGCGGAGAAGCAGGGAGCTCTGTAATCTGCGCACGCCCGCATGAATTAAACTGAGAAGGAATGAAGTGATAAAACTTGGATTTGCAAGTGGGGAAAAGAAGAAACAGACACCAGAAAGAAGACAACCTCAAAGATGCCTGAGTGAGTGATTGTGATCTGGGAAATTGGAGGACGGGTGGGTCCCGGTGGCGCAGGGAAAAGGAGCCCCCGAACCCAACACAGGGAGAGCGCTCTGTGCCCCGGAGAGACCAGGAGAAGAGAAAGAGAGACGGAAAACGCACCTAGAACCATCTCTAAGGGAGGAAAAACTCGCCCGTCTCCCCATATATAACTGCTGGGCGCGGGGAGAGAAATCCGTCCCATCTGGCCGGCAAATCCTTCCTTGGGTGCAGCGGCAGCGGCATCCATTCCAAGCCGCATCGTGAAAGGCGGCGGCACAGATAAAGGCGGCGGTGGTGCGAAAAGCGGAGGCGGCGGCACCGCGAAAGGCGCCTTGAAAAGCTGCAATGGCAGCGGCAGCAACGGTGCCGTGAAAAGGGCAGTGCAAGCCGGGCCGGGAGGCCGGCCGCCAGCGGGAACACATCTCATCCCCGGTGACGGTGTTGAACTGCATGGACTAGGATTTGGAAGCGAGGCGGAGCTTGGAGAATACAGTTTGGCTTGCCCGCGGCACAGGGAGATCAGACTCAGAAGGGCGGTTGTAACGCTTGGTTCCGGCAAAGCTTTGAAGCGGCGCCATACTTCTCCCTGCAACCACCAAGGCAGGGCCTCGGAGAGAGCAGCCCCCGAGACCTGACCTGACGACAAACCGCGCCCATCTGCACAGGGGAGTTGTCTTTCTTTCTTTTTTTTTCTTTTTCCTTTTTTCTTTGTTTTTCCTTCTTTTCTCCTGCCATCCAGATATATTTCCCTTAGCAAATTCTTATCTCTCCTCTTGGCTGGTTATATGCTTTTAGACTGTCCATAGTCTTTTGCTGTCTCTGTCCCCACCTTGGTTTTCTTTTTGTTTTTGTTTTTGTTTCTTTTTCTTCTCTCTTTTCTTCTTTTCTTTCTTTCCTTTCCTTTCCTTTCCTTTTCTTTACTTCCTTTCCCCTTTTGGCTTGCTTGTTTGTTTGATTTGTCTGTGCATGTGCATGCTTTTGTTCCCTGTATGCTAGTCTGTTTCCTTTTCAGGGATACCTCAAGAAACAAGCCAAAGTACACATGGTGGAGAGTCCCAAATATCACTGACCAGGGAAATAAAATCATCAAAGGCACAAGAAGAGAAACCGAGGGACACCATTAAAAGCACACTTCTTGAAATGACAGGCCCTGGACAGTCAATGCACCTCCTTTAATAGAGCAATACTAACAGGTTCACAGTGCACAAAGAGCTTTTAAAACTGACAAGAGACAGAAAGCTAGCCAAAATGACAAAACGAAAGAACTCTCCTCTAAAGCAACTCCAGGAAGAAGTCACAGCCACAGAACTGCTCAAAGCAGGCTTAAACAACATAACTGAACAAGAATTTAGAATAATTGTCATAAAATTAATTGCTGGACTTGAAAAAAACATCAAAGAGGCTATTGATACACAGACTAGGGACCTTCAAAATAGCTGTGACGAGTTAAAAAAGGCTATAAATGAGGTGCATAACAAAATGGAGGCAGCCACTGCATGGATCGAAGAGGCAGAGAGGAGAATAAGTGAATTAGAAGACACAATTATAGCAAAAGAGGAAGCCAAGAAAAAGAGAGAACTTGATACAGGAA
>CM053570.1:17578824-17615370 GCA_028646485.1 Cryptoprocta ferox
CCTAGCATCAGCAATCAGACAACAAAAAGAAATAAAAGGCATCAGAATCGGCAAAGAAGTCAAACTTTCACTTTTCGCAGATGATACTCTACATGGAAAACCTGACTGACTCCACCAGAAGTCTACTAGAACTGATCCATGAATTCAGCAAAGTCGCAGGGTACAAAATCAACGTACAGAAATCGGTTGCATTTTTATACACCAATAGTGAAGCAACAGAAAGAGAAATCAAGGAACTCATCCCATTCACAATTGCATGAAAAACCATAAAATACCTAGGAATAAACCTAACCAAAGAGAAGACGTAAAAGACCTTTATGATGAAAACTGTAGAAAGCTTATGAAAGAAATTGAAGAAGACACAAAGAAATGGAAAAGCATTCCATGCTCATGGATCGGAAGAATAAACATTGTTAACATGTCATTTTTACCCAAAGCAATCTACACATTCAATGCAATACCAATTAAAATTGCACCAGCATTCTTCTCAAAACTGGAACAAACTATCCTAAAATTCGTATGGAACCACAAAAAAACCCAAATAGCCAAAGTAATGCTGAAGAAGAAAACCAAAACGGGAGGCATCACAATCCCAGACTTTAGACTCTACTACAAAGCTGTCATTACCAAGACAGTATGGTACTGGCACAAAAACAGACACATAGACTAATGGAATAGATTAGAAAGCCCAAAACTGGACCCACAAATGTACAGCCATTTAATCTTTGACAAAGGAGGAAAGAGTATCCAATGGGAAAAAGATAGCCTATTTAATAGGTGGTGCTGTGAGAACTGGACGGCAACATGCAGAAGAATGAAACTAGACCTCTCTCAAAATAAACTCAAAATGGATGAAGGACCTGAACGTGAGACAGGAAACCATCGAAACCCTAGAGGAGAAAGCAGGAAACAACCTCTTTGACCTCAACGGCAGCAATTTCCTACTCGACACATCCCCAAAGGTAAGGGAATCAAGAACCAAAATAAACTATTGGGACCTCATCAAGATAAAAAGCTTCTGCACTGCAATGGAAACAATCAATAAAACTAATAGGCAACTGACAGAATGGGAAAGGATAGTTCCAAATGACATATCGGATAAAGGGCTAGTATCCAAAACCTACAAAGTACTCGCCAAACTCCACACCCAAGAAACAAACAATCCAGTGAAAAAATTGACAGAAGACATGAAGAGACACTTCTCCAAAGAGGACATCCAGATGGCAAACAGACACATGAAACGATGCTCAGCGTCACTCATCATCAGGGAAATACAAATCAAAACCACACTGAGATACCACCTCACACCAGTCAGAGTGGCTAAAATGAACAACTCCAGAGACTATAGATGGTGGCGAGGATGTGGAGAAACGGGAACCCTCCTTCACTGTTGTTGGGAATGTAGACTGGTAAAGCGACTCTGGAAAACAGTGTGGAGGTTCCTCAAAGAACCATCGATAAAACTCCACTATGACCCAGCAATAGCACTGCTGGGGATTTACCCAAGGGATGCAGAAATGCTTATGCATGGGGGCACATGTATCCCAATGTTCATAGGGGCACATTCAATAATAGCCAAATCATGGAAAGAGCCTAAATGTCCATCAACTGATGAATGGATTAGGAAGATGTGGTTCATCTATACAATGCAATACTACATGGCAATGAGAAAGAATGAAATCTGGCCATTCATAGCAAAGTGGATGGACCTCAAGGGTGTCATCTATGCAAAATAAGTCAGGCGGAGAAGGACAGATACCATATGTTTGCACTCATAGGTCTAACAGGAGAAACCTAATGGAGGACCATGGGGAGGGGAAGGAGGAAAAAGAGTTAGGGAGAGGGAGGGAGACAAAACACGAGAGACTCTTGAATACTGAAAACAAACTGAGGGCGGAAGGGGAAGGGGAAAAGGTAAAGGGGGGTGATGGTCATGGTGGAGGTCACTTGTGGTTAGGAGCACTGGGTGTTATATGGAAACCAACCTGACAGTAAACTATAAAGTTAATAAAAAAGTTTGAAAAAAAGAAAAAAAAACCTGAGGAAATAGACTCAGAGATGTTAAGTGTCTTGGCCAAGGCCCTACAACTTGCTTAGTGTTTAAGTTGGGCTTCTCACTTAGTCTTCCTTGCTCCAAAGACCTTTCCCTATCTACTGTCAAAGACTGTCTCCTTGATGGAATATATCACTTCATATAATCTAATATGCAGTGTTGCTAAGGGTAAAAATTAGTTGTTCATGTATGTATACAGATATTCATGACCTCATATCTGGTGACATTAGGCATATTAAAAAGTGAATCTATATTTTTTATTTAAAAATTCTCCTCCTGCTTTATTCAAAGTGAATAACTAGAGAATAATTAAAAGGCAATAAAGACATACCCCCTTCTTTTAATGAAAGTTCTAGATAAAGAACTTAATTTTTGTAAAATACAAGGACACGAATAGCAGAATTGGCTCCCTGACCAACACAATTAATTTCTCTCTCTCTGTTATATAGAATTGTCATTGGAAAATGCTGTCTAGGGACACCTGGTGGCTCAGTCAGTTAAGCACCTGACTCTTGATTTCCTCTCAGATCATGATCTCACGGTTTGTGACATTGGAGTCTGACATCTGGCTCAGCATTGACGGTATGGAACCTGGTTGGGATTTTCTCTCTCTCTCCCTCTCTCCCCACCCCTCCCTGCTCATTCTCTCTCTCTCCCTCTCTCTCTCTCTCTCTCTCTCTCTGTCTCTCTCTCTCTGTCTCTCTCAAAATAAATAAACATTTTAAAAAGTAAATAAATAAAAACTATGAGAGAGAGAGAGAGAGAGAGGAAGACTATGCTGAAAATGAGACCCAATATCAAATTGTAATATCTTATTGTAAGAGTATCAGAGCTGCAAAACAGACCTAATATGCAGCTTTAAAAAGTTTCTTATGTAAAAGTCAGATGCTGGTTAAGATAAAGAGGCCTTAAGCCTGGGATGGGAACATTTGAGTGAGTCTGAGAATATTGAACATGCAAGTCCTGTGAAAATGCTAAGCCAGCAGTGGTGTCCTCCTCCTGCTTGCCAGAAAACTCTCTTTTTTGTCTGGAGGTCAGGTAGTGACTTTCCCTGAAAGCAAGTACTTGTAAGATAATGCTTGTACCTTACAACCCTTAAAGCCTCCAGGCCGATAACCTGGATTAGGTCTCAGCAGAGTCTGAGTAGGAGAGTATAGTCCCTACTCTGGGAGAAATAGGCTATACACAAACATGTTTAAACATCAGATTAATATATAAGCTAGCAAGACATATATCCAGGGGAAAACATACAAAGGACATTGAGGAGACTGAGTTGAGGGGGTGGATAAAGGAGATTTTATTGATTTGGGGATGCTTGCCTGTGATTCAGACTTTAATGTTTCAGCAATACTTGGACTTAGTCACAATGCAATATTGCTTCCTTGAACTTTGGACATGTGCTAGCCACACTCTGTTCTCATACTCAATTCCCTGTACTACCTAATAAACTAGAGGTACATAAACTTTTTTTTTTATAATTTTGCCTCAGGTTTTCTCTCTGGGAAAACTAGGCTAAGATAAGTTGTTTGATGCTTTGTTATAAGTTTGTGTTATATTATGGATTTATATTTTGCACTTAGATTATGTATATGAATTATAATACATGTAGCATATAATGTAAGCCATATATTTTGTATATTTAATATAAGGTATTTATTTACTATATTTCACTGTGCTATATATGGTGCAAACGTTTATCTTCCATTTTTTATCTTTAACTTTTTTTGTGGTGATATTTATTATATATACATTTTTAACTTTTTATATAGATGAATCATGCCAATTTTTCTTGAACAGATTCTTTTTTTTTTAATTTTTTAATGTTTATTTATTTTGAGAGAGAGACACACAGAGTGTGAGTGGGGGAGGTTCAGAGAGAGAGGGAGATACAGAATCAGAAGCAGGCTCCAGGTTCTGAGCTGTCAGCACAGAGCCTGATGCGGGGCTTGAACCCACGAACCATGATATCATGACCTGAGCTGAAGTCGGCCGCTTAACAGACTGAGCCACCCAGGCGCCCCTCTTGAACAGATTCTGAGATGTTATATTACTTAGGAAGTCTTTTCCATCGTAGGGAGAGAGAAAGGAGGGAAAGTAAGATTAAAACTATTCACTTGTTCTTTCTCCTGTCCTCTTGATGGCTACTGGTTTCCATATAATGTAGCTCAAGACACTGTTTTTCTCACTTGTCTTATTGATGATCACATCAACTGATTTACTATTACTGAGTAAAAATTTAAAACTCTTAATTCTCAGGGGAAAAAATCTTTGTTTACAGTGGAAGATAATTATGTTAATACTATACTGGGTTGAAATTGTTTCTATATTTTTGAGCTTTTTGTATGGATAAACATGATCGTTCAGTGGGGGCATGGTTAGGGAGATCTGCTTTACACTGTGTGTGTGTGTGTGTGTGCGTGCGTGTGTGTGTGAATGAGTGCACATGTGTATGTTTATTGATAGTTATTCAATGATGTTTAAGAAACAAGATCAGGAAGCTTTGGAGCCAGACTGCCTGGGCCCAAAGTTTGAGTCCATTACCACTGTTTATATGATTTTATAAAAATTTAAGTTTTCTTTCTCCACTTTATCAATCTGTAAAATACAGATGAAAGTAGGAGTACAACTCAGTGGCTCAGTTGGTTCAGCGTCCGGCTCTCAGTTTTGGCTCAGGTCATGATCTCATGGTTTGTGAGTTGTAGCCCCACATGGGGCTCTGTGTTGACAGTGTGGCTCCTGCTTGGGATTCTCTCTTTCTCCCTCTCCCCCTCCCCCACTCTCATTATCACTCTCTCTCAAAATAAATAAACTTAAAAAAAAGTAATAGTACCCCAAAGTATTATCATTAGCATTTTTTACTTAATATATTAAAAGTAGTTGTGTGTCATATATAGTAAGCTGTCAATAAATGTTATTGTTCCTCCTCTTTCTTCCTACTATTACCATTATTATTATTTTTATTATTATTATTATGTGGGGCTTACATGTTCTAGTTGCTCACAGGCTCCACTGTAATATGACTAGTCTGATTCAGATATTTATGTACCTTCCTGGTCTTGATTAGGCATTTGTGTTGGAAACCCCAGTCTCTTTTTTTCTATCATATTTTTGTAGTTATTTATATGTGTTACTAGCTTCATAAATTGAACTGTGTAGTTTTCAAATTATATATTTCCCCAAATACACTGAAATACTGGTCCTGGAGGCTTTGGGGATTATATGGGTAATGATTTGATAACTTTATTAGTTCTTTGTTCCTATGTGAATCAATTTGGTTTTTTATATATTTCATGGAATTCAGCATTTTCATATGTATTAGCATAAAGTGCTATTATGTTCCTTTGTTTAAAAAGCTAATGCAGATATTTTATGAATTCTGAAAGAGGTTGGATTTTCTGGGAGATAGACTTTAGTGTTCAGAATGTTTATTTGGAAGTGGCTTTGGGATCAGTAGTTGTGGAATGGAAGGGGAGAAGGCAGAACTGGGAAGGAGATGCCAAGCTCTGATACTGGCCTGAAACCTCAGCTGACCTAAAGTGATCCTGAGATGAAATGGTCCTTCAGGTTAGCCTACATTGGATATGGGACTTATACTTTTGCCTTGATCAGTCATTGGATTTGGAGAAAGGGCGTGACCATGGGGAGTCTGAAGGAACTAACAGCTAAAGACTGTCCACTAACAGTACTTTGAATAGCTAGACAGAGTTCTTCCTCAAAGGGAGATATGGATGATGCATCTCCAACCCATTACAGATCCTATTTATAAGCATTCTTTTCCCTTTCTTGTTACTTTTAAGCAAAATACCAAGAGTATTTTTTCAGAGTGTCTATACCATTTTAAAAATTGCTCTTGGGGCACTTGGGTGGCTTAGTTCGTTAAGCATCCGACTTCTGCTCAGGTCGTGATCTCATGGTTCGTGAGTTGGAGCCCCTCATTGAGCTCTGTGCTGACAGCTAGGAGCATGGAGCCTACTTTGGATTCTGTGTCTCCCTCCCTTTCTGCTCCTCTCCCCGTTCATAATCTGTCTCTGTCTCTTTCTCTCTCTCAAAAATAAATAAATATTAAAAAAATTTTAAAAATTGCTCTTATTTGTGCTTTGCATTTTATTTACAAATTTGCATAATCTTTTTTCTCATTCTAATTTTCAGGTATTCTTGCTTTTTTGGAGTTTATATTTTAATGATTTTTCTGACTGAGTTGAGTATATAGTTAGCTCATTTAATTCTATTTATTTGCATCTGAGTATAGCTTTCCCTGCAACACAGATTTTGATATGGTAATATTTTTCTGTTAATAGATATTGAAATAATTAGTTATATATTTTCCTTTTGTTTTTAAAAGTGATTTTTATCTCTAGAGCCTTCTTAATTTTGCTGTTAGCTATGTAGTTTTTTTCTTTTTTTTTAACATAAGGTGTAAGAGGGCTATATAATGTCACTTTTATAATTTTTAAAAGTTTTTTTGGTGGCATATTGTATGATAAATTTTATGTGTTCTATGAACACTTGAAAAGAAGTTTTTAGTTTCTTTTTAATTTTGCATGGAGAGGATAGGACAGGTAGTGTGAGGACTATCCATTTTTAACTTTATTAATAAAACTCCTCTATTAGTTTTTTATTATTGCTGGACTAAGATAATGAATTTAGAAAAGTGTCTACTGCAAAAGTTAATTTTCCTTCTATATTCTATAAGTGTTTACACTATGAAAATTCAAGATTTTTATACCGTTTATATATTTCTAATTTTTATTAATATTAAACGTTTTTTCTATATTGTTCTTTAGGTTTGATTTCTATTAAATCAGATGTTAATCTTAGTCCTGATTTTCTTGTTTGAATTTGCTTAAATAGGTATCACGTAGTTAGATGTGGATAAAGACAGAAGTATCTGTATCCTTATGATAGATAAGGAAGAAATTAACTGTAGTGCCCTTAATATCTCATTTAGTAGAATTCAAATAAAAAAGCATTAAGTAGTTTAAGTAGGGTTATTTCATAAAAATAACTGCTAGTAAATTAAATCTATCTAGATGTACACTGGTCTGAAAAGTTTTGAAGCAGGATAAGTTTGCTTTTTTAACAGTATCTCTTTTTTTTTTTTTAGTTGCATTTTTCAATACGTGCTTAGAATATAGTATTTACATTTAATTTCCAAACACATTTTCAGGTGAGTGCCTCTAAATTGCAAGGAACAGGCTTAATTGTTAACTTGAAAAAATATGATAAATACAATACAGAGTCTGAAAGATTTTGCATCTTGGGGAAAAGAGTCAACTTTAGTTCAAATACCTTTATGTATGGTGATCTTAATAATGATAATTCAGAATTCGATTAGGTTGATGGCTAAACCCATTACTTCCTATTGGCTGTAGCTCAGTCTTAATGTTGATTATGCCCACTATATATATAATCATGTTTTCACCAGTTTTGTGATCTATTTTCCTTCTTTAGGCAGATAGTCTGCCCCTTATTTAGTGGTTTTAGAATACTTATCTTAATTTCCTGTGTCAGCAGTAAAACCTGATTTGGATCTCACAGCAATTTTGAGTTAACTTCATGTGCCTACTTTCTGCCAAGATGAATGGGTGATGGGAGCAAATATCCAACCTTGAGTGGCTCTCATTGGTTATGCCCTTGATCTGCTTTTCAATGATTGTATTGTCATTCTTTTCAGCTCCACATTCAGGTACTCTGCTTAAGGGAGCCCTTTTCCACATTATGGCAGATAAGTGGGTACTGATTTTATGCCTTTGAAAAAAGATGACAAAATTAAAAATCTCCAAAATGAATCAGAGGAGACCTTTCCAGCATTACTTCCAGGACCTTAAGATCTATGACCTTAGTGCCATAAATTGACATGAAATGAGCCTGAATCCAATTGAATGTTATTATTTTTTTTAATATTTATTTATTTTTGAGAGACAGAGAGAGAGAGAGAGAGAGATTGTGAGCAGAGGAGGGGCAGAGAGAGAGGGAGAGGGAGACACAGAATCCAAAGCAGGCCCCAGGCTCTGAGCTGTCAGCAGAGTCCAATGTGAGGCTTGAACCCACAAACCATGAGATCATGACCTGAACCAAAGTTGGATGCCTAACAGATTGAGCCACCAAGATGCCCCTGAATGTCATTTAAATATATCTGAAAATTTTGGACCTGACAGATGGAAGGAATTTGAAAAGAACCAAGAAATAAGTAGCAAATCCTGCCAAGCAATGAAATGCCCTGAAATGGGGCTTGAGGTTGAAAATTAAAATTAGATAGAAATGATTAGTTTAGGGGCACCTGGGTGGCCCATTTGGTTAAGCATCCAACTCTTGATTTCAGCTCAGGTCATGATCTCATGGTTCATGAGTTTGAGCCCCAGTAGGGCTCTGCACTGACAGTGCAGGACCTGCTTGGGATTCTCTGTCTCCCTCTCTCTCTGCCCTTCCCCTACTTGCTTATGCTCTCTCTCTCTCTCTCTCTCTCTATCTCTCTCTCTCTCTCTCTCTCAAAATATAAATAAAATAAACAGTAAAGAAAAAAAGAAAATGATTAATTTTTAAGTTAAATCTTATGAGATTTAACTCATGTTAAATGTGAGCTGTGAGATAAGTCTCTCACTAAAGTATGAAGTTCTTGTAATACTAGCTATAAAAAGGCCAGGAGAATTAATTAATAAGACTTAAATCCTATTTCCTTGGCAAATATTCTTGGCTAAAATTTCATTTTACCCAGCTAGGACTATAACCCCCAAACTCTTAGAAAATAATGATTGGCTCATTTATGTATAAATACCTGTAACCCATGAAAATTAGAAGCAAGTATATAGGGATGAAGTAATTAAAATCTTTAGGATTGCTATTTTCATGTGTTTGTAATGCTTCAGAGAACTTGGCAGTTAGAATATCTGATTGGCCAAATGGGTCTAATTTAAATATATGTAATTAAGTATTTGATTTTAGATGTGTGATTATGGATTTAGCATTATGAAAGAATTTGACAAAGTTTTAAAAAGTATTATTTGAGAAAGCTTAATATCAACCATAAATTTTAACTTTATTTTGTGATATTCTGACCCTTACTATCAAGATTGTATTTATTTGTTAAATAATTTAAATAGCTAAAAAATAGAATACTTTGATTTATAAATATGATTGCATTTGTTTATGGTAGTTTCATTAACTAGTTTTATAAATAGCTGATTTAGAAGTTTCCACTGGATTAATCAAATGTTTTCTTGATAGTGATATTTAAAATTTTCAGATTTGGGTGCCTGGGTGGCTCAGTCAGTTCAGCCTCTGACTTCGGCTCAGATTCATGGTCTCACAGTTCATGGGTTTGAGTCCCACATTGGGCTCTGTGCTGATAGCTCGGAGCGTGGAACCTGCTTTGGATGCTGTGTCTCTCTCTCTTTCTGCCTGTTCCCCACTTGTACTCTGCCTCTCTAAAAAAATATATTAAAAAAATACTGGTCAGATTAATAAGATTTTTAAGTTAGCCTTTGCATTAGTTTTCTTTTTTTTTTTCAATTTTTTAATGTTCATTTATTTTTGAGAGAGAGGGAGACTGAGCATGAGTGGTAGAGAGGCAGAGAGAGAGACACTCACAGAATCTGAAGCAGACTCCAGTCTCTGAGCTGTCAGCACAGAGCCTGATGTGGGGCTTGAACTTACAAATCGTGAGATCACCATCTGAGCTGAAGTCAGACGCTTAATCAATTGAGCCACCCAGGTGCCCCTGCATTAGTTTTCTATTGCTAGTGTGACAAATTACTGCACACTTGTGGCTTAAAATAATACTAATTTATTATCTTTCTGTTCTCAAAGTCAGAAACCCAAAATGTATTTGAGGATAAAAGCGTGGTGTGGGCAAGATGGTGTTCTTTCTGGAAGCTCTAAGGATAATCTGTTTCCATTAGTTTCTAGCTTCTAGAGGCCACCTGCATTCCTTGCCCTATGGCTCTATCTTCAAGCCAGCAGCATAGCATCTTCAAATTTCCCTCTTTGATACAATCCTTGTTTCTGTCCTCAAATCTCTTTCTCTGACTCCTGCCTCCCTCTTATAAGGACCCTGTAATTACATTGGGCCCACCAGATAATACAGGACTATCTTTTCTTTTGAAGATTCTCAATTTAATCACATCTGCAAAGTTCCATTTGTTATGTAACATAATAGTCATAGTTTTTGGAGATTAAGATGAGGATATCTTTTGATGGGGCAGGGTGGTTATTTAACCTATTATAACCTTAAATATCTGGAGGAAAAAAACTTTATGAATTTATAATTTCAATGAATTTTCTTTCCGTGCACAAAGACATTCTCAAGGTTACCAGAATAACACTCCTTAATAGTGGTCTTTAGTTCACTAATTTGTCTTTTTTTTTGGCTAATTATCTGTGATTATTTTCTTTGCTGGTGCTAGTTGATTTATTAACAATTGTTGATGTTCAGTGACCTTGACAAAAGAAGTAAACCTTGTAGTAGGATTCCAAGGCCTTGTCAGCACTGAATGTAATTTTATCCATGTCTTAATTTTTAAGTTTTTGGCTTTGGTTTTTAGTGAATCTCATAGTGACAATTTAATTGTATTTAATTACCTCATTTAAAAAAATAAGTGGGGTGTAAGACAAATTTTTTTAAAAAGCCAATACATAAGTTCTTTTTTTAATGGAGAATTTAATTCTTTGTATATGTTAAAATTAGAAGAGTGTGTTAAGTAGAAGAATTAAGGCTTACTTCTATAAACTTATTTGATGTATTCTGATTTTTTGCTTCTTTAATGTTCTTAGTGTTTTCTATTTTTCACTATATAGAACTGATTTTTCCATCTTACAGCCAACAAGTCAAATCTATTCCTTTTTAAAATTAATTTGAGAAGGTTGATGGGGGTCAAGTCTATATTATGCTTTAAGAATTTAGAAATTCTACATTAAAAATTCAGAGTTTCAACTCCTCTTCATAAACAATGAGATATGGCAATACATGGCATGAAGCTGAGTAATTTCTACTGCTTTGGAGGGACAAGGGCACTTCCCAGTTCGAGATCAGCTGTGCTCTTCCCCTAACTAGTCTATAGTAGCTAGATTTAACCATTTTGCAATTAACTTAGTCCCTGTAGACTCTTGAAGATGGACTCATCTTTTGTTTACTTTTCTCTATAATAGTTATTTGAAAGTTATGCAGTCTGATTTAAATTTAGCTAGTATTTATCTTCAAGCTTATCAAAAGCCTACTTGAACACATATTTCTCTAATTATCAAAATACAGTAAATTTAGTCTTCCTCAGGTGCAATAAGGAATTTTAAATGCCTGTGTCTCACCTTCCCTACAATATGCTTCAGTCTGTGCTGTTTTAAATTGAGAACCTTGAGACAATTACTTTGATGGCATTCTAATTGGTCTTTTATAGTTCATTATCTACAGAAGTAAAAAGTGATCCTTTTCTTCCTCCCCCCCAGCTTTATGGCGATATAACCAACATATAATGTTGTGTAATTTTAAGGTGCATACATGATGATTTGATATACGTATATATTGCCAAATGATTACCACAGGAGGGTTAGTTAACATCTCCATGACCTCACTTAATTACCATTTCTTTTAGGTGATGAGAACATTTTAGATCTACTCTCTTAGCCACTTTCAAGAATATAATACAGTAAGTATTGTTAACTGTTGTCACCATGATGTACATTAGATCCCCAGAACTTACTCGTCTTGTAACTGGAAGTTTGTATCCTTTGGCCAACATCCTCCCAGTTCCCATACCCCCTGGCAACCACCATTCTACTCTATCTTTTTCAAAGCCAAGTAAGATCATGTCACTCCCCTGCTTATGTTTCTACTTTGGTTTCCCAGCTGCCATGGAATAAAATCCAAAGTCCTGAATGACTAAATTGCCCAATGTTGTGTGAACCCTGAGTATTCCACTGCTGCAGACTTCTATTACAGTCTCTCTCACTGCACTTCTCTCACAGTGGCCTCCCTGCTGTTCTTGGAACACAGTAAGCTCTTTCCTACCTCCAGGGCTTGGTCCTTTCCAAAAACTCTTCCCTAAGATTTTTAAAGTCTTGTTCCCTCATTTCAATCAGGTTCCTGCTCCTTAGAAAGGCTTTCTTGAGCCCGCCTATCAAAAATCGCAGCTGTGTCTTATATCCTGACCCTCTTATATTTTCTCAAAGTGCTGATCACTATCTGACATTGGGCATTTAACGTCTCTCTCATCCCTTAGAATGTAGCACCAGCAAAGCACAGTACACTCCACCTTCTTTACTCTTATCTTCCCTATACTTAGGAGAGTTTCTGCACATAGTAGGTTCTCAGTACATTTTTGTTGAGATTATTTGGGTTTGTATTCAATTATGTTAATCTAATGTCTTTAAATAGTCACAGTGCTCATCACCAGTATTTTTATTTTTATTTGTATTTTTATCACTTGAATTGTATCATCGATTCCTTTTTTTTTCAAGAAGAGGGCTTGGCGGCAATATTTTCCAAGTTCTTTTAACATAGGAATGTCTTCTGTTGCTTTCATAGTAAAACAATAAATTGGTTGATGTGGAATATTCAATTCACAAAGTTTTTCCGTTAAAATTCTGTGTTGTCCTCTGGCATTCAGTTATGGATAAGAGAAATTTGAGGACAGCTCAACTTTTGTTCTTTCATAGGTAACCTTTTGTTTCTGCCTGAGTGCTAATACTTCACTTTAGATCACTTTTTCATTGCTTTTCTTGGGTTCATGAAGTTAGTCCTTTTATTCATAGGCTTGAATAATATTTCAATTCAGAGAGATTTTTTGACTTTTTTTTTTTGTGAGAACTCTTAGGGTCTACTTGCAGCATATTTCAAGTATAAATTACAGAATTATTTACTGTAACCCTATGTTGTACATTAGATCCCCAGAACTTATTCACCTCTGACCTGAAAATTTGTACCCTTTGACCACTATCTCCCATTTCCATTTCTCTTAAGCCCCAACCCCTGGCAACCAACTCTTTTACTCACTGTTTCTATGAATTTAACATTTTTTTAAAGAATCCACATATAACTGATACCATACATTATTTGTCTTTCTCTGTCTGGCTTGTTTCACTCAGTATAATGTCCTCCAAGTTCATCTATGTTGTTACAAATGACAGAACTTCCTTCTTTTCTATGGCTGGATAATATTCCATGTACATAGATATAGATGTGAATATGTAAGATAGATATAGATAGATATATAGATACAGATATAGATATATCACATTTTTTTTCATTTATCTGTCGATGGTTACTTTGGTTGTTTCCATATCATGACTATTGTGAATAATGCTACATTGAATGTGAAAGTGCAGATACCTCTTCGAGACAGTGATTTCATTTCCTTTGCATGTATACCAAAAATGGGATTTCTGGATCAGATAGTAGTTCTATTTTTAATTTTTTGATGACGCTATATAGGTTTTTCATAATGACTGTGAAGTTTACATTTCCACCAGCAGTGCACAAAGATTCCTTTTTTTACCAAAACCTTGCCAACCTTTATTATCTCTTGTCTTTTTGATCATAGACTTCTAAAAGGTATGAAGTATCTGATATCTGATTGTGCTTTTAATTTTCACTTCCCAGATGATTAGTAATGATGAACATCTTTTACAAACATGTTGATCATTTGTATATATTTGGGAAAATATCTATTAGTTTCTTCGACCATTTTTTAATTGGGTTGTTTGTATTTTTGCTATTAATATATTACAGTTGCTTATATATTTTGGATATTAACCCCTTATTGGATGTGTGGTTTGCAAATATTTTCTCCCATTCCATAAGTTTCATTTTAATTTTGTTGACGGCTTTCTTGGCTTCGCAGAAACTTTGCAGTTTGATGTAGTCCTACTTGTTTATTTTTGCTTTTGTTACCCTTTCGTATCATATCCAAAAAGACTGATGTCAAGGGGCTTACCACCTAAGTTTTCTTCAGAAGATTTATGGTTTCGGATTTTATGTTTAAGTCTTTAATTCATTTTGAGTTGATTTTCATATATAGTTTAGGAAAAGGCTCCAATTTCATTCTTGCATGTGGATATTCAGTTTTTCCACCACCATTTATTGAAGAGTCAGTTTTTTCCCACTGTGTATTCTTTTTTTTTTTTTTTTTACATTCATTTATTTTTGAGAGACAGAGAGAGACAGAGCATGAACAGGGGAGGGGCAGAGAGAGAAAGAGACACAGAATCTGAAGAGGCTCCAGGCTCTGAGCTAGCTGTCAGCACAGAGCGCGATGCGCGGCTTGAACCCACGAACTGTGAGATCATGACCTGAGCCAAAGTTGGACACTCAACCGACTGAGCCACCCAGGCGCTCCCCATTGTGTATTCTTGATGCCTTTTATAAATAGTTGATTATATACACATACAAGTTTATTTCTTATCTTTCTATTTTATTCCATTTTCTGTGTGTCTGTTTTTATGCCAGTACCACACAATTTTGAGTACTAATGCTTTATAAAAATATAGTTTGAAATAAAAATTGTGATGCCTCCAACTTTGCTTTCTTGCTCAGTATTGCTTTGGTTATTTGTAGTCTTTTGTCATTCTATACAGTTTTTAGAGTTTTTTTCCATATCTGTGAAAAATGACATTGAAATTTTGGTAGAGATTGCATTGAATCTGTAGACCACTTTGGATAGTATGGACATTTTAATAATATTAATTCATCTAATCCATGAACATGGTCTATATTTCCATTTATTTCTGTCTTCTTCAGTTTCTTTCATCAATGTCTTACAATTTTTGGTGTACAGATTTTTACTTCCTTGGTTAAAATTATTTCTAAGTATTTCACTCTTTTTGAGCTACTGTAAGTGGGATTGTTTTTTCAGGTAGTTCATTGTTAGTACATAGAAACACAACTGACTGTTGTGTGTTGATTCTGTATACTGCAACTTTATGAATTTGTTTATTATAACAGCTTTTTGGTGTAGTCATTAGGGTTTTCTATATATAAGAGCATGTTATCTGAAAACAATATTACTTCTTCCTTTCAAATTTGATGGCTTTTATTTTTTAATTTTTGTTTAATTTCAACAGTACTATGTTGAATATAAATGGCAGAGGTATACACTAATCTTACAGGAAAAGCTTTCAGCTTTTCAACGTTGCATATGATAATAGTTGGGGTTTGTCATATATGGCCTTTATTAGGTTGAAGTACATTTTCTTGGTATCTGATTTATTGGGAGTTTTTTTTCTAATCCTGAAAGTATGTTGAATTTTGTCAAATGCTTTTTCTATATCTATTGAGATGGTCATATGGTTTTTATTCTTTATTTTGTTATGTAGTGTGTCACATTTATTTATTTGTGCATGTTTGAACCATTCTTGCATCCCAAGAATAAATCCCATTTGATCATGGTGTGTAATCCTTCTAATGTGCTGTTGAATGCAGTTTCCTAATATTTTGTGAAGTATTTTCGCATCTATATTTAGCAAGAATATTATCCTGTAATTTTCTTTTCTTGTAGTGTTCTTGTTTGGCTTTGTTATCAAGGTAGTGCTGGCCTTCTAAAGTAAGTTAGGAAATGTTTCCTCTTATTCAATCATTTGAAAGAATTTGAGAAGGATTAGTGTTAATTTGTCTTTTGATGTTTGGTAGAGTCTAGCAGTGAAGACATCTGGTCCTGGACTTTTCATTTTGGAGAGAGTTTTTTGTCAGACAAGGGGAAGGTTTTTGATTACTGATTCAATCTCATTATTAGTTCTTTATGATGCAGAATTAGTAGATTATATGTTTCTAGGAATTTAACCATTTCTTCTAGGTTATCCAATTTGTTGACATATAATTATTTATAGTAGTTTCTCATGATCCTTTGTATTTCTGTGGTATCAGTTGTAACCTTTAGTTAGAAAAAAGAGAGAAAAAAAGAAGTGAAGAAAAAAATGAGTGAAAAAAGAAAGAGTGAAAGACACAAAGAATGAGTGGAAAAAACAGTGAAGACACAAATAAAATCAGAACTGTTTTTTCTTGTTTAATACTGAGTTATTGCCTACTCAGTTTTTCAGAATTCTTGCCAGGGTATACTCATAATTCTCAGGCTTGGTAACTAATCTGTCTTCTATAGGACGTTTTCTTTTATAATTTTATTCTTTTTTAAAAATTCTATTTGGAAAACCAGTGATTGTTTTTTGCACTGTCAATTCTGTTTCTTTTGTCTCCACGTGAACTTTAACTTATTTAATTTTAAAATTCCTTTTCAATTTGTCATTATTTTTATTAAATCCACTTGCATTCTTTGTCAAAATTAATTTTCCCTTATTAATCACATACCTCTTTCATACAGGCATATTATTTGCACATCTTTCAATGGACTGATTATTTTCTAGAATGATTTTTATATCCCATTAGTTACAGTTTTCAAAAATATGTCTTTATTTGGAATAGGATAGTGTTTAGGATAGTGTTCCTTTTCTATTCTGCTACAAAAACTTTTACAAGGCTTTGCTTTTTTTATATACAGAAAGATATATCCACAAAAATTAGGTCTACTATTTGTTCAATGTAAGTGTGACTTTAGACTCTCTTGCTATGTCCTTGTGCTAGAAGGTTTTTTTGTTTTGTTTTTGTCTTTTTTCTTTTACAACTGCAGTAGGAGGATAGACAGGTCTATCTATGTCTAACTCATTGGCTAATTCCTATCATAGATTTTTCTAGGTAGTTCTATTACACTAAGGTGGAATTATTTCCTTTGCTAAATATAGAGCAAACTTGTTTATGTTCTAACTTCAGATAGAATAGCAGTTCCTCATGTAATTGTTATATGTAAATAATACAACCAATATAGATGTTTTGGGCAATAATACATTTCCCCCAGCTCTTCTCATTTGAGTAAATAGCAGTTGCTTAAGCTAACAGTCTGGGAGTTGTCATTAATTCTTCTCTTTTCCTCACACTCAATCTACTTTCCTCTTCATTTATTTTGCCAGTGCTTTTTGGCCTTCTTTCTGTTTCTTGACCTGGCTAAGGCTATTCCTTACAACCTCAGGGATGGAATGCTAATGTCTTGCCACAAAAGAAGGTTTTAAGAAATGTTGTTAAGATATCACAAACAGAACAATCTGAAAGACAGGATTTGAGAAGAAAGGTCACATTTTTTTAATTATTTAATATCCATTAACTTACACAGTTATACATAAGGGATAGTAATTAGCTAGCCAATTTACTGTTATCACATACAGCAATTTCTAAACCAATGAAGGGATAAGACTATGAAACCATATGGTATGCATATTATAAGGTAACCTGTTTCATTCTTTTGAGTTGCTATTACTGCTTTTGACACAGCTACAGGAAATAAAAAGGCTACTGGAATGCAGACCAGGAAGAAGTATTCCCACAAGGCTTTGCAAAATGAAATCTACAATCCCTGAGTAAAAACAGATTTCTAAAAAATAAGCTTTCTATCCTTTATAGCTGAATGATTCTGTTAAAAAAATGAAATACATTTATACATTTGACCACACTTTGTAGTTGTTTTTTAAAAAATATGTTAGAGAAAAAGAATATTGGCACAGAAATTATAATGCAGTACCTGAATTTAGTGTGAAGAACAATATGACAACATAATGTGGTGTTGGCATTCAGTATCGAAGTATTTTATTATATTGTACTTGAAGTACACCATACCAGCTTTCTTCTCATCATAAAGGAGTAAAATTCCTAGTTACTTGGGTTTTCTATTGCTGTGTAACAAACTTCCCTAAAATGTAATGGCTTAAAACAATAACCATTTTATTTGTGTATAGTTCTGTGGGTCAGGAATTGAGCCATGACACAGCACAGAAAGAATATCACTGTCCTGTATGATTGCTGGAGTTGAATGATCCAAGATGACTTCTCTGCTTACATATCTTAACTTCAGCTAGAAAAGCTTGAAAAGATTGCATTAACTGGGAAATTTCAACTAGATCCAGGTCTCTGTGCTGGCTATCATCTGGGTTTCTTGGTTCATCTCTATGTGGTTTCAAGTTCTCCCCCTTTCCACATGGGCTCTCTATGATCCACATTGACTCTCCAAGAGAGTGGCAGAACCTCTAGGTATGTGCAAAAGCAGATCCTATAGTGCCTAAGGTTTAGGCTTGAAACTGGCACAGTGTCATTTTCACTGCATTCTATTGGTTAAAGCAACTGAAAAATCATAGGGTCCAGATTTAAAGGTAGGGAATGGATGTCAGGGGGTATGATTTTCTTTTTTTTTTTTGAGTATCATCTAAGTAATCATCTTTCACAATTTACCCTCTTGCCCCAATAACTCACAATCAATGCACAATCAAAATAAACTCTCCCAAGATGCCTAAAGACTCATCCAATTATGTCATCATGTTCAGTTTTTTAATCCAAGATCTTATCATCTAAAGCAGATGCAGGTGTGAATAAAAGATCTTTGAAATAATTTCTCTTACTTTGAAGACTTACTAATTAAAGCGACAAGCTATCTGTCCTCCATATTTTGGGGATGGTAAAATTCACTCCCATTTAAAAGAAGAGTTAAACAAAACTAAAGTTATAAGTAGAACTAAGACTATAGTGGATGCTAAAGATGCCCCTTTGAGATATTTTTATTGAGAGTAGTGCCTCTTTCTTCAACGTCTATGAGTGTTGATTCACAGCTCTCCACGCTATCAGGCTGGCACCTCTAAATAGTAAAATATGTATCAGAACCAGTGGATCCCACTGTCATGTATTTGGGGGAATTGTTCCTCCTGTCTCTCAGTAATAAACTTTATGGTTTTAGGATCAGTTCCTAGAAGAGGGACACTTTACCAGGAGACACAGTAAGAGTGTCACTACACTTAGAACTATGAATTCCACCTGTTGACTTTGATCTTCTGATGCCAGCAGAGTAAAATAAATAAAAAGGAATTATTACTGTCAGGAATAATTAAACCTGATCATCATAGGGCGGTAGGACTGCTTCAAAATATGGGGATAGAGAAGAATACATTTGAGACTCACATGATCCATTTGGCATCTGTTCCTACTTTTAATCGTTAACAGATGAATATAGCAACCAAGATCTGATAAGGGTGTGGTAATCAGGGTCTCAGATCCCTCAGGAAGGAAGGATTCTGTGTTACTATAGTAGATGCTGGTATTGTCTATTGCAGATTCTGCTTCCCTTATTTTTCCTGCTCCTTTGAATGTCACATTCTCAGGCTCTACTTTTAGGATAAACAAACTTAAAGGCAGACAAGTCTTGGGTGTAGTCCCAGTTTTACCAGTTGGGTAATTTTGTATAATTCACTAGATCAACCCAACCCTGCTTTCTCCTCAATTTCAGAATTAATTTTCTTATAAAGCTTTGGTAAAGATTAAAGAAATTAGTGAAAATAATTTTGTTGGCATAATGGTATAGTTGGAAGAATGGCAGACAGAATAGGTATTCAAAAGTTTCACCTAATATTATCATCATATTTTTCTTCTTCCCTGGCATACCTTGAGCCATGATTTTTCGGGAGGTTATACATCAAACATTAATTTCCACATAGACTTGTTTCTACAAGGAATGTGCTAAAACTGATTATCTTTCTATACCCAATCAAAACACTACTCAACAAATGGAAACTGCATGGTTGTATTCTTGGAAAATATAATTATGTTGTTGTTACTGATATATGCATCTGTTTCTTTCATCAGGCTATAAGATTCCTTTGTGAAGGACTGTATACTATTGACAGTTTTTTTTCTATATTTCTGTTTGAAATAAAATGCTTCAGATAAGTCATAGTTAGCTTTTGTATTGCATTTTCACATATGTCTTTCCAGGCATATATTTCTATATAGATGGAGATTCTACAAGTTAACTTGCTTATTGAATTATATGATTACCTTTTACATTATTTTATCATAATTTTAGCTATCTGAGCTTGAATCAATCTGTCACATATCAATGTTAAAGAAGACTCATATTTTTAAATCTCAACTGCTCATTATTTTCAGAACCTTGACAGTAATGATTTGACATGTGTCTCATATGAAATATTACTCTTAAGTAACTTTTGGACATAATGACTCTGTAGATCACTCTGAAATCAAGTTAAATATTAAAAATACAAATCTTTAGCTAAATAATAGAAACATGACATTACTCTTCAGCTCATACCTATCACAAGGCAGAATTTGGACAAACTTTTATAGTAATTAATTTAGGCTCTTCTCTCACATTCCAGTGTAACCAAATTTTTTTGAAAGAAATCTTGCAGTTATATTATGCTGAGTGAATCACAAGCTATTAAAACTGCCTACTAGAAATTCAGTAGTTTATATAGAATAGTCAGTTTTTCCCAGTGTCTAAGCCAATTCTTGGGAGTGTCATTAGATTCTTTTGGAAGCTGTAGTAGACTTAATACTAAATCATTACTTCACTGCAACAAATGGTATTTACTGTGGCAATTTTTAAAAATGACATCAAAAAGTTCTCATAACATTTACTTGTAAAAGTAGCATATAAACCAGACGAAATTGCTCAGTGGTTAATATTTATTAATTAAATATAATGTACAATGTTACAATATGTGGTATTTGTAGTTCATTTGGTGAATAAATGCATATGAATACAATTAAACAAAATTTATGTATTATAAACTAAATATATATATTGACAATTTGCAGAATGGAATAATCAAAATAAGATTCGATGAATTGTTAGAAAGCATTCAGAATCTTATAAATGGAAAGAAAAAAATAAACTCGATAGAAAATGGCCAAGTATAGGAATAGATTATACAGAGTAAAGTAAAAGGGCAACAAACAAATACATGTTTCAGTTGTTTGGGAAATGTAAATTAGAATAAAGTAACAATATTCTTGCAAGTTGATTTTGTAAACATCGAAATCAAAAGGACAAATAATCTTTATAACTAGATATTTTTTAGAAAAATGGGTATTTACATGCCAATGGAATCTGAATTTCTTTGTTCCTTGGGAAAGCAAATTGGCAATAACTATCAAAATTAAAATCATCAGACTTATGATTTCTGTCTAGAAGCAGTTTTTCTAGACTTATAATACAGAGGTCTTGCTGGGGCACAGATTGTGTTACAGAGCTTCTAAGCAGCTGGAATTTGTGAGGTAGAAAGGAGAGATCTGCAAAAAGAACCTCCAAAAATCTGTCCCATGTGTTGTCTGAATCCTGTACCAGACATTGTGATGACACAGATGTTGGAATTAACAGAGAAGGACCTTAAAACAGCTATTAAAAATACACTTATGGATTTAAAAGAAATATGGATATACTGAGTGGAAACATAAGGAATATCAGTAAAGAAATGGAATCTATGGAAAAAACCAAAAGGCAATTCTGGAACTGAAAAATAATAGTATCTGAAATTTAAAAACATGAATGGGTTAAACACCTGTTGGACTTTGCAAAAAATGAAACCAAAACCAAAACAGTAACTTTGAAGAAAATGCAGTAAAAACTGACCAAAGTAAAGCTTGATAAGAACAGAAAAAATAGACTTTAAAAAATGGCCTGTCAGACTATCGGGTGGTCTGAGTTAGGTGCAGTTGGAGTTCCAGAAGAAGAGAGAGAAAAGACCTAGAGTAAGAATCAATTACTTACAACAGGAAGGCTTATCTGGAGAATTGATTGTATTGTATTTATCTTCTAGAAAAATAGGGAGATAAAGTGTCTCTTAGCTGTGTGGAAAAGAAAATAGTTTGTGAAACCAGATTCCACTTTCACATACACCCAGGACACTAATCATATAAAATACTTATGGTTTTAAAACACCCTGTACGGGGGCACCTGGGTGGCTCAGTCAGTCAAGCATCTGACTCTTGATTTCAGCCCAGGTCATGATCTCACGGTTCGTGAGTTCAAGCCCTGTGTCATGCTCTGTACTGACAAGCGGAGCCTGCTTGGAATTCTCTCTCTCCCTCTCTCTCTGCCCCTCCCCCACTTGCTCGTGTTTTCTCTCTTTATCTCTCTCAAAATACATGAGTAAGCTTTAAAAATCTGAAAAAAAAAAACGTACATTTTATTTCTTTGTATTATTACATATGTTCCCATTGTCTTCCCAGAGAAACTTTTTATGTTTCAAGACACAGTTCTAAATACTGAGAAAAAGCAATATTTGGTAAATCAACATGTTTTCGTCAATTATATTATTGAAATAAAATTTGTTAAAAATATGACTATAACTCTCCATAAGGATCAATAATAATAAGCAAGCAATAATCTGGTAGATGAAACAATTGCAGATGGACATTAATACAGGATTTTTGGAAAGGTTAAAAATATGGCTGCAGTGAGGTGGAGAAAAGCCATGAGCCCTGTGGAGGTAATTAGCTCTAAATGTTTAAATCCAGCATACCTGGATTGTTTACTTGCTTTACGAAGGGTTCATTATTCAGTTGGTCAAAAAGAGGACAGAAATACAGAAAATGATAAACAAAGTTAAATGTAGGAAACAGACCCCAGTCTAAATTCTCATTTCCATTAAAAAATAAATAAATTATTGTAAACCCACTAGAGAAACATCAACATATATTTAAGTAAGAACTCCTGTTAAAAATATTACTTCAACTCTTTAAATCATTTGATAACTGAATTATCCAGTTTTTTAGGAGAAAATCATCATATCTGTATAGGCATATGACATTCCTCCCCATTCTGCAAAAGTTCAAACTGTTGACACCAAATGAATTCTCACAGGAAAGAAAACCCAATCCAATTTTAAATCTCAAAAGCATATATTCAAATAAATGAATTTTTGAATTCAACTGTCAGTTCAACTCTCTCAATTGCTGCTTTTAGCTTGTCTGGGGGTGTGTTAACTGTGCTGTTTATTTTCATATGGAGGACAAGCTAAATATTCAAACTACTATCATTTCCCAGAAAAAAAAAAGAATATGAAATGGTAAATAATGAATAAGAGTCTAAATACAGTAAACCTTAGGACAGAAACATTTGCTCTCCACAAATAAAGACAGTAAATGTGGTAGAATATGTATATATGGAACAACAGTTCTTTCAAAGTTTGCACACGTTCCTCTCTGTACTTTCATGAATAGTTTCATTCATTTCAGTGTGACCTGTTTGTATGTGTGCATGTGTGTGTGAGTTCTGGAAAGCTAGTCTGTTCTACCCAAGTCCAGCTGCATGTAGCAAATGTTTTGAGATGTCTAAATTTGTATAATTCCATTCAGCACTTTGTAATGAAATAATTCAGCCCAATGTGTGGAAACAGGAATAGAGGGAAAAAAGCAAATAAATCATGATAGGAATTCTATTCAAACTAAATTATAAAATAATATAAAATGGCAAGTGAGACACATATTAAGATTAAGATGTTTTATTCTCATTTTAATAAAAATATAAAATTTCGCACTGCAACACTTCAGACAAGAAAGGTCTGTCAGGAAGTGAGCAGATAAGCCAGATATTTCCCAGCTCACATATCCTATTATGAGACTAAAGCTCATGTCTAAACAACTTAATTTATTTCTTCTTTACACTGTGATGCATTAGCTATCCTATGAAACTTTTAAATGACATTTTAATTTTATGATTATATCAAAAAGCAAACTATATGAAGATTACCATAGAAAATAAACAGGATTATTGTTTATAGGTTAGCTATTTAAATTTTTGTTAGTTTAAGGTTACATGACAACAACAATATTAAAAACTAAAACCTATAAACAAGAAATTTTTCTAACTTAAGTATCAGAATTTTGAAGCTTAAATGGACTAAGAACTCCACAGGTCTAGTCATGACCACTACTTATAAATGTGGAGGTCCTTGGTAAGGCACTTCTGATAGTTGGAACTCAACTTTTCGTTATAAATTGAAGTTATAGGACTATGTTATTTCAAGATCCTTTCTTCTATGCTTTTTATGACTTATGATTTATTCCTAATCATTTTAAGGTAAATATACAAAACAGTTTTTAGAAAATAAACCTTCAAAATAAATGGTCAGCATCCCAAATATTTGGATAAATCATGCATACAATATTTTAACCAGATTTTATTTTTTACAAAATCTGATAAACAATTTTATTTTTCCAATGTTCCAAATTATTTAATAGAATGTCTATCATTCTGTCTGTGCTTAACTTGGAAGCTCCTTTGAGAAAGCAGGAAAACAAAGTTAATTGGATAAGGCAAATTAGGAAATGCATATAGCATTAAAGTTTGATGCTCTAACAGATATTCTTTTTGAAGTTTACATACTCATCATATCTGTGTAGGTGTGGATCGATTGGTAGGTGCCAAATTTTATGGGGAATATCTAAGATACAACTCATTAAATCTCATTCAAAAGGAAGAGAAATTTGGGTCAGAGGAGCTGCCTTTATTTTTTTTTACATGAATCCACAGTAAGAAATACATTTTATATTAATAATATAGCATACATATATTGTGTGGGTGTTTATATTTGTGTCTGTGTGCCTATCTTTCTATTATGGAGTAGCTTATTCCATTAGTTCTACATTTCACTTTTTTAAAACATATTTTAACAGCTCTGAAATCAGAATATTCTTTACGAGATAGACCATGAAACAATTGTTACATTGTTGTCATTGCCTAAGAAGGAGTATCACAGCTTCCAGATTGGGTATCAGTGGCTTGGAGAAGCATCCTAGAGATACTAGTGGAGGATCCTTATTGCATCAACAATGGTCTTGAAGGCATAGAAGATGATGTTCATGTGGGAAAATAAAGCCATCCATTGCTCTCAGTTGAAAACTAATTTAAAATATCAAGGCTTTGCAATCATGTGCAGTAAACCTTAGAATGTAAATACAAATACGATAAATTCTTCAGGTAAGGGTTCTTTTGTATGACTGTCTAATAGGGCAGCTACTAGCCACATATGGCTATAGATGTCTTGAAATGTGGCTAACATGAATTAAAATGTGCTCTTAGTGTAAAATATATACTGGATTTCTTGGATGTGGTATTAAAAATGTAAACTATCATTAATTTGTAAATATGATTTCATGTTGAAATGAAAATATGATATATTTGTATGAAATGAAATACTTTATTAAAATTAATTCCACTTGCTTTTAGTTGTTTAAATGTGGCTGCTCTACATTTTCAAATTACATGTATGGTTTGCATTACATTGCTTTGGAGGGTACTTGTTTAGATATTTGGATCACAACAGAGGGGATCATGGACTATTTGTGTTTCTCAATATGTTTGATCTTTCCCTGAGGTAACAACTGTGGGTGAAAATCTGCATTTTATTGAGAAAAGAACAGGAAAAAATAGATTAATTACCTCAAAGCCATTATTCTCTTCTACTCTTCACACAGTGGTAGGTATCTAATGCTAATATGACATTAGCTACACAAAAAGCAGGCATATGCTGAGAAGTTGCATGAAGGTTGAATGAGTCTGGCATCTTGGGACTGTGCTCACTTATATTTGAAAGCCAATACTGGAAATTAATGATAAATTTGAATAGATAAATCAACAAATAGTAGGCAAGTGGATAAAACTAGATAGGTGTTGTGGGTCTTGAAATCTACCCATTCCCATTTGATGCAATTGTTTAGAAATAAAATAGTACTCAAAATTAATAGTTATGAAATAGTTTTAAATAATAATAAATAATAATAATAAATAATTCTGGCAAAATAATTTTCCATATGATGGTTACGTATTAAATTTTAGAAACTGTTTCAGAACATAGAAGGAAATGAACTCCAGAAATAAGTGATACAGACAATTCCTTCAGAGGAAAAGTACACTTTATATGTTTTAGGAAAATTGTACCTTCAAAACTGATAGCCTATAGTTTTTCTTGAATAGTTTTGTATCTTAATATATGTCTAGCCAACAGCAAGAAACCCAAATTGTACAATAGAGACCAAGAATTAAAATAAATGAACTTAAAGTGCCATAGTTGCTTTTTTCCAGTTTATCATAACCATGGAATATAATAAAACTATGTAGAAAGCACCATCAGAATACAAGAGAAACAGCTCTACATGTCTCCCACTCTGTTTTGCAAAATCAGTAACCTTATTCCATGAAAATTTAAATGCTATGTCTAATTTTAATAACCATTTTGATAGAACGTTAGTTTGGAACAGCATCATTTTTTTTTCCTAGTGTGCACAGAAGTTCTTAAAAACAAATTAACTTAGTGGAGTTGTTGCATTCATAAGGGGAATGCCTTACCCCACAATGCATTTCTCTGTTTTACATCTACTCTGTGAAATTGTCCTTCACAGAAACTGTAAAGCCTCCTCCTTTCCTTATCATTGAAATTGCAAAATCTTCTTTTCCCCTTAGAAATTGCAAGTTTCCTATGTAATGCATCCAGAGGAAAAGATATTATTTGGACAAAATGAAAAACTGTTCTAATATTACTTTTAAGTCTTATGAACTTTTGCATACTTCTTGCCATCTTTAATTTCTTTGGCAAGTTATTTAAATAATTTTCTTAAAGGAAAACATTCAATTTTATGATTCTACTGATATAAAATTATATTCACACTCAGGAGAAAGAAATGTACATCTAAAGAGTTCAGTAAATCTGGGGCTCCTGGGTGGCTCAGTTGGTTAAGCATCTGACTTCAGCTCAGGTCATGATTTCACAGTTTATGGGTTTAAGCCCTGCATCAGGCTCTGTGCTGACAGAGCAGACCCTGGAGACTGCTTCCAGTCCCTTTCTCTACCCATCCTCTGCCCCTGCTCACACTCTGTCTCTTTCTTTCTCAAAAATAAATAAACATTAAAAATTTAAAAAAAGAGCTCAGTAAATCTAAAAACTAATAGAAACACTTGGCTATTTTCTACCATATACTTATACGACAAGAAGAATTTTAATGAATGATGCCAAGGCTTTCCTCAAAGATCTCAGTTACTTAAAAATGTACAGTGGTGGAAGTAATCTCTTCAGCTCTCATTTCATTTCTTTCCCAATTTATCATGGGCCAGTTTTATCAAAAAAGAAAAAAAGGCAATTCTAGTTATGTTCTAATCAGAATTAGAATTAGAAGGTACATTAGAAAACCTGCATGTTTTAGTTCATTCTTATCCCGTAACATAGCTGCATGATGTAAAGGATAAAAGCAAAGTCAAGGATATCAGCACGACCCTTGGTGCATAGCAAATGTTTAATACCATTTATTTTTTCCCTGTGACTTTATTCAATAGCCTAAAATAATTTATAATAATTTACTATTCCAGGTAGTGTGTTAGAATTTAGGTGATATGGCATAAATGCCAAGATCTCAAATAACTTTTTTTTCTTCAATAACTATACTCTCAAATTCCAGATTAGTGCCTGGTATATGGTAGGAGCTCAATGAATGCAGAAGGTATGAAAGAATGTTTGCAAATTGGTTGCCATACTAAATGAGATAATCTACTTAAAATGCTTAAAAGGGTTCCTGGGACATAGTTTAAACACTTTATAATTGTTAGCAATTATGATTTTTCTCACTTTTATTCTCTTCTGCAAATGGCCTCTCAATGTTTTCCTCCGAGTAGCTTCTATTTACTGCTTAGCGTCTGTTTATTCATAATTTCTCTCCTGTCCTGCCATAACCCTTCTTGCCTCCTGAAGCCATGTGTGCATTCTTGAAGCCCTAACTCCTGTACTGATTTATGTTTATCCATGTATATTTTGCAATTCAAATTCCTAAAAAGAGACTATTACTGGATAGGCCGTTTGGCCAAAACCTCTCCATCCTAGGCCATCACAAGGCTGAGTGTCTTTAGGACAGATGCCTATTCTTGTCTAATCAACAAAATTCAGGAGTTGTGTGGGCTGTGTGATATAGAATATTCTGTCTCTGTCCTTGGTTGTGATTTCCTCAGGGCCAGTTACAATCTATAGTATGCATGTGGCAGCAGAAATAGTCCCTGAAAACTCTGAGTTTATATGATCCTTATAGCCCCAGAGAACCTACAGCTAGCAGTACTAGTGAAAGAAAGCCTTTTTTCTTATATTACCAGCTGAAATCTCAGGGAGAGTTTGATTGAACAACCTTGAGTCACTGCCCATTCCTGAATCAATGAGTAATTGAGGCTGGGGTGGAGGAGGGGACAGAATACTGTGATTGTAAAGACCTGGATCTTGTACCCAACTCTTGAGCTGGGAGATTGGATCAGATCTATTTGAACCATGTAGACTGTAGTGGAATAGGAGATGTCTTTCAAAGAGCAACTAGCAAGATTAATACCTTCATAAATTTTACATGGAACAGCATACTCTTTTTAGAGAAATACTGTTTGTCACACTTTAAAACATAATCTTACTGACATTTGGCTTACAGTCTTTGATATAGTTTACAAAATAATTCAGTTATTTATCATACCAAACAATCTTCCTCAGGTAACTTAAATTCAGTGGACTTTTAGAGAAAACATACTAAACGACAGAAGCTCTACTGCTTATATTGTGAGAGATGCAGGAATGAACAGTATAAAAGCTCTGACTTAAAGTAAGTTACAGACTAAGGGGAAATACAGAATAACAAGATAAATCCAATACAGTATGATGAATTCAATGAAGGAGGTCCATTTACATTTGTAGAGCAGGACGATGTTATGCAATTCAGGGAGTAGATACAGAGACAAATCTCACTTGTAGGTGGGAACATTGGGATAGGGTCAGGGAAGGGTTCACAGCACAAAGGACCCACAGGTTGGGTAGTAATTGAAGGATAAATAAATAGGAGGTGGCTAAGGAAAGAAAAAGGAATCTGGATGAAGAAAAGTCCAAGATAAGGAACAGTGGTGTGATGTGTACAGCAGTGAATGGAACGAAATGAGACTAATTAGGCAGACAGGGCTCCAGGATGCATCCTATACAAAAGAAACTGTGCTTTTTCATATACAGGATTAAAATATTTTATCTATCTATCTATCTATCTATTGGAGGGTATGTTTTTAAAGTTTATTTATTTATTGTGAGAGAGTGGTGGAAGGGGAGAAGAAGAGGAAGAGAGAGAATCCCAAACAGATTCCACACTGTGAGCAGCACAGAGCTGGCTGTGGGGCTCAAACTCATGAACTGTGAGATCATGACCTGGGCTGAAATCAAGAGTTGGCCACTTAACCGACTGAGCCACCCAGGTGCCTCTGTTGGAATATTTATAAAGGGCAACGTTTTCACAGAGCAGTGTCACTTTCTTTAATTTACTTTAGCTGAAAAATAGTTAAGATGTTTCAAAGAAATTATAGTTTCTTAGGGTTTGTTACAGTCTTGAAAGAACACTTTTATCATATTCAAAATCATATTTTATGGGCTATTAGACTCTTTAGTATTATGTAAACTTATACTGTGATAAGAAGAGAGATTAAAATACAACAAACAGTATTTATAAAACTTAGCAAAACTCTAAAATTACTATTTTTTGTAATTAGTTTTTTCAATGAATCTTTGGATATTACAATCATTATTGCTCTAAAGAGTAAAATACTTTTACAGTAAATGAGATGAGTGCTTTTGATTGACTCTTCCTCTCCTGGGTGCTCAGTTGTGATTTTGATGATGGCCTCTAAGCACCCTCTCTTCTTTTATGTGAAGCACAAATGACAGGTCTGGCTAAAAAAACATGATATGCTTGTTTCTTTCAATTAGGATTCAAGTAAAAGTATATAAAGGTCTTAATTTGGCATGTTCTTATTACACAAAAGTTGTCAAATGCACACTATAAAAACAGTGTGCACATTGGTATTGATAATAGTTTATAATTTGTAAGACCAATTATTGTTTTATGTTCACTGTAATCATTTGATCCAAAGCCTTTTCTTGATAAATTAGAAAAAAATGTATTCCCACTAATATCAAAACATTAAAATCTTCTTTTGGTATTTATCTTTTAATATTTTTAGTTATAATGCATTATTCATTATTTCCAACTATCAATGACACTTTTTAAAATATTCTCCTGACACATGGAGAAGGTGGTTTGATTAGATATTTCTTATAATAGATAAAGTAATTGTAGATAACTTTTTAGCAAAGGATATTATCAGCTTATAACATAGACTTTGCTGTGTCCATTCATGTGAGACTGAACAAGCTGTAACTTCAATCAATATTTATTCATCAAGAATTGCATGGTGGAAATATGGAGATGCCCACATAGTACAACTGAAGCAAGTTTATAGACTGACTTTACAAAGAGTATTATAGAAAACACATACATACACAGAAACATATGTAGCTTACCTTCAGATGTAGTTTATAGTAGAAGAGTGTCTTGATTATAGATTATTTTCTGTTATTATATATACACACATATATGCAACTTATAGGGACACATTCTACTACTATAGGTATGTTAATTAGCTTTATTTTGGTTATCATTTTACAATATGTATGTGTGTGTGTGTCAAATCATCAAGTCATATACCTTAATTATATACAATTCTTACTTATTGAGGTATCAATTATACCTCAACATACAAATATACAAATTGTCAGAAGATCAGTTGTAGCCTAACGCTACATCACAATGTCTACATCGTTCAATTCACTTCATCTCATCGCCTAGGCATTTTATTATCATCATCACAAGAAGGATGAGTATAGTACAATAAGATACTTCGAGAGAGGGAGAAAAAGAGGGAGAGAGAGAGACCATGTACGTTTTATTACAGTTGTCATCCTTAAAAATAAAATAGCCAGTTATTTTACTAGCAAAACGATCTTGTTTGGGAACAGCAGAGGAATTGTAATTTAGGACATGCAAGCTATGGTGAAGCATAGACAAGTCCAAAGAGACAAGGGGAAGATGAACTTTTATTAGATTTTAGGTTGTGTAATATTCCATTGTGTATATTTACCACATCTTCCGTATCCATTCATCAGTCAATGGATACTTGGGCTGTTGAATCACTATATTGTACACCTAAAACTAATATTACACTGTATGTTAACTAAAAAAAATTCTTTTAAAGATTTTAGGAAGACCCTGAGGAGGGTTGTGTTGAAAAAGTTCGCTGGAGAAAACAAGTTCAAAGTTGTGGTGGTTTCTATTGACTGCAAGCAGTGGTCAATATGTTGTTGTTGGGGCAGGGAGGGATCTCCCTTCTTTTTCTTAAAAGCGGGGGATAAACTTCCTACGTGAAAAATGTCCTTTCTTATTAAAGTAATTATTTTCCTTCTTCCTGCTGATTACGTAGGCTGCAATGGGTGGCACCTACATTAAGCTCTCTGTTCATGGTATCTTGGCTTCATTTTATTTATTTATTTATTTATTTATTTATTTATTTTTATTATACTTTATGGTCAAGTTGGTTTCCATATAACACTCAGTGCTCGTCCCAACTGGTGCCCTCCTCCATGCCCATCACCCATTTTCTCCTCTCCCCCACCTACATCAACCCTCAGTTTGTTCTCAGTATTTAAGAGTCTCTTATGGTTAGCCGCCCTCCCTCTCCTTAACTGTTTTTTCCCCATCCCCTCCCCTATGGTTCTCTGTTAAGTTTCTCCTGTTCCACATATGAATGAAAACATATGGTATCTTTCTTTCTCTGCCTGACCTATTTCACTTAGCATAATACCCTCGAGTTCCAGCCACGTTGCTACAAATGGCCAGATTTCATTCTTTCTCATTGCCATGTAGTATTCCCTTGTATAGATAAACCACATCTTCTTGATCCATTCATCAGTTCATGGACATTTAGGCTCTCTCCATGATTTGGCTATTGTTGAAAGTGCTGCTGTGAACATTGGGGTACATGTGCCCCTATGCCTCAGCACTCCTGTGTCCCTTGGGTAAATTCCTAGCAGTGCTATTGCTGGGTCATAGGGGAGTTCTATTAATTTTTTGAGGAACCTCCACACTGTTTTCCAGAGTGGCTGCACCAGTTTACATTCCCACCAACAGTGTAAGAGGGTGCCTGTTTCTGCACATCTTCGCCAGCATCTATAGTCTTCTGATTTGTTCATTTGAGCCACTCTGACTGGCGTGAGGTGGTATCTCAGTGTGGTTTTGATTTGTATTTCCCTGATGATTAGTGACATTGAGCATCGTTTCATGTGTCTGTTGGCCATCTAGGTATCCTCTTTGGAGAAGTGTCTCTTCATGTCTTCTGCCCATTTCATCACTGGATTATTTGTTTTTCGGGTGTGGAGTTTGGTGAGTTCCTTATGGATTTTGGATACTAGCCCTTTATCTGATATGTCATTTGCAACTATCTTTTCCCATTCCATTGGTTGCCTATTAGTTTTATTGATTGTTTCCTTTGCTGTGCAGAAGCTTTTTATCTTGATGAGGTCCCAATAGTTCATTTTTGCTCTTGATTTCCTTACCTTTGGAGATGTGTCGCGTAGGAAATTGCTGCGGTTGAGGTCAAGGAGTCTGTTTCCTGCTTTCTCCTCTAGGGTTTTGATGGTTTCCTGTCTCACATTCAGGTCCTTCATCCATTTAGAGTTTATTTTTGTGTGTGGTGTAAGAAAGTGGTCTAGTTTCATTCTTCTGTATGTTGCTGCCAGTTCTCCCAGCACCATCTGTTAAAGTGGCTTTTTTCCATTGTATACTTTTTCCTGCTTTGTCAAAGATTAATTGGCCATATATTTGTGGGTCCAATTCTGGGTTCTCTATTCTATTCCATTGATCTATGTGTCTGTTTTTGTGTCTTGGCTCCATTTAAATGAGATATCCTTTACTCATTTTCACACAGTATATTTTTAATTTTTTTGTTTTATTATTTATTATTAATCTCTTCCTGTACCTAACGTATAATTAAACTTTATCATAGATATGTATGATATGTATGTATAGAAAAACAGAATGTATAGGGCTCAGTATGATCTGCAGTTTCAGGCATCCGCTGGGGTCTAAAAAATATATTCTCTGCAAATAAGGGGGACTACACTAGTTAGAAACCAAGATATAGGCACTAGGTGTGTCCATTATTATTGTGGTGTTGCAGCTAGCTAGAATTTTTTAGAACTAGGGAAATACATGAATGTATACACACACATTTGAATATGAGTATATTAAATCTACAGCTCTATTTCCGCATCTGTCTCTATTCATTAAAGACCATGAATTCACAATGTGTCTAATTCCAGTCCAAAAGCAGCAGAGTACCTTTTATAGTTCTCTCTCCTTTTTTATTTATAACTTCAGCAATAAGAGAAGTTCTTATTTTCACAATATACTTGCTTATATGATCAAGCCTTGCTATATGTAACAAAGCTCTTATTGCCATCATTGCCAAACTATTGTCCACACTCTCACCCCCAGTCAATTGTGATCTAAACCTCTCTCAATCTCTGATATCCCATTCCAGGCTGCTAGTAACACCTTTTTTTTATGGCTTTCATCCAATGCTACTGCACTCTCCCTTTTTATATGTTCCGATATAATTAATAGCTTTTAGATTAAATTATTACATTTGAAAAGAAAAAAGGAAGTCAGGGAAGAAGGAAGGAAAGAACAAAGAAAAGATGGAAAGAATAAATTAATAAAGAATCATAGAACTATAAACTTGTATCTGTTTCAAAAATACATATTCAGTAAGCTTTTGTGCATTGAATATTTCTTTTATTTGAATGGAAAACATCAATATTATTAAATAATAGGATATATATGTAAAAATATAAGTATTAAAAATGGGTGTTTTTGAGTTGGTTTTCTCTTCACCCAAATTCTCAATATAAATTACGGTAATTACAGAAAATATGTTGTTTTCTTCTGCAGAAATAGTTTAAAAGGAAGCTTAAGCATATATAAAAAGAGTGAGAGAAATGCAATACTTTAATTTTTTGCAGTTTGGCATTTCTGGAAAGCCAAACTAAATTCAATCTTTTTGAACAAAGTAATCTTTTTTCATTATTTCCTAACCACAGCAGTATACTCAAGAAACTGTCTACATACTGACAATTATATTTTACCTTCTTTATAGAAGGTAGTACACAGCATTTTAAACCACTTTTATTTGTTTATCTACTCAAGATAGAGCCAAATAGAGTTACTATATTGGACTCCTTCCATGTGCAAGACATTTTTGAAGGTGTGATTTTTATAAAGATGTTTAAGACATGTGTTGCGTCCTCAGAAGTTTACAGTCTAAAAAAGAAAAATTGTTAAAGGAGACAGAATATGTTAGGGAGCACAGACACCAAGTACTTTTGGCATTCGGGGCGAGAAAGAGCATCTCTGATTTCAATGATGTGCAAAGTCTTTGTCGGATCAAAGTCAAATGTGGGATTGAAGCTTGACCTAACTTGTTGATTTCTTTTTTTATGTAAAACATGTTATAGAAATAAATACATTTTTGGAATGAGATAAATAAAAGTAAAAAGGCTCTAAACTGTGATGCCTGGGTGGTTCAGTCAATTAGGGCCTGACTTCAGCTCAGGTCATGATCTCGCGGTTTGTGAGTTCGAGCCCCGTGTCGGGTTCTATGCTGACAGCTCAGAGTTTGTAGCCTGGTTCGAATTCTGTGTCTCCCTCTCTCTGACCCTCCCCTGCTCATGCTCTGTCTCTGTCTCTCTCTCTAAAATAATAAATAAAATATTGAAAACAAAGATTCTAAATTAAAGGACCATTCAGAATTTGTAATACAGTGTTGTTTAAATAATTATTGTGTGATAAAAAGCTTCTGATAAAATAATTTGCTAAAAGAATATTTTGCAACTTTAAATTTTAAATCATATTTTTATTTATATATTATTTAAGAGATCTATTTATACCAATAGGCCTGAATTTCTTCTAATACATTTTTACTATTCTTTTTCTGCCCAAACTACTTAGCTATAGCTTGTTGGCAGTTGGCTATGAACCCTCAGAGACTGACTCCCTGAAAGAGTCTCACCCTGTGGTTCTAGACTGAAAATGAGATTTGGATAAATAATCACTTTAATCTGACCCATGAAAATATACAAGATTATGAGCAGATGTTTGCTTTGTATGCAGAACAGGCTTCATGGATTATGACCTGGGCAGTTAAATAGGGCCCATGTTCAGAAAGGCCATATGCTTGGCTTAATATTCTATTGTCTTATTAGTAATTTTTGAACAAAGGATCCTGCGTATATATGTATATGTATATATTTGTCTATATGTATGTATGTATATCCCATGCTAGACTGTAGACCATCAGCTTCTGAGGGCCAGGGTGATTGTTCAAAACAGATGATCATCTTCAATAAAAATGAAAACAGACACACTGAAAGAAATGTTAGCGGACTCACTTTTATTCATGAGATTATGTGTATAATATTATTTAAGCAGCATATTTTCATCACATTTAGTTACCCAACCAAAATTCATGATCTTCATGTCTTTATGATCTTTTGAACTTCAGTGATAATTTTTTAAAATGGCATTTGCTATATGACCAAAATGTATTTTGACATCTTATTGTGGTAAATGACACATCAATCTTTTCTTTTTCTTATGCCTGCAGTCAGTATTTTTAATTGTTATAATATTTTCACCTCCTCTAACCCCTTTAGTGTACTTTCGTTACAGCCATAACTAACTATATTATTGAATATTAAAATAATTTCCATTTGTTCTCTTTCTTTCATCATACTATGGATTAATCCTAATTTTTTAGTCAGAGACATATGAAATGATTACTTGCAGGATCATGCTTACACAAATATATGCGTGTGTGTGTGTGTGTGTGTGTATGGGTGCAATATTTTTGCTGATAGGAAAGACAGATAAAAGAAATAGAGAATGATTTGATCAGAATAAACAAGAAGAGAAAAAAAGAAGGAAGGAGGGAAGTAGGAAGGACAACTGACTTTACTGTTGAAGTTGTTAATCCCTGTTCTTTGTTTTCTGATTAAAATATCCATTCCTATTAAGATGATATTAAGTAAGTATAAGAAATTTCAACACATATTATCATGGTAGGGCAATAATTACTACAGTATTAACATATGAGACAATACAATCATGTGATTTTGTAGGTCCCAGAAAGTCACAGAGTCAATCTTATTGTTGTCTATATTTAAAAATAATAAATTTTAATAATTTAATTTTTCTGTAAGATACATGATTAAACTTAGTTCAAGTTCCTTTTAGTGTGATGTAAAGAGCTGTATTAATCTAATAGGTATTTTTAAGAAATTTCATTTTCTTGTGATGAAAACTGTTGTTTTACTCTGTTAGCAACTTCCAAATATACAATACAGTATTGTTAACTATAGTCATCCTACTGTACATTACATCCCTAGGACTTATTTCTCATATAACTACAAGTTTGTATATTTTGACTATCTTCACTCGTTTCACCCATCCCCCCACCCCTGGCCTCTGGCAGCCTACAATGTGTTCTCTGTATATGAGTTCATTTTTTTTTTCAGTATTTGTCTTCTATTTTATTTTATTTATTTATTTATTTATTTTTTTTTTGGGAATTGAAATATTTTTTAATCAAAAGATATTTTTGTTTTTTTTTTTAAACTTTATAGTTTATTGTCAGGTTAGTTTCCATATAACACCCAGTGCTCTTCCCCACAAGTGACCTCCACCAAGACCATCACCCCGCTTTACCTTTTCCCCTTCCCCTTCCCCCCTCAGT
>CM053570.1:17615870-17767719 GCA_028646485.1 Cryptoprocta ferox
AATCCATACGGGCGTGCTCGGATTACAGAGCTCCCTGCTCTTCCGCCATCTTGTCCTCCTCCTGTCTTCTATTTTAGACTGAATTATATATATATAATCTTCACCCGTTCGTTTATTTTTGGGCACTTAGATTATTTCTATGTTTTGGCTATTGAAAATAATGCTGCTATGAACATGGGGGAGCGGATATCATTTCCAGATAGTGATTTTGTTTTTTGGGTAAATATCTTCAGATGGGTTGCTGGATCATATGGTATTTCTAGTTTTAATTTTTTTTAGGAAATTCCATGCTATTTTCCAAAGTGGCTGTACCAATTTGCATTCCCACCAGTAGTGCACGAGGGTTCCCTTTCCTCCACGTCCTCACCAACATTAATTATTTCTTATCTTTTTGAGAATAGGCATTCTAACAAGTGGGAGGTGATCTCTCATTATGGTTTTAATTTGCATTTTCCCTAATGATTAGTGATGTTGAGCATCTTTTCATGTACCTGTTGGCCATTTGTATATCTTCTTTGGAAAATATCTATTCTGTTCTTCCTGTTTTTTAAATTAGATTGTTTGCTATTGAATTATATGAATTTTAAAATGTATTTTGGATATTAACTCCCTTTCAGATATATGATTTGCAAAGATTTTCTCTCATTCTATAGGTTGCCTTTTCATTTTGTTTGCTGTGCAAAAGCTTATTTTGATGTAGTCCTATTTGTTTCCTTTTTGTTGCCTTTGCTTATGTGTCAAATCCAAAAAAATCATTGCCAGGAATGATGTCAAGGACCTTATTCCCTATATTTTCTTGGAGGAGCTTTGAGGTTTCTGGTCTTACGTGCAAAACCTTAACCCATTTTAAGTTAATTTTTGTTCATGCTGTAAGATAGTAGACCAGTTTTATTCTTTTGCACGTGTATATCCAGTTTTCTCAATATCATTTATTGAAGAGACTATCCTTTCCTCAATGTATCTTCTTTCCTTTTTTGTCATATTCTTTGATCATATATTTACAGATTTACTTCTGAGCTCTCTTTTCTGTTTCATTGTTCTATGTGTCTGTGTTTATGCCAAAACCATATTTTTTATTACTATAACTTTATAAGATAGTTTGAAATCTGGATCCCTCCAGATTTGTTTTTTGTCTCAAGATTGCTTTGGCTATTCAGGGTCTTTGGTTGTTTCATACAAACTTTAACCAATATTTTCCACATAGGTGAAAACATCATTGTTGATGTTCTCAATATTCGTCTAAAAAAAGAAAAATCTTGATAGTTGTCTTGAAGTCTATTACTAAAGGAATCTTTATTTATACAAATTGAACGGTTCAAGTAGAGTTTTTAGTTACTTCTTTTTCTCTTTATAATAACAAAAATTGCTTTTCATTCAGCCTGATGGCTCTTTTGATTATTATTGCCCTAAATGCAATAACTCAATTTCTATTATTATAAAGCAATATGCAAAATAGCTTATATCTCAAATTCAGAACTAGCTGAGTTTGAACTAGCTGATGATTAAGAATCATCATATTTCTGGGGCACCCGGGTGGTTCAGCCAGTTAAATGCCCAACTCTTGATTTCGGCTTAGATCATAATCTCACAGTCATGATATCGAGCCCTGCATCCATCTCACAGTCGTGAGATTGAGCCCTACATCAAGATCCACATTGGGCTCAGCACTGGGCATGGAGCCTGCTTAAGATTTTTCTCCCCCCCACCCGCATCTCCCCCACTCATTTCCTCTCTCTCTCTGTCTCAAAATTTTTTTTAAAGAATCATCATATTTCTAATCACTTTGCTTTTATTTCTGAAGTTACATTTTAGCTAAAATAAATTTATATATTCTATAACTTATATTCTCTGGTAAAAAAGTACTAATTGAAGTATAAGGAAAAAATTGAGGTCATTTTTTATCACCTTGTTAGGTTCTTAATCATTGAGCAACAGAGGGAACAAACTTCAGAAAGTCAGAGGAAGAACAAATTCCTGATGCCTGACACTCTCAAGAAAGACTTCACGAAGAGTTGACACTTGAAGTGACGCAATGTGATTTAAAATAGTGAATAAGTTACCAAGGTTTGTGGGGTTTTATTTTGGAGGGGAAAGTGGAAATGATGTATTAAGCAGTTTGGCTAAAATGGAAGATTGTTTTAGGTGAGCAGGCAGATTTCTCCTCTTAGAATATTGAATTTGGATTTATTCTCTGGAATTTGGGAACAATTGAAGTTTTTTGAATAAGGACTCTACATGATAGAAATTGCAGATTTCAGAGGATTAATTTACTGGTATTGTATAGGATATATTGAAGAGAAGGAAAACTTGAGACAGGAAAGCTTCTTAAGATATTGAACAAATCCTAAAGTGATATGATATGAGAGAAGGGATATACCAGAGACTTTGGTCGTTGATTGGAAGTTGGGGGAGATAAGACTAAAGTTACAGGAAGAAGATGCGAAAATTCCATAAAGTGGTTCCTTGAGAAATCATGCTACGATTAGTAAAAAAATAAAGAACAAAAAGGCTTTGAGATGCTATGCCTTTGACCTGCCCTGTTTGAAACCTTTTTTTTAAACCACACACTGAGCAGCTTCCATAGTATGCTTTATGTATTTACAGACTACTGCACACTGTTGTGACAATTCACTTTGAAGTTACTCTCAGTGGTGTATGGCTTGATGAAAGAAAGTCCTGTAATCTTTCTGAGCAGGTCTGGGATATGGTAAAGCAAAGAGGAATCATGGGGACTAGGCCTGACCAGGTCTTCAAAAGATCTTTTCTCTCCCTGTTAAAAAGTGTTCATTCTTAGTTGCCACCCTCTTAGAAAAAAACTGTGACCCTCAGGGGTTTTATTTGGAACAACATGAATGGTTTTGCTTTCAATAGTCACAAGGCAAATGACAGGTTATATTTAATTTTTTTATATATCTTTATTTACATAGACTTCAGTGATATCCCTGCTTGCTGTATAATTTGATTTATTTTGGGACATCAGAAAGAATCCATTGAAGTTGCACATGGAAGCTGCCTACTTGGGCAGCAGAGCCTGTAGCCCAGAACAGAATAGTAAATAAAATCAAGTTTAAAAAATCACAGAGTGCTTTAAAAAGCAATTATGGGTATTTTTATAAAAATATACTTGATTCAAATACAAAAATATTAGTTGAAGAATAAGCAAGTCAGTGTTTGAGAATATGTTGCCCCTAAGATTCATAAAAGACCTACAAATGTGCAATGGATTTAAGTTCCTCAATTTTCTGATGATGGATAAAGAAATGTGCAGATATGGGGTGAATCATATAAATTATTATAAAATATGACTATAGAACTTAGAATATGACCTTTTGTTTTGCTTTCATAATCCAATGTTTTATTTAAAATATTTTTTAATGTTTATTTATTTTTGAGAGAGAGACAGAGCATGAGTGAGGGAGGGGTAGAGAGAGAGGGAGACACAGTATCCAAAGCAGCTCTAGGCTCTGGGCTGTCAGCACAGAGCCTGACGCAAGGCTTGAACTCACGAACCGTGAGATCATGACCTGAGCTGAAGCTGATGCTTAGCTGACTGAGCCATCCAGGCACCCCAATTCAATATTTTAAATAACAATGTTTTCTTTTAATGATGAGTTCAAATTCTGGTTCTACCACACACATACCATCTCTAAGTCTCAGGTTATTTATCCAAAGAATGAGGATAATAATAGAAATAAGGATGCCTATTTAATATAACAGTTCAAGCTTGGGTTCTGGATCCTAGATTTCAATCCTGATATTACACTTTTTACATGTGACACCATAGGGAAGTTACTTAACCTGTCTGTTCTACAGTTTCCTAAGCTATAAAATGAAAGCAATAGTAATAGTATCTACCTCATAAAGTGTGAAACTTAATGGTTTAGTGTGTGTAAAAAAAAAACTTTGAGATGAGGGTTTAGCATATAGTCTGTGCTGTGTATTACTATTATTTTCTATCTGCTGCTATTTATGTGAGAAGTATATAAGATAAATAATATAAATAGCATCAACCATGCCTGGAATATTGTAAATGACTAATAATAGTTATTTAAAATTTTTTAAGTTTATTCATTTTTGAGAGAGAGAGAGAGGCAGAGAATGGGCAGGGGAGGGGCAGAGAGAGAGAGAGGGAGACACAGAATCTGACCAGAATCCAGGCTCTGAGCTGTCAGCACAGAGCCTGCCACAGGGCTTGAACTTATGAACTCTGAGATTATGGCCTGACCCGAAGTCATATGCTTAACTGAATGACCCACCCAGATGCCCTAATTAATAGCCATTTTTAAAAATAGAAGTAAATGGGGACAGCCGGGTGGCTCAGTTGGTTAACCAACCAACTTCAGCTCAGTTCATGATCTCATGGCTTGTGAGTCAGCCCCGTGTTGGTCTCTGTGCTGACAGCTCAGAGCCTGGAACCTGCTTCGGATTCTGTGTTTCCCTCTCTCTGCCTCTGCCCCTGCCCCGCTCATGCTCTGTCTCTTTCTCTCTCTCAAAAAATGAATAAACAATAAAAATTTTTTAAAAAATAGAAGTAAATGTATCTAATAATTTAATAAAAATTATTTTCATTACTAATTAACATAAATCATGAATTATTTACCTGAAATGACTTTTATTATTTCCGTAAACATTCTTCATTTTCTTACAATGACTAAAGACCACTCTTTACTGTTTTCGAAAGAAATTGTAATAAAAAATGAACCTGTAACTAGTGATGTGATAAATCACTTAAATCCATGGCTTAGTATATGCCATCTCTATGGCTATTTTGTGCTTATGCACGCAGTTTTAATAGAATACAAGAGTAGGGGCACCTGGGTGGCTCAGTTGGTTAAGCATCTGACTTTGGCTCCGGTCATGATCTTGTGGTTTGTGGGTTCAAACCTGCTTCAATCCTGTCTGTCTGTCTGTCTCTCTCTGCTTTTCTCCCCCGCCCTCCACAGGTGCTCCCTCTCTCTCTCAAAAATAAATAGACATTAAAGAAAAGAAAAGAAGAGTATTTTCCACTGTAGCTCTGATGGAAAGAATTTTCAGATAAAATACCCAAATGAAAACACTTAAATCCTCAATTTTATTTCATCTTTCTTAACCAACTTACATGTAGGAGTAGTATAAGTAATTTAAACAAATGATAATAATAAAAAAAGCAATGTAAAATATTTCTCTTTAAAAGAGAAGAGAATTGCCTGTCAGATTTCAATTTAATTCTACACAGCCGTGAAGTGAATAATGTATTATTTATATATGTAAAATCCAAGAAATTCAAAATAAATAGCACGACCTCAAAATTTAAGCAGCTTAGAATGTGATGTATATACAAAAATTATGAGATGAAATAATGTAAATTCAATAAGAGTTCAATGGGGATCATAAGAAGAAAATATTCCATATTGTTGAGGATGGGAGGAAAATAATGAGACAGCATTGAGACAGTATTTGGAAGATTGCTAGAATTTTGACAGATGCAGGTAGAGAAAGAGTGATTTTATGGTAGTGATCGAAGGCATCTTTGGAGATAGCAAACAATCTAATGCTTGGATATTAAGGTACGCTTTTTGAAACTGTGGTAGATATCGATGGAAAGTTTTTAAAGTCTAACATCAGGATAAAACATTGTTCTCAATTTTATAGGTATTTTCTTTTTCCTTCTCATTCTTTAAAAGTCTTTAAAACTCTAATTCTGCTCCCTGAAAGTTTTGAAATTATTCCTTTATTCTTTTAAATTAAATTTTTATTTTAATCAAAATAATATACTTACATAGTTTAATAAGTCAAATTGCAGATAAAGGCTTATAATAATAATAGTTCTATTGTATCCACTGCCAAACTCCAATTCCAACTCCACAAAAACAAATTTTAACTTCTAGTTATTGAGGCTAGACCTCCTAATTTTAAATAAATATATTTTACTGCTATTACTTCATTAAAAATTTTTAAAAACCTATAGATTTCCTACTGTGAAGCTTAGTATTTAGCTCTCTAATACATGCTGATGATCTGTCCAAAACATACTCATTCTTCTATATCCTCTTTCTCTCTTTCCATTTCTCTTACTCTCCCTCTCTCCCTCCTATCTACGTACATGCACATGTACACACTTACTCTCCACTATATTCTCAACATAAGTTATTAAAAATTTTGTTTAAAATAAGTACTCAGCATTTACATGCCTATGAATGTGTAAATATTATTTAAACTGAACCACATGAACCATCATGTCACCCATGGTGATATTTCTGTCTTTGAATAACTTATTTTTTCTAGAATTTTAAATACTTCAATATTGCATTTGCTTAAGTTTCAATGTACTAGCTAGTAATTTTCCTCCAAATCTGAAAGAATTACATAACATCACCAGTCAACCTCATCAAATAATCTATCAGTGCATCTACCTATATATCTTTCCATCTACCTATATCCTTTTCTGCTATCTATGTATCTATTATCTCTTTGTCTTTAATCTACAATGTCAATGCTCCTAGGGACCCCAGCCCTTCTTTTCTACCTGGATTGATTGATTTCTAAAAACTATGCACTAATGTCCTGGGAGCTCCCTTCATTATCATTTTGAGAATCCTTAATATCCTTCTTCTTTGATAAAGTTCCCGTTGCTTGATAACTTTACTACTGTTGTCTGTTTTTTCATTCTGTCTGCCCTTCCATTAAAAACAGCCTTTTACAGACACCTGGGTAGCTCAGTCAGTTATGTGTCTGAGTCTTGGTTTCAGCTCAGGTCATGAACTCATGGTTCATGGGTTCGGCCCCATGTGGGCCTCTTTGCTCACAGTGCATAGCCTGCTTAGGATTCTCTCTTTCCCTCTCTCTCTGCCCCTCCCAGGTCATGCTCGCTTGCTCTATCTCTCAAAAACCGAAAACAAAAGCAACAAAACAAAAACACTTTATTCCAATAAAGGCATTGTAGTGGGTTTTTGTGAGGAAGAGCAATTATATTCCTTTTTACATGAAAGCCCCTCTAAATTATAACAAATGATCTAGTTCACAGACAAAAGACATGATATTATGCTTAAACTTTAGCAATTAATCATATATTTATCACCTCCATGCTTTAATGCTTGTTTGTATTGGTACCAAATGATTTTTCCCTTCAGATTTTAAAATTGGCTAATTACCACCTTGATTCCTTGCCTTCCCAGATCTAGATATTCTCTTGTCCTTCCTTCACAGCAATGCTTACTGATAACTTGTCTGTCTTTGCTGGTGCTTTTCTCCTGAACTCTCATTCCACAGCTTATGGAAATCAGGTTTTCAGCTCTACTACCTCTCTGAAATGGTTTGTGTTCAATTGCCCAATTGGTTATTCATTGCCCAAAAGGAGACATTTTAAAACATTTTGGGTTTATTTTTTCCATCTGTAATGTCTTCGATGCATTATACATTCTTAGTGTTCTTTTAAAGGCTCTCTTGTGTTGTTTCAGTGGCACTTTCACATTTTATCCTTTGGGCAGCCTACATGAGGACTGTACATTTTAATCAGAAGTTGATTTAATGTCACTAAATTAAACAAAACAAAAAGGAATTGTTTAGTTAATTCATTCTTTCGTTAAAGGGTATTGGATGAAAATAGCCTTACGCATCCATCTCCTCTGTTTAATATGATCAAAGTCCGTGGAAAAACTCTCCAGACAATCCTTATTCACAGGTTGCTGTCCAGGCTCTCCTTTTATTGATTCTTTAACTGTAAATGCTCCTCTGATTAATTAGTTCTTCTTTGAATATGTTAGTAAGATTTTGAATATGTTAATAACTTTATATGAGTGAACCAATCTTGTCTGTTTAAAGGGAATTTGCTTATCTCTGTTCTTAGGGACTATAGGATAATGTTAACATTTAATTTTATAAGAAAATCTTATTTCATTTTGTAGTTCTTGGCCTCAAATTTGTGTCTATGTACCATCACTAAATATTTCTCTGATTAGGTAGAAATGTTCGTTTGTCTCTCTCTTTCTTCTTTCCTCATTTCTTCTTCCCTTCCCTCCCTCCTGAATTCAGTGTGCTGGGCCCTATGCTAGGAACTAAGTTTTTGCATTCCCTTTTGCAGTTTTTGACCAGAATGATAAAAGTTGAAATGAGGGAAAATAAGGGAATATTAGGAATAGTGTGTATACTTGATTTCTCTTATCTAAGTTATCATATTTGTGAGTACCCAACACACTTATAGGTCTTGAAAAAAGCCCACAAAATGACACCTTTAACTAAGAGATCTCATCTCATATAAATTGCCAGAAATAGCTTTTGCCCTCGAAAAGTCTTATGAGCTCTGACATTTTGAAGTGAGCTGAATCTAGACTCTTACCCTTTTCTGTATCGTAAAGCTGGTGTCCAGGAAGTTCAAATAAACTACGTAAATGAAATGGAATTTTGCCAATAAATTGCAAAAATACCCAAATCCGTGGGAGATTTTTTGTTCAATTACCCATCATTTAATCAACCTCAACTGGTCCAAACTTTCTATAGCATAGGATATGTGTTTGTTGTTGTTGATTTTTTTTAAATTTTTGTTTGTTGTTCAATGAGAGACTTATTTTGAATGGTGAAAAAAGAGCAATTTACTCAACGGTCATTCTCTCCAAAGCATAAGATAGAAAGGACTGACCATATTCTGTTATTGCATTGACCTTTGGTGGATGAAACTTATGATGGATTTGAGGGCATTTTTTATAACAATTAGGTTTTAATCCTATGTCTAGAGGACATAGCACATCAAATTAAGAGTGCTCATGTGGTGTCCCTGAGTGGCTCAGTTAAGCATCTGACTTCAGCTCAGGTCATGATCTCACGGCTTGTAGTTGGAGGCCTATGTTGGTCTCTCTGCTGACAGCTCAGAACCTGGAGCCTGCTTTGGATTCTGTGTCTCCCATTCTCTCTCTGCCCCTCCCCTACTCATGTTCTCACTCTCTCTCTCTGTCAAAAATAAATATTAAAAAAAGTGTTCATGCACATCTAGCATTTAAGCATAACTAAGTAATTTAGTTCTGGATAGGAATTTGTTTATGGAAAGGTTACGAGCAGTATTTTTGAGATGGCTGTAGCCTCCCTGAAGAGTGTGGCATGTAGAAGTACATTTCTCTCTTAGCCATATAGGAAGCATCCAAATTTTTGTTCTTAATTCAGAAATGTCTGTAAGACACTCCAGGAGTTCAGAGAAAGAAACAATCAATGAGCTGGATATTCTAGAAACAAAAAGTGCTCATGGCATTTACTTTCATATACTTTCTGCACATCTGCATTGAGTTTACTAAATGTTTGATAAGTTATTTTTTTAATTTTTTATTTTACATTTATTTATTTTTGAGAGACAGAGAGAGACAGAGCATGAACAGGGGAGGGGCAGAGAGAGAAACAGACACAGAATCTGAAGCAGGCTCGAAGAAAGAAAATTGCCAGATATTTTTCATAACTAAAAATCACCTCTCTCTTCTGTATAATCCTCAGGCACTTTGCATGATCCACTATAGTTTTTCCATGTAAAAAAATTTTCCTCTTCTAATTATTCTGCTTCTTAGGCTGGAGATTTGTACATTAAATTGTTAGTTACTAAATATTAAGTCTGGAACAAGATATGACACTTCAGACATAGCAAAGGTAAATTATGGCATACAGCACTATTATAAGGTGTGCTACTATTTTTATAGTAACTTTACCCACTCTATAACCACAAATAAGTATTTGTCTAGTATGTGTGTCGTTTTAAGGAAATTGTGTTGCAGCTTGTAATTACTTGCACTGAAATCCATCTGCTCAAACTTAGACCTTGCACTGCCTCAAATGCACTTGAGGCAGGGGAAGGAAGGGAATGCTGAGTATGTTTTCTTAGAGCTGATTAAAGCTATTGTATTTACTTTGGTGCTTTAAGAATAAATTTGTTTTACCGTAAGATCAATGAGTCTAGTGTGTTTCCTTGAAAAGTGAAGTACTTACGATGTGGCAATTTAAAGAGAGAAGAGAGAGAAAAATGTCAGAAATCTCTTGGGTTTTCCTCAGTGATAGTTTCATGTGTACAATGACTACTAAGTCTGTATTTCTCTCTCTCTTTCTCTTGCACACACACCCACACCCATATCTCACCCACCCCACCCTCACCCCCCACCACACACAGCATTTATAAAGCAGGATTAATTGCCTGAACTGCAAGGAAGACTTTCTTCTTCCAACCATTTATTTTTCTCATTAAACTGGACTTACCTTTTTTTTTTTTTTTTTTTTTTTTTAGAAACCACTCAGAGGGTGTCCTTTCCCTTTTATTCCTGCAAAGTAGGAAAAGAACAATCATCAAGGGCAAAGAGCAGCTGTAAAAGCAACACTCAAAGCCAGCTTCATGCTCAGGAAAGGTCACTGCACCTCCTTCTCATGATTTCAGGTATTCTGCACATTCAGAGAATCTTCTCTAGTAATGAACTATAGAAATGACCCCTGAAAGTATGATAGTCTTTAACTGGACTTACGATAATACTATTAAAACTCTTCTATACATTCCTCGTTTTTGCCCTATATACTCATTCTGCATTTCTGCCTTTGAGCCATTTGCTCTTTCATACAACATGCTTATACGGAGATTGTTTCTCTGTTGGGAATGCCCTTAAATTCATCCTTATTAATCAAAATCTTCATTGTCTCTCATATCCATGTGTCATCTACTTTATAAAATATTCTCTTATTCCCACTAAAAAAGTGAATCTTTGCTTCCAAACATTTTGTTGAGTTTTTTTAATAATATTTGTGACAGTTGGCCCTATACAATGATTAAATGTCTCCTTGTCTTTCTTTCCATGTAGGCTGTAAAATCTGCAAACTTCTTCCATTGAGAATCATGCTTTACATATATATTTGGAATGCACAGAGCATTAGCAGGTGTCTGCCAACCAGGACTCAATGCATGTTTATTAACACAGCATCAATTCTGTCATTCCTCTGGAAATGTAATCTTGCCTCTCTGCTTATGGAAATTTTCTGTCCTTCGGAAATCAGCTCTTTCTCGTCATCATTTCTGGTGACCCCAACCCTCAGTGATGTCTCTTTTTCCTAACTGGAAATTTGTTTGGAGGATCAAAAGAGCTAAGATACAAGGAGAGTGTCTGGCGCAGGGTCAGCACTATGTAAGCATTAGCTCTATGAGTTTCATTTATAGTTCGTAATGCACAGAGAGGTGATATACTCAGGAGTACCTGGTGGATAAGTGGTAAAGTGAAATGGAGACGTGGGGCCCCTGGGTCTCCATCTGGGTCTGTGATAGACTTCTCTAAGTCATTGAATCTGTCCCAAGATCCCTGTGACCCTGGCTGCCTGGTTAAGGAAGTATGCATAAAGAACACTCTAGAAAACAGACCATTTATTATTAGCTAGAGCCTTGTTCTGCTCTTTGAGAAAAAACTTTGACTTTCTAGCCTAAATTCTAAATTAAAATTGAAGAAACAAGTTTCTTGATCCTTTACGTTGAGCCCTGACCTCATTCTTGCATGTCTTTTAAAGAGAGAGAGATACATCCCACAAGGATTGAGCTTATTGAGACATCTCTTAGTGTAAATATGGGAAGGATTAGAATATTATTTTCATTTAATGACTGCCTGTTATTTGGCAGGAAAATATTACAAATGTTTCCAATATTACAATTATTTGCCAGGTAAATAATATAAATATTATCTCTGCTTCTTACAGCAATAATGTATGGGGAGCACTGGTATCCCTATTTAACTGATGAGAGAAAAGAAGCTCATGGCATGTAAATGACTTGCCCAAATGTATTTACTAAAGGTAACAAGACAGAGTGTTAAATATCCCTGATTCTTGCCTGAAATAATAGGCATTCAAATTCTGGGTTTATAATTTATTAATTATGTAATCTTGCTTTAGTTACTTAAGCTTTAGTTTCCTCTTGTATAAGTGGGATGATAACATTATCCACCATATGTTGTTGCAATGACTAAGACTTTATAAAAGGTTTAAAAATGTCAGATTTAAATGAGAGGTAATATAATTTCATTCCAAATATATGCTTTAGCCTCTACAAGCATGATGCAACGCCTATTCAATTAATTCAAAAAATATTTATTCAGCATCTGTTCTAGACTCTTGGAGTAAGTCAGTGAACAAAACAGGCAAGGACTGTTGCACTTGTGCGGCTTATGTAAGAGCAGGAAAAGACAGTCAATACACAAAATAAAGAGGTAGATTATTTAGCATTTTTAAAGAAGATGATAGTGTTATGAAAAACTAAAGTGTAGGGAAAGTGGATTGAAAATATATAGGGGGAAATTTCTTTTTTTTTTTTAATTTTTAAAACATGTTTATTTACTTTTGAGAGAAAGAGAGAGCAGGGTAGGGGCAGAGAGAGAGGAGTTCAAGATATCTCAAGTGGGCTCTGTGCTGACAGCAGAGAGCCTAATCTGGCGCCCATGAACCATGAGATCATGACCTGAGCCAGATACTTAGCTGACTGAGCCACCCAGGCACCCCATGGAGATACAATATCAACTGGATGATCAGAGTATAGCTTACTAAATAGATCACAATTGAAAAAAGACTTGAAGAAGATGAGGGGGATGGGGAACTTTCCAGGAAGAGAGAAGTTTTGCACAAAGTTCCTAAGGTGGGTTGTTACCTGATATGTTTGAGCAACAGCAAAGAGGCCTCTGTGGTCAGGGGAAGAGTAATGAGTAGGTGTGGTCCCAGCAATAGCAGATCCTGTAAAACGTTGTAAGTCCTCATGAAGACTTTGATTTTTACTGTGCAGAGGAGTGAAATTATCTAATGCATTTTATTTTATTTTTTTTTGTTATTTTATTTTATTTATTTATTTTTTTAACTTTATAGTTTATTGTCAGGTTAGTTTCCATATAACACCCAGTGCTCTTCCCCACAAGTGACCTTTAAACAGATACCTCTGGCTATTGCGTTGAGAACAGATCGTAAGGGAACAAGGGCAGAAGCAAAACAATCAGTTAGAAGGTGACTTTGATAATACATATGGGAGACATGGTGGCTCAGACCACGGTGGGAGCAAGAGTAGTAAAAAGTGATAATCCATAAAAAAAAAAGAAGTGATAGTCTGGCAGGTGGATCCAGTAGGATTTCCTTTCAAATTCGTTGTGGGTATGAGAGAAAGAATAGATTTGAAGATGGCACAAAAAATTTTAATCTGAACGAATGGAATGGTGAGCAGTCAATAGGGCTTTGGCAGATTTTATTGGGAATTTGCGTTAAAGAAAATATCAGAAATTGTGCTCTGGACCTACTGAATCCAGGATGCCGAAAGGAAGGTTTCAAAAGTCGTTCGTCTTTATTTCGGCTGTTTTAGCTTATGTACTTGCCAATGTTTTCCCTTCAGCTTAATGTTGCCTTCTTAATTCTTCCATTTATTTTCTATCACTAACTAGGTTGTGTATTTGGTAGTAAAGGGGCTTTATGATATATTTAGTCTAAATATCTTATAATGCTGAAAAACTAAAACATATCTTTTTCCAGACTGATTGAAATATTAAGTGCTATTTTGCATTAAAGACAAGAAAAGATCATTGCATTGAAAAATAATTGAACTATATCCATTGTCATTATTTTATTTGCAAGGTATAGTTCTATAAATCTGTTTTTAGCATCAAATACCTATTAGCACAGATTACATATATGTGCAGAAATTTTTCACACATATTTTTGTTTATTAATTCATTTTAGGATATATATAATTATATTTATTTAACTACATTTATAATAAAATATTAATAAATATATTTAATATAATATACAATATATTTAATAGAATGTCTAATTAAATATTACTTTAATTATGATTATATATTTTGCAAGCAAATTATTTACTTAAGCAAGCAAAAAATAATTTATTGAAAGAATAACAGTGGTCTAGAAAAATAAAAGCCCAGATCAGCTCCTGGAAAGACAAGAACTAGTCATTTTAGTAAAACATGTAGACTTTGGTTTTACTTTTTAAAGAAAGTATCATATGAAGCATACCACATGTGCTGATGATGCCGGTTACTCAAACATTCATCTTCCTAGTTTTGATTCTGGGGTTTTGTTCCCTGGAATTCTAATGGAAACCAGGGTACAAATGAAGACATGGCACTCTTTGGAAATACCAACACTCCAAAGAGGGAATATACTATTACCCCTCCAGTAGCAATTTGTGGGTTTATGAAAGAACACATGTCGGAGAAGGACTTGCTTATGGATTTGAGGGAGATTGCAGTATAAAATAAATGTAATGACATAGTTTAACAAATGCCCATGTCCACAGAACTATGACATGTACTTAGAGAGATGAGAAAAGATTGAAAAAAATTCAACAGATATTCACCTATAAAAATGGGCAAATATATATTTTTGCTTCCCATAAAAGATAAGATTTAGTAGTTTTAGGAGTAGGAGGCTCTTATTTTCTTTCCTCCCTCCTCTCTTCTCATTTTGTTTTTAGGATAAGGAGTTCCATTTCTGCATATTGCTTTTGTAGAGAAAGTGTCGTACTTTTTTATTGTCAGACCAGCATCTCTACCTAACTTGTTTAAGGCCAAAAGGGATTTGTCTTCTCCTGTACTGGAAGTACAGGAATTTGTCTTGAGTTCAAGGTTCAAACAAAGTCATCAGGAACCCGGCTTGGTCCATTTTTGTCACTGCCTTTTGCTGGCTTACCTTCATTTTCACCAGTCACCCCATGCTAAATGCTAGGAAGCGAATGGAAAAAACACTTGTTTCTCTCCCAACTGTTATAGCAAAATCTTATTTTGTAAAATGGCCTCCAACTGGGTCATGTATGCCCCCGAATTAATCACTGGATCGAGGGAAATGCAATGCAGTCTTCTGGACTGAGGGCCCATTCGGTAGCTGGAAGAGGAGTCAACTGAGGATCAAGGAGCAGTGGTTTGCCAAAGAAAAATGTATATGCTACTAACAGGTACATGGTGAATGGTAAATGGCGAGAACAACAGATGCCCAGTTGAGGAACATTTAATGTGTTGAAAATGGAACACACAGTATCTTCTCAAGAAACTTCAACAAATTTACTCCTCTTTTAATGTCCTTATTCTGGTTGTAGTATGTATCACTATTCTCCCAGACCCAAAACTTCAAAATAGTTTTTTCACATCCCTCTTCCTTGGCTCAGTCATCAAATTCTGTGAATTTATCTTTCATAATGTTTTTTGCATCTGAACTTTTTCTACTGCCACCTTTTAAATTTGAGCTATTATTAATTCTTACCTAGATAGTTGCTTTAGCCTCCTAATTGATCTTCTAGCCTTCAGTTTCCCAATATTTTACAGATATAAATCAAATTTTATTTCATTTTCTCACTTATGTTTCTATGATTGCTCAAAATTTTTATTTTATTCCTCAGTGCTATAACATAATGACCACTGTTCTTCCTACAATATTGAGCTAGGATCCAGGAATTTTATGTTTTAACTGTTTTCTGCTTATTAATTGTTAGCCTTATTTGTGAGTAAAAGTATCCCAAACTGAGTTGAATTCAGTGCTAATTCTTTAACTTTCCCCGCAGATCTAAAATTTCAGTAAATGAACATTATCTTATTGAAATTTTAGAGACACGGTATTTTTTTGCTTAAGAAAAAATGACACAGTATGGAAATTGTTTTAGAAAAATTAGTCTGACTGGGTGTTAGCTGAAGTTAACACTGGAGGCAGACAGACCCATTCAAGATTACTGCTATAAAAGCATGATGTGGTAAAGTCTGGAGTAATGGGAGTGGGGCCTGGAAATAAATAGGAAGACAGATTGAAAGGGAGAAATTTATATTTTACCTCCTAGTTTAACTGTGAGAGCCTTAAGGGTTAGGATTGTATCACCTTTCTGGCTGCCTTGAATAACAATCAATAGCAAGGTCAGAGCAAATCTTCAGTAAAGCCCATGAATGTTGTTAAACAAAATTTTGTGACTGATGGCATATGGGAGAAGTTTTAGTCTGAGTAATTAGGAAAAATATAGGAAAGAGTCCAAAACATTTCTGTTTTTTAAAAAAAAATTTTTAAGTTTATTTATCTATTTTGAGAGGAAAAGAGAACCAGCAGGGCAGAGAGAGGGGGACAGAGGATCAGAAGTGGGCTCTGTGCTGGCAGCAGAGATCAGAAACAGGCTCCATGCTGACAGCAGAGAGCCTGATGCAGGGCTCCAACCCACAAGCCAGGAGATCATGACCTGAGCCGAAGTCTGACACTTAACTGACTGACTGAGCCAGCTAGACACCCCCAAAACATTCCTTCTCTTCTCAAACTTTATTTTTTTAAGGTTATTTATTTATTTATTGAGAGAGAGAGAGAGTGTGTGTGAGCAGGGGAGGGACAGAGAGAGAGGGAGAGACAGAATCCGAAGACAGGCTCCAGGCTCTGAGCTAGCTATAAGCACACAGCCCGACGTGGGGCTCGAGCCCACAAAGCAGGAGATCATGACCTAAGCCGAAGTCAGACGGTCAACTGACTGAGCCACCCAGGCGCCTCTTCTCTCCTCTCCTCTCTTCTCCTCTCCTCCCCTTTCCTCTTTTCCTCTCTTCTCTTCTCCTTTCCTCTCTTCTCTTTTCTCTTCTTTTCCCTTCCTTTCCCTTTCCTTCTCCTCTCTTCTTCCTTTTTTACTTCCTTCTTTCCTTCTTTCCTTCCTTCCTTCCTTCCTACCTTCCTTCCTTCCTTCCTTCCTTTTTATTTTCAGAAGAAAGAAATTATTTATTTGGCTTCCTGGAGGTTGTTGGAGGTTGAAACCTGGAGGTTTCAAGAAAGGCACTATGCCACCTTGTGAGTGATATCCTGATGATTTTTCTGCTATTAAGATAATATACCTAATAACCTTTTGTAAAAAATACTGTTGAGGAGCCTAGCTGCTCCTTCCTGTTCCTACAGTAATCAGTTCCCCTGTTCTTGTCTTTAAAAGAAGTCTGGATGCTACCAAGATTTATGCTTCTCAGTTTTTCAGGGAGATTAAACCTGGGTTTTACTTAGAAAATCTAGCATGGAAGACTCTAGGGTCTTGCTTGATTCTTAGTTTACCTTTTTGTACTTACCAGTAATATAAAAACATATTTTAGATGAACTGATATAAGAGGTTCAACATTCTAAGTGAGTGTCATGTAATGCTCATTAACAAAGCTTTATAATTTATAAAACACTTATGCTGATAATTAGAACATAGAATAATTTTGTGAAATAACTGTAACAAATGTTTGAACTTCATATTATTAATGAGGAAACTGAAACTCATATGATATTGAAATGTATTTTTGCTTTGCTCAGCTTATGTTTTCTGGGACCTGACTATTTTCTTTTGGGGAATTATTCTTTGCCTTCTCTAACATATTTTCCAAATCAGAGCTGCTGTAATCTTATATGACCTCATCTTGCTGGCCACAATGATTTTTCTAAGATGGTTGTATGCCCCATGCTGGACAATTATAATAACTCATTCTCTGGCCACAATAATTCTAGACCCAGCAAATTCTTTGATCAAACCTGGCCAATTAAAGCTTTTCCTTCCCTGCAATTTAAAATGAAACCATGAGGGGCCCCTGGGTGGCTCAGTTTCTTAAGCTTATGACTCTTGACTCTTGATTTTGGCTCAGATCAGGATCTCCCAGTACTTGGGTTCGAGTCTCAAATCAGGCTCTGCTCTAATAGCATGGCACCTGCTTGGGATTCTCTCTGCCCCTCCCCAACCCCCCTTCTCAAAATAAATAAGTGAACATTAAAACAAAATTTTAAATGAGAACCATGAGAGGGGCACCTGGGTGGCTCAATTGGTTAAGTGTTCAACTCTTGATTTCGGCTCAGTTCATGATCTCCCAGTTCATGGGTTCAAGCCCCCCATCAGGCTCTGCGCTGACAGCACTGAGCCTACTTGGGATTGACTTTTTTACCTCTATGCTCCTTCCTCGTTTGCACATGTGCACTCTTTTTTTTCTCTCTCAATCTCTCTCTCAAAAATAAACATTAAAAAATAAAAAATAAAATGGGGCACCTAGGTGGCTCAGTCGGTTGAGGGTCTGACTTCAGCTCAGGTCATGATCTCACAGTTCGTGGGTTCGAGCCCCACGTCAGGCTTTGTGCTTCTAGTCAGCTCAGAGCCTAGAGCCTGTCTTTGGATTCTGTGCTCCCTCTTTCTCTGACCCTCCCCTGCTCACGCTCTCTCTCTCAAAAATAAATAAAACATTAAAAACAATTTTCTTAAATAAAATAAAATGAGAACTGTGAGCAAAGGAGAGTGAAATTGTGAGGAATGAAGTCAACAGTAGACAGAGGCAATACTTCCTAGTATATGGAAGAAGGTGAATCTGGCACCCCAGAGATGAGAGAGAAAGGTAGTACTCATTAATATCATCTAATTCCTCTGATTCATAAGGCAGAACTCTAGCTAATACAATGATTTAACTATACAAACTGATAAATTATACTTTATTTGGCTAATCTGGTTTATGATGGGTTTCTGTTTCATTGGCTTAAATCAGAAGATTTCTAACACAACCAAGACTATAAATGCAGTACCCAAAAATACATATTAATTAGTGACAAATGCTTGAATAGATCCTGATTTTCTGATAGTCTAAAGTATATTTTTAAACACACGATAGTGATTACTTATATGAAGCAGACACTGTCAATACTCCACCCATGGTCCTTTTGGATCCCTTTGCTACTTTCATGTGCACAAGTTCCCAGGGGGCTTATCTCCTACCAACCCCCATGAATGTATCTTTTTTGGAGGACTATCCTCAGACTGTTAGAACCAATTGAGCCTATGTTGCCTGAGAGCCAGAAATGCCTGGAAATTATCGCCCCCTGGGGACAGCCCTTAAAAGGACTGGCAAGTAGTAAGTCTTAATTTTCCATCTTCTGGTAAGGATAGCTCTGAGGTATGATTAATCTATACTGTTTCCAGAGTTTCCTTGAAATATTGAGTCAAAGGTACCTTCCACTAAACTTACTTAATATTGCACCTTTACACAGCCTCCTTCCCTTTACATTCCTCTAGCAGGTCCCGTCTCCCCACACTCACATGGAATCCTCTCAGGGTGTAATTCTAGCGAGCCCAATCAAAGATAATGGACTATCCTTTTGCCAAGCTAAACAGGGCGACACAGAAGTTCAAGAATTATGAATGAGGGAGCTCAGGTTAAAAACCTAGGTGTGAGATATCAAAAGTAGGTGCAAGAGAACTGTTTGGGAGAGGGACATGAAAAAGCAGGTACTAAGATAACCACTATAATTGTGTTATTCCTCACCTGGAAATGGGAATTAATCAGAAAATGACCTAAAAATGTGGTTCAGCTATATTTCCACTGAATTGAAAGGGTACACCTTCTTTACATGAGCCAAACATTACAGAGCAGTATTTTACAGTGGTGTGTATTTTGGCTTACAATTTAAGGTTATAATTTATTCTTCTTGGTTTATTTCCCAGTATTCACAGCAATGTCCAGCATACCTGACTGAGGAGTATTGTTGGCTGGAATCTTAGGAAGAAATCTTTACTAAAACTGTTGTAAGAAAGTTATGATCCTTTCTAAAAGTTCGGGAGTAAAATTATCAAGCATCTGATTTGTTGTTTCTCTAAGAAGTGTTCAACCTCTTCTCCCCAAAACAAATACACAGACAAAAATATTTTCTGCATTCACCAGCCAACATCTACCTGTCTATTGGAGCCTTATTCAAGGGAACAGAGAGTAAAAATATGGATATTCACTGATGTAAAAATTTCCAGAATTCTGAGATCTAAACCAGCAAAATGGAGTTAAGGACAGTAGTTTTTGATTCAGTTATTTAGACATTTCAGCGATCTACTTCATTTTTTAAATATTTCTAATACATTTTCAAAAATTTTCTAATATACTTTCAAAATTTATTAGAAAGAAATATTTGTTCATCATTCTTTAATTATACTTGTATATTTTATTTTATTTTTCATAAGCCACATATTTTATAGAACAGTTCAAAACATTTCAGATGCCTTAAATAAAAAGTTTCAATGAAACTTTTTCAATGAACATGAGCTTCTGCTTCTCAGTGTATTTCCTGTTTCCTGTTTCTTGAATTTACATTCATGCTGAATGTAGGCTTAGCCATGTTGTGGTGTGTGTGTATGTGTGTGTGTGTCTGTCTGTCTGTCCTGTCTGTCTGTTCTGTCTGTCTCTGTGTGTGTTACTAATTCTACTGTTCTCTTCATAGATTTCCATGCCCTTAGTACTAATAGGTTGACCTTTCTGTCTTGATAGTCTCTAGAGCAGGGCCACTCTAATATTCTAGGCAATAATTAAAAGAAAAACTTTAAAAATAATAGTTTCATAAACTTTTTGTTTTGTTAGACTGTGAGATACTGATGGCAGGAACCGTGACTTACTTATCTTTGTATGTGAGCATATAGAAGATGCTCAACAAATATTTGTAGGATGAATGAGTAAACAGCTTATGGGTAGAAAGTTCCAAATGGTTAGTCTTTCCCCCCACAACCCATTACACTCCCTGGAGAAAAGAAAGTTGCATTAGAACAGTGGGTTCTAAGACATCGACTTCTCAATGTTGCACTTGTCTCCTCCTTGAGAATATTAGTGATATAGCTTAGAAGGAAGCACGAAGAAAAAAGTGTGGCTGTGGCTTTTTTTTTCCCCCTTTTCTGTCCCTGGAGCAGACTGTGTCCAGTAAAAATGTGGCACAGTAACTTTCAAAATGTGACCTACTCCATTTTTATTCCTTTTCATAATTTCACTGGTAATTAAAAAACATCATTGTTATTTATATTTCATGTTGTAAAAGATTAGTTTACTTTGATAGAAAGATACTGTATAAATGTAGTAAGCAAGTAAACAGAATAAAAGTCAATGTACAACTGCAATTGAGTGAGTGTGCAAGGTTGAAGAAAGCAGTCTGGTATATCTTAAACACAGAATTTCTGACTTCCAGTTCAACGCTCTTTTCAGTAAACTACAATCCTATTCATTTCACGTTTCCTGATTCAGCTGTAGCAAAAGGTAAGACAATATTCTGCTCTATGCCAATTTCCCAATTCAATGTGTAAGACATTAAAACATATAAGACAAAATTTTACCCAGGTTCCAAACAGTCATGTGGGTTTCCTAAAGTAACAACAGCAGGATGAAAAGTGGAAAAGTATCTTTAAGGCATAAAATAATAGTAATGTCTATTAGTTCAATGCAGGAGAAATTATTATGATTATGCAACCTATTTTTTTGAAACAATTATCACAGGTAGTATTATATAATAAATATATGGGAACATCTTTTAGGTTAGGGAAAACATTCTCACCTCAAGATTACTACTTCAAACAAATGGAAACCTATTCTAAATTGAGCCATTGAGGAGAACAATAGAAATGTAAACTGGATTTCTGTTCTTATTAAAATACTCAAATTTAACAAGAAATTAGACAAATATTTTTAAAAGTCTAACATCTAATACACTGTATCAAGAGATTGCTTAGGGTGCCTGGGTGGCTCAGTTGGTTGAGCATACCACTCTTGATTTTGATTCAGGTCATGATTCCAGGAATCATGTGGGATCCCAGGGATCCCTTGTGGGATCGAGCCCCTCATCGGGCTCTGTGCTGACCATGGAGCCTACTTAGGATTCTTTTTCTCTTCCTCCACACCTCTCCGCTGCTTGCACTCTTTCTCTCTATAAAATCAAATTAAAAAAAAAAAGAGAGAGAGATTGCTCATCTCTTAGCCCATCACATCCTGAATGCACAGTTTTTGCTTTGTTTACTAATATATTCCCAGTTCTTAACATACTGCCAGACATAGGACAGAAGTTCAGTGGGTATTTGTTGAATTAATTACACTTAATATATCACTTTGCTATACTTATTACTACATTATATGTTGCCATACAATGTACCCATGTTATCTGTACTAAGCTCTGTGGCCTACCTTATGATTTCAGATAACAAAGGCAAAATCTGGAGGCATGTAATATATTGTTTTTCCACTTGTGTTGAATCACTGAATCATATCTCATAAAAATTAACTTAGCACTCACTCTGTGTACAGTCCTATGTTAGGTGTTGGAGGGGCCATCTGGTGAGGAATATAAAGCTAGAGATCTATCCAACCTGCTTTAAAATAATTTATCATTGTCTTTATAAAACATTGCTTACTATTAAAATGGTGCTTACGATAGGTAATTTTAAATTATTTAACTATATTAAAAAGAAATATATGAAGTTTCTCAGATGCTGGGGCAAATTATAAAGCCAATCTTAAATCTTAGAAAATTTCATTTCTTTCATACAAAGCTAATATAGTTAGAATATAAATACCAAATGCTTTGATTAAAGGAGAAACAATATCATAAACTAGAAAATTTCAACACAATAAAAGATATCATCTGCCACTTGGAGGATCGTCAAGATGCTCTGAAAACTGCACATGCTTATATAAGTATTAGTTTTTTCTTCTGCTTAGGGATTTAGAGAATGTCCCTCTGGGTGGGATTGTAGCTTATTTTGTTAATTTATGAGCCCCATGAATCAAGAAAATTTTGATAGACCTTAACTAGATTTCAGAATGGCTTTACCAAGTTTTAGAGCTTCAAACTTTTCGAAAACTCTCCATATCAGGAGTGAGTATGTCCAACACCATTTCAGGTTTAATTTAATTTCAAGATATTTTCTCATCATAATGGGAAAATGATGCCAAGGCTTTTTCTTTTCCCAAAAGGAACTGTGAGGTGTGTTGATTAAAGTAATTATAGTGCATATGCTTTTCAAATTACAACAATGCCCAGCACCCCATCCCCAAGCTTCTTATATGCCACCCGCCCTGCTTTTGCAAATCACTGCAACAATTGAATTTGAGAACTCATCAAATTTTTACTTTGCACTTCCTCATTTCCATTTGCACTTTGAAAAAAAATTCTTATTACTGCTGTCCCACTAAATTTGAGTGTAGGCCTTAGACCTGAGTTGTCCAGAACATATACCAATGCACATCTGGGCATTTTTCATGCCTGTTCTCATTGTATGGTCGAATAGCATATGACCTTTCCACTCTCTTTTCAGACTATTACCACTAGTTCACTGCTTCCTTTTTATTACCACTTCTTTCATCTAACGAGAGGAACCTTATGCCAAGATCAAGATATGTTTCTACTTTGATAAATTTTATTTCTTTGGAACTGTGTAAGCAAGACATTCACTTGCACTCTCTTTTGATTATACCTTTTAGATTAAGCTAAGGTAGCAGATGAGAAGGCCCTATTTCTTGAAGTTGACAAGCACAAAGATGAACTAAAAACACACTGTTTTGTTGCTGTTAATCATCACACAAAAGTGGCAATGATAAAAATTACATGTGAAGAGGGGCACTTGGGTGGCGAAGTTGGTTAAGCATCTGACTTTTGATAATCTGCTCAGGTCATGATCTCGCAGTCTTGGGATGGAGCCCTGCCTCTGCTCCATGCTGAGTGTGGAGCCTATTTGGGATTCTTTCTCTCTCTCTCTCTCTCTCTCTCCCTCTTCCCCTCTCCTCTGCTCTCTCTCTCAATCTCTCCCTCTCTCTCTCAAAATAAATAAACTTTTTAAAAAGAAATTACAGGTAAAGTAACGTAATGCATTTAAAACAGGTTTTAAGACATTTTTCTGAAAAAGAGAAGGTCTACAAAATATTTACGATATAAAAAATTAGATCATTGATTTAGTTACAGAAGCCCTTAATACTGGATTTAGAGTTATAGAATGGTTTATACTTAGAAACTTAGGCAGCCTCAAATTCTATTATAATCCCATGCTAGCTATCCAGTCTTAGTGTAGTGGCCCTCTGTTAATTGGAGTTCTACCTCACTTTCTTCCTAACTTTACTTTGATCTTTTATTTCTCCTACATTGTCCTTCTGTATATTTAGATTGGGTCTCATCCTTGACTCAAGAGTTGGAGTAAGAGAACTTATACAGAGTTAACTGGTGGATCTCATTGCTTCATGTCACAATCCTTAGCTCAGGCATGGGCATGAGACATGATCAGGGCAAGTAAAAGTGAGGCTTCTCTTGGAACTGCTAGTGCAGAAGTGGTGCTCTATCACTGTGTGTTACTTGAGAGACGTCCGGGCTAAGTGCTGTAGTAGCTACCTCATTGCCACCTGTAGCCTGAAATTGAAGTCCATTAGGGAAGGTGTTGCTGACAGGAGGTGTAAAAGTAAGTCCTGATGACATTGTTTCCTGTGTTTACCTGTGCCAAAGATAGGGTCTCTTTTGAGAATTCTCAGTTATAGGAACCAATGAATTCCTTTTCTGCCTAAGCCATTTAGAGATAGTTTTTATTTATGTACTTATACTTTAGTGTTTGTAATAAATAATGCTCACTGACTCAGATTTTGATATCAGAATGTGGGAATGTTACAGGTAATATTTTCTAAAATTTTGAAATTGGATGAGTAGAAACAATATATACAGTGGTGAAGTACCTTGTATCCTAGGCTGGGAGACTGATAATTTTTATTCTTGGTATAGTAAAATAGCTAATTAGAATATGCAATAGCATATTAGATCATGGAATTTAAACAATGAGTCTATTAAGGCTGCAGAATATGGTTGCTTTGTTTTGTTTTGCTTTGTTTTTGGTAGAAAAAATTTAGGATGCTGGGGTATGTTGGTTACCTTTAGAACTTAGTAAAAGACGTATCAGAAATCAAAAAGCTTAGTTAAAACTCGCCTAACCGGAAGCAGGAAAAAAGCCACACAAAAGCCAATTTGCCTAGGGCTTACTATTTATGATGTTTGAAGTGCCAGAACTCTAAGTCTTTGTGTGATGGGAATGCTACCCAAACTAACAGTCAGAGGCAAGGTGGCAGGTAATAATCAAGATCCTCATGTTCTATACGCCTGCATCACAAGGTGACAATTGCTTCTGTAGAGTTGTGGCAGAAAAGAGATTATATAGAGTTTTGTCTACCCAGGCTTTCAAATTACCCATTGAATTGAAAAGAGAAGATGTAAATTCCAGAGCTAACACAGCATGCTGCTGCTCAATAAAGGCAGAGACTGCTTTTAGTTTTATTAAAAGTTTAATTGAAAGTTTTATTTAGTGTTATTGCTTTTAGTTTTATTAATTTTCGTTTGGGGCTTCTGATACTTGCAATTTGAAGTGCCCTTAACTGTTAAATTGAGTCTTATAGAGGCTTGGTTTCTTATAGGTAACATAGGAATGACAATAACTTTCTTCCAAGCTGAGTTTAAGGATTAAATTGGACCATACAAATTGGAGTATTAAGCACTTTGCCTGGTATATAGTTGAGGCTTGATATGGCTGCAAATATTATTGGTGTAGGTAGTTCAGAATTTGAGAAAAGAAAGTTTAGGATAATTTAAACTGTAATAATTTATATAGTGAATAGTAAACCTGTGGAATTCATTATTCTAAGAAATAATACTGATGGTAAATACATTTTTGAAAACAATGGACCCCCAATGGATTATTAATGAAGCTAAGATTTTCTATATATACATTGATAGCAACATGTGATTCCAGTGCTGACACCACTATTATTTTACATTGTAAATATTTATTTTTGTTTATATTTATTTTTGTTTATATTTATTTTTTTCCCAGCTAGGCTACCTTTGTACCATCAATATTTAACATACTGAGTGGATCGTCGTAGGCAACTAATTTATGTTTGTTGATTATAAATATGTATGAGTTAATTAGCTAATAAAAATTCTTTTCTCTTGCAAGCATCAAAACAGAACCATATTTAGAGCATACTTTAATCAAAGTAATTTTTTTTCAGTGTAAATCCTTACTTAAAATCCTCAGTAAATTTGTGCATAAAAGATACCCCGAATCCCTTATTTATGCTGGCAGAGTTTTACTGTGATATAGAGTGTTATCTGTGTTTCCTTCTAGGGGTCTTTTATACTGACTCTTCTTGTAGCACTTTTTCAATCTGTTGAATTATTTATCATGGTCCCCAGCCTTGGGCCCAGGACTAACTAACCATACTAAGCAGAATTACAAATTTTTGGTGAAGGTTCTTGACAAATAAGAGTGGAGTGAACCATAGGAGCAAAAAGTAGAAGTAACTAAAAGGGAATGAAAAAATTAAAGTGAAATAAAGCTAAAAAAATTAATTAAATTTAGTGAATTGAATTTAGTTTCATAATTGAAAAGTTAGGAATATGGTAGAAGTCATTCCAGTATAATATACTGTGGTATAGCTATGTTTACATATTCTAGACTTTCCTGAAAGTACCAATTTTATTATTTTTAATATAGTGTATAATTAAATTAAATTAAATTTTTATGTTTTTGTAAGATGTCCTACACATAGAAAATTTTTTATTGAACTATATATTTTAATTTTGCATAAAAACACTTGGCATTTACACACAACATATTCAAAAACTCATTGAGTACTCTTTATGCTTTAGGCACTATCTTGGTTCAGAGGATGCCACAACCTTTGCCTTAAGCAATAAACAAAATGATAAGAAAGTAGATAATGACAATGCAAAAAGTGAAGTGTTATGATGGTGAAGGCACAGAGAATGGGTATCTAAACTAGATGGTGAAGAAGTTGGGAGACCTTAGAAAGTCTTCTGAGCTGAGTCTTGAAAGAGGAGTTAGCCAAGTCTAATGAGATTGGGGTTGGGATCTGGGAAATCATTCTTTCCAAAGAAGCTACAATTTTGTGACCATAGTTGAGAGAGAGTATGGGAGATTGAAGAATTGCAGATAATTTAGTGTAATTGGGGACCACATTAGGAAAATGATAAAGCTGGAAACACTGGCAATGACTAAATTACAAAGAGCCTCAGATACCTGCCAAGGTTTGAACTTAATTTTAAGGCTGCCGGTGTCTATTGAATGACTTTATACAGGTGAATATGGGACGATCCACTTAGTTTTTTAAAAGAATTTCTGAAGGGATGAGGAGAATGTATAAGAAGGGTTAAAATGGTAAGCAGGAGATCAGTTTAGCAAGCAGTACTAATCCAACCAAGATATGATGCTTGCCTAAACCTAATTAATGGTGTTAGGATGGAAAGAAGGAGAATAACTGAGGAAGTAGTAAAAACAGAATCTACAATTTTCTGTCTAATTGAATGTTGGTGGTGAGCTACAAATTTTTATCTCAGGAAATTAATATATGCAGGTGTCACTCATTAAGGTGGGGAATATACAGAGAAATCAAAGTGTAAAATGAGTTATATTTTTGTATATGTTAAATTTGAAGATCTTTGGTACATTTAAATGAAAATATCAAGCAATTAGTTTTAATGAAAAGATTGAAGTTATTCTCATTTTGGGTGATTGGTATAGGGTGGAATATGTAACAACGTTTTTATCAATTAAATGTAATGGTAAATGTCCTGGGGCCTTCTGGGAAGGATTCTCTTCCTTGATTTAAAAAAAAAAAAATCCTATGGAGAATTCCCACCCTTCTTTCCTGTTCCAACATTGATTTACAGGGGACTGATGCTTGGAACTGCAGAAATATTCTTTTGACTTTTAGACAAAAGCAAGGAGAATCACAAAGAACTGGAAACAAATCCCTGTTATTACTAAGCTACTGGATTTACATTCAACTATGGACTTATTTTAGATGAGATAATAAAGCACCTATTGTATGAGCAACTTTTCTTTGTTATTTGTAGCTGAAGGCATTCCAACCTGTGGATTGAGAGGTGATTTGAAGATAATTCAATAGAATGAGAATAGGGAACTTTTTAAAAAGCTGAATTGTGATTAAGAAGGAAGAGATGCTATTATTCAGATGGAGATATGGCCTTAAGTAAAAGTTATCTTTTTGTTATTTAATAGGTGAGACTTAAGAATATCTAACTACTGACATTACAGGGGAAATTACAATTGAAAGAGAAATTTAAGGCTAAAGAGTGTAATGTATGGAGTTGATTGAATAGAACTCTTTGGAGGAAGGAGATCTCACTCCATCAGACAGCAAGATGGCACAGGTAGACGAACATAAGGCTGACTGGTACATGAATTCCATTGCTTTTATTCAGTTTCTGTCACAAGCCTCTATTTATTGTTTTTATTTTTTTCAGTAACTAGAACAGAATTTTCTATTTTGGATCATCACTGATTGAGATTTTCAGGGATTTCTCTCTTTCCATCATTAGAGGAGAATGCTGTCCAGAAAAAAATAAAGTATTGTTAATATGTATATGCCCAGGTGTGGGAGCGCCTGCACATTTGGAATGAGACAGGTAGCAACTAATTGTGTCAGTAATTGTCAAAATCAGATTTCTGTGGCCAGCTGGCTTATCGAAGCACATACTGTTCTGGAGAACCTAGGAGTCAAATTGGTACCAGCTGAGGAGACAGATATTGATGAAGTCCAAACTAAATAAAAAGATATAAGAAAAGGACAAATTCTGAGTAGAAGAGAAAAAATGGAGCATACCAAAGAGTTATTTGATAGTTGTTTTTAAAGATACAGCTCAAGAGGTTTGCAGTTGCAGCCTCAAAGCCCAAAAAGCGTTCTCTTATTACACTCAAGGGGAGGAGTGGAAGCATTTCAACTGGCTACAGTAGGAACATACCAAGAAACCTCAGTCTGTTACGTACACAATTTCCATAAACTGACATTCTGCATTTGCTCTTTCTTAACTACATGATACCAAAAAATGAAACCCAAGATCGTCACTGTAATTAACTTGAGTATACAATGGCAGTATTTGCTTCCCCTAAAGTGACGATTGATATTAAACTGTTACTGAATATCAAAAAGTTAGAATTGATTCTCAATGAAACAATAGAATGAAGGTATGCCTTTTTATTTAGAAATATACCTCTCCTACAAGATTCTGTACATAGAAATCCATGCCTTTAACATTGTTTCCAGATGTACTTTTGGCAAACTCTTTATTTTTTGTTTAGCTAGACCTGTTTCTTAAACCATGTGAGAGATTACATATTACTGAATAGAACCATTTTTGAGGCTTAAGGTTGAAATAGGAGATACTAGTGATTACATATTTAAGTGATTTGCCATTCTGGAATGATATGGAGTGCAAGAATAATAATGATCCCACCCATAGCTTAATTTCTTTATGTAGAGGCCAAAAAAAATTCAAAAATCAAATTAATCTTTCCTTGATTTATGTGTACTGAAAGCAATGGGAAGCCATTAATGAAGTCGTACATCTTTCAAAAAGCGATTAACCAGGTAGAGGGGAACTGGCAAGTGTTCAAAAAAATTTCCTTCAAATAGTGTTTGAAGTTCAAATAGTGTTTGGGCCCAAACTGCAAATTATTTTCAAATTATTTGCAGTGTACATTTCAATGCTCCATTGAACTAAGAAGAAATTTATTTGTTCAGCTGGAGGATGTTCCACTTGGCAAAATATCAAATTTACAAAAGCAATGAGAGAAAGTGAAAACATTTTGAACATTTTGAGTGTAAGAAGTAATATCATGAAATGCAGTACAGAGTATATTTTACAAAGAATTAAATTTCTTTTCTGTATTTTTATGTTTCTGAGAACACTTTTCAAATTTGCTAATTAGCTGAATATTTGAAAAGTATTTGATTTTGTCATAAGTGAGACACTAATACTTACACATTGTAAATGTCTTTCCTACCACTTCTATCTTTCTTTCCTTCCCCTTGTATTTCTATTTTTTTAACCTAAGTTACTAGAATGTTAAATAAATTGTCATTAATAAGTCAATGATGCCAGACTGCAAAATAAATGAACACTTGTGTGATAGACATTGGCATTAAAAAATGTTTTTTACTTTATTTATGTTCTCACTTTATAAAAGTTATAGATATTAAAGAAAAATGCTAAATGCAGAATAAGGTAATGAAAAAATAAAACAATATCTTCTATCATCTCACTACCCAAAGGTTATCAGTGATAGTATAACTTTTTCTAACCTTTAATTTTGTCACTAGGCTTTAAAAAATTGAAGTGCTTCGTATAATACTTTATATGTAATTCGTATCATGATATTTCAGTAAAAACTACATGAAAGTATATATCTTTTTTTTTTTAATCTTTTTATGTCTTTATTTTATTTTGAGACAGAGAGACAGAGTGTGAGCAGGGGAGGGGCAGAGAAAGAGGGAGACACAGAATCCAAAGCAGGCTCCAGGCTCTGAGCTGTCAGCACAGAGCCCGACGCGGGGCCCAAACCCACAGACTGTGAGATCATGACCTGAGCCGAAGTCAGACGCTTAACTGACTGAGCCACCCAGGTGCCCCGAAAGTATATATCTTTTTAATGGTTGTATGATAGTCTGTTTAGTGAAGATTTAGATTAATTATATGTGATATTCTGTTTAGTGAACATTTAGATTAATTATAATCTTTCCCTGGCATTAAGTATTATTGATGATGTTTTATAATATAATACTGGTATATTATTTATAATAGTTCCCTCAAATTAGTTCAACAAATACTTATAAGCTCACAGGTGTTAAGGCACAATCCCTACTTAAGAAGAGTATAACAGTGGAAAAGACTGCATAATAAACAGTTCATCAAGATTTTGAAAGATTGATATGATAGTGGGCTAAGGCATTAATGATGCCAAGAAGCTCAGACTCCTGTAATAAATACTATGCTATCTTTATAGAAAAGTATGTATTGGCTGAGGTCTGCCCTTGAAGTCCGCTTGCTAAATGACAAATCTTAACCTGGTAACAAACCCTGCTTTTCCTAAATATTAGAATAAGCTAGGCCAGTGTAAAATAAGACAGGACCCGTGTATTCTTGAACATTTACCACAATGAGCCATGTTTAGTCAAAATTTTTGAGGAAGTTCTTTCAAAAAGAGAGCTTTGTTGGAGAAGTGTGGTTGAACTGCTATGCATTTATTCTATGGCTCTGGATATCATTATGAACTTGTTAGACTATCTACTTTGGGGTATTTTCTTTTCTTTTCTATTTTATTTTAGTTTAGTTTAGTTTCGTTTATTTATTTTATTTTTTAGAGAGTGGGGAGAGAGACAGTGGGGAGGGGGGAGAGAGACAGAGACAGAGACAGAAACAGAGAATCTTAAGCTGGCTCCCTGTTCAGCACAGAGCCCATTGCAGGGCTGGATTCCAGACCCTGGGATCACAACCTGAGCTGAAATCAAGAGTTGAATACTCAACCGACTGAGACACCCAGGAGCTACTTTGGGGGATTTTCTTAATTTTCATAACTACTAGTAAAATATAAGCTCCATGAGAACAAGAATGTGTGTATAGAACTTTGAAAACTTCCTTGTACAAAGGTGTTCAATAACATGTTGACTCTGTATGAAAAAAATCAGTCCCTATTCTAGTGAGCCGTACCAGACATTTAACTTCTGGGCCTTTGACTTATATCTCCCTTAGTATTGCCTAGAAGGTGCTAAAAAGCAAATGGATACCAGCTCTGAAAATTTCTGGAGCAGAAAATAACAGTTTAATCAGACAAACAATGCTTAACTTAGCTTATTTTGAAAGGCTAACTTGACCTAAGTCATTATTTGAGTATGGCTCTGAAAATCACACACAAAACTTAAACTATTTCTGAAGGTTAAAATGAGGTAGTCACTGACCAATTCCCCATTATTCAAGAAATTCTAATATTATGATCAATCATTGTGAAGAGTAAACAGTCACTGCTTCCTCACTATGTATATAACCCTTTATAACAACATCCACTCGAGCTTCATTCTGTGTTTTGATTTGAATGCTTCCAATTTGCAAACTGTCTACTTTGTTTTTACCTCCATTATTTCTGAACTTTTGACAAGGTCATATGCTATAACGGTCTAAATATAACAGTATTGAAAATTTAGGGCCTTATGCGGGTAAAAGAACAGAAAATAAGTAAAAGTGTCACGTAGGGGGAACCTGGGTGGCTCAGTCAGTTGAGCATCTGACTCTTGATTTCAGCTCAGGTAAGGATCCCAAGGGTGTGGGATTGAGCCCTACACTGGGCTCTCTGCTGAGCATGGAACCTGCTTGAGATTCTCAATCTCTCTCTTTCTCTCTCTCTCTCTCTCTCTCTCTCGCTCTCTCTCTCTCTCTCTCTCTCTTTCTCCTCCCTGCCTCTCCCCCCAGCTCACACAGCCTCTCTCTCCCTCACATAAATAAATAAAATAATTAAATAAAAATACTCCTACTTAAAAAAAATATCTATGTGTCATTTAAATAGACCATTCTCTTCCCCTATCACCCCAAGCTTGAGAAGTTATGTAGGATTCTGTTCATGAGTCTTTTCAAAATTCCCCAGAATAGCAGGACATTCAAATGAATGGTGATTCCAGGTGTTCTGCCCATTCATCCAGAAGGCTGGTACCTTTGCACACAGGCTCTCTTCCTTTCCTAACTGACTTTCATGCTTCTGTTAAAAGAGCTACAAAACTGGGCTAAGAACATAGGATGATAAATAAGTAGATTATTAGTTAAAAGTGATTACAGGTCAGTGGAACATTTACCTGAAAGAGAAGTCTGAGGGTCACCACTAGAATTCTGCTATGCAACCTATGGAGTGTAGTGAGGGTCTAGATTTACTAAAGACTTCAAGTTTTTGATTCTAGTTGCTTGACTTAGTGTTGATTTACCTTTGAGTGTTGAAACAGACAATATAGGCACAAGAGCACATTTTATTTGTTATTAGTTATTTGGTCCATGTGTGAGGATGTAAGTATGCTTGTCACATGAGTCAATCAAACTGAAAATATTAATTTATTTAGTGAATATGTCTCATTGGTGCTATGAAAAACATGCTGCAATGTCCTATCAGCTTTACAATATCAAAAACTCCATTTTGTTGTGCAGTGATATAACAAAGGTATAAAGAACAAAATGCATCTCCAATGCACCTTATACTCCAGTGATTCTCTAAAGAGGCCACATTTTTCACACTTCTATATTTTTAGTAATGCTATACGCTCCCCCATCTTTTCAAGGCTAATAAATATGTTTCTATCTTTTAAGACTCAGCTAAATGAAAATCCTTGTGCCAAAATCCATGTCTATCAAAACATTTATGTCATTTTGTAATAATTATTTAGTGTCTATTGCCTGAGTTAGAACATCGGTTCTGCAAGAATGAATTAAAAAAGAAGGTCATTGAATGAAAACATTCAGTAGGAAAGTCTAAACTCTGATATTTTGAATATGTATTTGTATATTAACCAGTCTAGGCTTCAATTTGCTCATGTGTTAAAAAAGTAGATTTCAACTTGAATATCTCATATATATATGACAGATCACTGATCACTACAAGTCAACCACTAATATGAAATAACAGATGTAGTCCTGCTAGTTAATCTATGCTAAACTTTTACTTTACATTATATTTGAAATAGGAAGAGAAATTGTTTTTCTTTTCTTTGAAGTTGATTCTATTAGTAAAGGATTGCTTTTTACTGTATACTAGTTAAAAGCTTTACTTTTTGGTTTTGTTATCTTTCTACTCAAATTTCTTAATTTGTTTCCAAATATGATCAGATATTTCCATTTACCATCACTAATTAGCCCACATTCCCTACTCTTCTTTGAATAGATATTTAATTACATTGTTTAATACTTAGAAAATGTGAATGTGGTTATTGTTCTCTGAGTTCTACTTTCTTTCCTTGATTCCAAACAAATCTTTTCCAGTTTCTCAAAGACTTTTGTTTAGCTATAAAAACTTATCTTTGGGTTTTTGTTTGGCCTAATTATTTACTCTAAATATTTCTGAAAACATCTTCCTGACTTCACCTTAGTTTCTGCAAGTCTGAAGTGTAAAGAAAGTTAATGCAGCAAAAAGCAACTGTGTTTGCACAAGAACATTGAACTATTTAGGATGCTAACCTATTGGGGCATATGTAAAATGCCACAGCAGTTGGCAATGCTTAATTAAAGCATTAGTAGTAAATGGAAGCATTTAGATTTATATATCATTTGAGGAAACTACCTCAATAGACACTGAATAAAATTCATGAAAAACAGCTTAATTATATTTTTTTCGGCAACAAAACAGGACAGTTTATTTAAATTTTAAAATCCCATGGAGATTTCAGTGGGGTGTCTATGAAACTAGTGACTAGATATTACCCTTCATGTAAGAGGAATTCATTCAAAACAATTTTATCAAAATATGTTGACAACATCACTAATGGGTAAAATTAACATCGCTAATGGATAAAAGTAAGTTAGAATATGAGTGACATTGACTAAATTATCTATTGGAAAAATAAATTTCATCCTCTCTTTAAAGGACAAAAAAGTGACAACTTTGAAAATGTTAAGTACACTAAAATTATTTTTCTAGAATTTTATCTAGAATATTGTTATATATGTATTATACTAAGAAAAGTTTTTTTAATGTTTTATTTTATTTTTGAGAGAGAGAGAGAGAGAGAGAGAGAGAGAGAGAGTTTGAACAGAGGAGGGGCAAAGAGAGAGGAAAACACAGGATCTGAAGCAGGCTCTGACTCCAAGCTGCCAGCACAGAGCCCGACATGGGGCTTGAACTTACAAACTGTGAAATTGTGACTTGAGCCAAAGTCAGACGCTTAACCGACTGACCCACCCAGGCACCCCTTAAATTAGTTTTTCTTTTAATTAAATCATAATTGTCCAGTGGAGGGACTTTAAATAGCACAATTTTTTCCTGCTTGCTAAAACATTTTCTTTTTTGTGTATTTCTTAAACACCTTGAACATATTGCATCTGAAAATGATTTTTGACTTCTTCAAGAATAATTAAACATAGTCTAAATTTTTAGATTTAATTAAGCTAAAAATGTCATAAAATAGGGATACACAGTAACAGTCTCATATGAGAGGTGGAACTAAGATGGAAATGAAATAAGAAAATTCAGTATTATTTTTGAATAAGCTGGAATCTTTTAGCAATTTTTTGTTATATGACTATGGCCGTTAATTAATCTCTCTGAATTTATATTTCCCCATCTTGATTTGGGAAAGATAATTGTAATTACTCCCTGGAGTTCTTGTGATGATTAAATGAGTTAATCTTTTGCCTAGGAAAAGAGATGGGACTAACTTATTTAGTTATCTGATCCAATTTGAGGTTGGTGAAGTTTATGCTCTTACCATGGGTGTCCCATCAATCCTTACCTCTTACTGATTAACTAGGCCTTATCTTGAGGGATACTCTGAACTCAACTGCATTCTCAATTCTGTACTCAGCAGTTTCTATTACAAGATCACCTCAGCTCTCACTATAGAGGTTCCATGGTGGGCCAACCTCTTTTCAACTCTGAGATATCTGTGTTTCACAGTATAGTTCATAGAGAGTTCTGGATTGCCCCTATGTCATGCACAACCATAGGGGAACTAGGATTTTGAAAGTCTCCCTTCTCATCCCTACAAAAAATTGTAATTTTCTTTTACTTGTTTATTTATTTACTTACTTACATTTTTTTAAGTAGGCTTCACACCCAGCGTGGAGCCCAATGCGGGGCTTGAACTCATGACCCTGAGATCAAGAGTTGAATGTTTAACCAACTGAGCCGCGCAGGCACCCCTCTAATTTTCCATTAGAAACAAAAATTTTAAAAAATAGTTAAAATTGAGCACATGGGTGGCTGAGTTGTTTAAGCATAGGACTATCGATATCAGCCCAGGTCATGATCTCACAGTGCATGGAATCCAGCTCCATGTCTTGGAATCCAGCCCCATGTCTTGGGATCCAGCCCTGTGTCAGGGTCTTTGCTGACAGTGCAGAGCCTACTTGCAATTCTCTCTCTCCCCCTCCCTTTGCCCCTCCCCCACTCATTCTCTCAATTTCTCTCTCAAAATAAATAAACTTTAAAAAAATAGTTAAAGTTGACTGGATATCTAGCCAAATAGATTAAGAGTTACTAGACTTAACCTATTGAATCTGCATTTAATATAGAATCCCTTTTGGGATTCATTACTTTATGAGTTCTCATTGTATTCTCCACAGTATCACTTAAAATGCTAATAATTATGAGAATGTAACCAGAGAGGGAATTCTTTCTCTGTCTCTCTCTTTCTCTCTCTGTCTCTCTCTGTCTCTCTTTCACACACAGATGCACACACAGAAAGAAAGAGAGAGAGAGAGAGAGAGAGAGAGAGAGAGAAATGCATATATGGAAGCAATAAGAAGGCAGCTGTCTGCAAACCAGGAAAAGAGTTTTCACTGGGAAATGGATTGGTTAGCACCATGTCTTGGATTTCTTCCTCTATAAGTGTGAGAAATAAATTTCTATTGGTTAAGGCACCCAGTCCCTGGGATTTTATTATGGCAGCCTGAGTGGACTAAGGCACATGGTAATGACAATTTATTATAAAATTTATAGCAATACTGATTATAAGTAATTATGTACCCTATTGTTCATACTATTTTATTAGTCATATTGTAGAAAAGTAAAAATAAGCAAAACATTTTTTTACCATTTTTATTTATTTTTGAGAGACAGACAGAGCATGAATGGGGGAGGGGCAGAGAGAGAGGGAGACCCAGAATCTGAAACAGGCTCCAGGCTCTGAGCTGTCAGAGCAGAGCCAGATGCGGGGCTCGAACTCACAGACCGTGAGATCATGACATGAACCGAAGTCGGACGCTTAACCGGCTGAACCACTCAGGGGCCCCAAAACATTTTAAAATAACAAGCATTATTCTTAATTCTTATGTGTCTAAATACTATTATAGAAACAATATTTGGCTTTCGGTAGATTTTCTCTTAAAAAAAGTTGCAGTTTTGTTAGGCACAAAAAACATCCAGAAGATAAAATAATAGACCAGTGTAAGAAACTAAAATTGCCACTCGGAAAATTTTGTAGTAGGTGGTCGGCCACAGGTGTACATAAATCCATATGTGTGTGTGTGTGTGTGTGTGTGTGTTTACTAATCCAAAATTTGAGTTTTTTTTAAGTTTTTTTAAATTTATTTTGAAAGAGAGAGAGAAAGAGCAAGCAGGGGAGGGCAGCAAGAGAGGAAGAAAAAATCCCAAGCAGGCTCCACGCTATTAGCACAGAGCCTGATGCAGGGTTCGAATTCACAAACAGGGCTTGAACTCACAAACCTTGAGATCATAACCTGTGCTGAAATCAAGAGTCAGACACTTAACCAACTGAGCCACCCAGGAACCCCTCAGAGTTTTTCCCTTTCTGTTGTTCATTGCTAAATATTCTCAGGCTAACAAATACCTTAAAAGTGTGTGCATCCTTTCATTGCTCTTACTGTTATTGAGGAAAGCCATCTGATTAGACAGTGGCAAGACGTTGTGAAAGATTTAACATATACCATCCAGTGGCATTTGCATTTTAATTGAACTGACTAGAGGAAATAATGTTTATTCCAATAGAACACATTTCTATTGACAAAATTTCAGCATTGTGGCCAATCATTTGTGGCCAATAAGTAGATCCTGCCTATCCTACCTGTGCATAAGTGCTATTCTGATGGCGTATTACGAAATGGGCAAATTCATAAACTTAATCACAAACCTTTGCATGATTAAGGAAAAAAATCTAAGTGCTCTAAGAAGGATTCATGCAAGAGCTATATACAAATAAAATTTGCCCTAGTTTTTGACGGTAAGGTAAAATATAGCTAATCAATGAAAAAGTAAAAGGAAAGCAAAGGCACCAAAATGAGTGAGCCAGACAGATCTGGGGATAGTCTTCAAGAATAATTTAAATATGAGATATTAATTTTAACAATATTTTGTATTTTCCCTAGGTGCTTGCCCTGTGTCACTCTCCCCTACTCCACTAGAATGGTCATTAGTTTTCACATGAAAAGGAGAATTTTTTTTCCTGTTAACTTTGTTAAAGTCTCAAATGCTCAAAGTGAATCTGAATACTTAAATTTAGCCCCTGTTGTTTTTGTTTCTGAATACAGTATTTGAATCACTGGAATAAAATTAAGAACTTGGCTTGGCTTTAAATATGAAAAAGTAATTTCTAATCATGGTCCTAATTGAGTGAATGTGTGATTGGTGTGTGCCTGAAAACCTATCAGCTCAACAGAAAGAAAAACAATGCCTAATATGCTGACCTTTTTCTTTTGAAACCCATTCCTTATGTTTTGGGCTCAGATCAGTCCACTTTGCTTAGCTTATAGGAATATTTCACTAGTTGTACTTCACAAAAAAGAATATTTATAGTTCTATAGATACTAGGGTTACATGTATAAAAGATAAAAACAATATTTTAATAATTTTGATGAGGCATAGAAGCAGAAAAGTGTTCACCTCTAGTCCGTAAAGCTGATCTATAGCCTGCATAGTTCTGATAAGGATCAAACATATACCCATTGCTGCATTCTTAAAGGGTCTCATGACTGCCTATACATCTCAGTGATAGTTAATATCATGTTGAATGGTAAACACCAGAGAAATATTGCAAAACTAGTTTTACAACCAGAAATTTGAAGAAGACATTTATGATCTAATACTCCCTACACATCTCTTCCCCCTTGAATACTAAGCATATAACCACCAGCTTCATACAGCCAAAGTGCAGCTCTTTCTGCCCACGGGTCCTGTCCCCATGCTATAATAGAAGCTCCTTTTTGCACCATAATGTATCAAGAATTCTTTCTTGACTGTTTGCTAGAAGCCCCACATCAGTTTCATTTCTAAGATGTCTATCTTGGTCTCTTTTTAATAGTTACCTATTATTATTTTATAGCTACCTTAGTATTTCACTTAGAATTTAAAATTTTAAAAATCCATTTCTCCTTATACAACCCCCTATTCATCAGGGGTTAGATGTTCCTTAATCTTGGTCTTTATATTTCACAATTTTGATTTTGTTAAGGATCTCTTGATCCATGGTTGATTATTCAAATTTATTTGTAAAGGATGATGTTGATGTGCATAGGAAGATTTCATGAGTTTCTAGTGTATGCCATTCACTGCTTACACACTGGCTTTGTTGATCCTTGTACACACTGATTTCACTCTTGCTTTAGAGCTTTTGAACTAACAATTTTCCTTTGACTAGAATCTTCTTCCTCTATATGGCTCTCCCTTTAATTTTTTCTGTTCGATATCACCTCCTCAACAGGTCTTTCCTGACCACATTACTCATCACCACAGTCCCATTTCATTGATATACTCCCTCTCCTGCTTTATTTTTCTTTCTCTCACTTAGCAATATGTAATTAGAATACAGCAGTTGGCTTTACCTGTTTAATGCATGTTTCCTTACTAGAATGTAATGTATGGTCCACGAAGGCAGGATCTTTGCATTATTTACTGTAATATTCCCACTGTGTGGAACATACCTGATACTTAGTAAATATTTTATTTATTGAATGAATTACAAATAAATGACCCACTTACTACCACCCCCCTATCCCCCGCCCCATGCATCCTCACTTTGACACAAAGATTCTGAATGAGAAAGCTGAACTCTGTGCTCTATAACTGTATGGGTCTTGTCAAGAGGCTAGCTTTTCTTTCTCACCTGGTTGGGGAGAGGACAGATGGGCTCAGGCTCTAATTTATATAAGAAGTAAGGAGGGCATGGTTTGAGATTTCATATCTATTTCTTCTTTTCTGCTCCTTTTGTGGTAATCCAGAATTACCTCAGAACCCTATTGTCCTTAAATCTACCCCTCCCCCACCAGTCAGGACAATCTCTCCCTTTGTTCAGAAACCAATTCTCAAGGCTATGTTGGGATCAGATGCTGCAACTAGCTTGCTGATACACATGAAATAGGGAAAGGTAGCCCCATTTGCTTTATAAATAGTCCTTCTGTTAATTCCCTATCTATGTAATCCAACACTCCTTTCTTTCATCCATACCATACTCTCTGTGTGAATGCCTCTCGGCCTTCATGCGGGAAGTACTCCCAAGTAGCCTTCTGACAGTGCTTTGAGAAATAATAATTAAATAAGATAAATAATCCTCTAATAACTATCATTTCAATATAGATTTCTTAGCATTTTAAAAGGCTTTAGGGGGAGAGGAAAGTAGGTATGCCTAGTTTCTCATCTTGGTTTTGAAACAATAATATTTAAATCAAGAGACTTTTAAGAGCTTACATTTTTGCATGATTTCTCCTATGGACACTCAGAAACTATTTCAGAGCATTAAATTAACAGAATTATTGAGGCTTCTTTACTTCCTGTGTTAGCTTTCCAAATTCTTCCTCTATTAGGTTACTAAGGCAGTATGCAGAAAAAATTCAAGTTAACTTCTAAAAAGGAATTGCAACTTCTGTGGAAGGAAGGAAGGAAGGAAGGAAGGAAGAAAGAAAGAAAGAAAGAAAGAAAGAACGAAAAGAGAGGAAAGAAATAAAAGAGACGAAGGAAGGAAGGAAGGAAGGAAGGAAGGAAGGAAGGAAGGAAATTTTAAGCCAGAAGAAGAATGAAAGCAAGCAGTCCTCAAATCCCTTAAACATCCCCAAAATTCTACCTCTCCCAGAAAACCCAATAACCCAATGTGCTCATTTCAGAGGCACAAAACCTCCCAAAGCTCTTTATAGGCCCTATCCTCAAAGCCTAGGAAACTTCTCTGCAGGCATACATACAATCAAATTTGTAAGTCATGCTAGCAAGTGGAGGGAGAAATACTTTATGCCTTATCCACCCCAGGTTGAAATATGTTGTTTTCTTCTTTCAATTTTCTCATTAATCCTGTAAATTTAACAGTTCAATATTAAGATCAGTGAGCTTGATTATTCAGGTTTGCCATCTTTTCTTTCTTTCTTTTTTTCTTTCTTTCTTTCTTTCTTTCTTTCTTTCTTTCTTTCTTTCTTTTGTTCGTTCTTTCTTTCTCTCTTCCTCTCTCTCTTTTTCTCTTTCTTTCTTTCCTTCCTTCTTTCTTTCTTTCCTTCCTACTTTAAGTTTTTCTCTCTTTATTGTAACATAGCCATTGAGGAGTTAGGCTAGCCAGTGTGGTAAGATATGATGCCAACAACACTCATCAAATTCCAGTGACTGCCTTGGACAAAAGAATACCCACATGCTAGGGCCTTCCTTTGGAGAAAGGGACAGTAGAAAATGAGCCACTTTTCAGGTCCATCCCACACCAACCCACTCTCCTAGGGTTGGGCTGTAAAGGGCTTGACCCTTATGGGTGGGCAGTGAGTAATGTGGCATTCACCTAATTTTTGGGTTTCTACTCAAATGTAGGTGTTGTTCAGTTGATAAGTTCTAAGATAGGCTATCTTTTAAAAGTCTCTTTCCTGCCTCATATTTTTTTCTCCTGGGAGAAAATAAAGCTGAAAAAATATAAAAATTTATGAGGTCAAGGGCTACCAGCTGTGAAGTCAGCCACAAAATTCTTACAGCAATGGTCAACAAAATGTCTTTTTTCAGGTTTCTTTAGTTCAATACTATTTTCATAATTCAAAAAAGATGAGAAATACTATAGAGAATTAAGTTATAAAAATCAACATATTTCTCTTCATTACATTGCTAGAATTTAAGAGCATTTAACCCCCAAATAAAGTTAGTCATAAACTGAACCTGAAAAATTAGAAATAAAGATCAGGTAGTAAAATATGATTTATCAACATAGCAAAATATACAGTAAATAGGATACTTGCCTTCCTATAACAAGATTTTTTTAACCTTGAAACGAAATGATTTGTGTCCAAATCATTTGGATACATCCCAAATCGTAGTTTTTTGGAGTTGAGTTTGATTCCCAAGTCAAGCACTTACTGAGTTGTGTAATCTTGGGGTATTAATTTTCTCATCTTAAAAAATGGTAATTACAAAACTTCCCTCACAGAGTATTATCAGAGTTAAATGAGGTAATATATGTATGTCATGTGATAGTTAAAATGCTCATTTTATAAGATAAAAAGTCACAAGTTAATTTCAGAAGACCTGGGTTTGAGGATCAACTGAGCCACTTACTAACTTGGAGTTTTTTCAAATTTATTTATTCTGATGTTTCATCTTTTTTAATTCATAAAATTAAAGCTAAGGCTATGGTTACTTTTATGAGGATTAATTAACGAAGCTCATTCATTCATTTAAACAATGTTTATTTAATTATTTGTTTATTTATTTATTTATAAAACAGTGTACCCAAAAGACACCTGCTGACATTAAGCTGAAATTCTAGTAGTTTTGTCAAAATTTTACACACAGCAGGAATTTATTTAGCATGAATAAAGATCAGCTCTATCCAAAGACAGAATTATAACTCTTCTATTTTACTCTCTAACAGAATATTATTAAAGAAGGAAGGAATCACCATAAGGATCTTTTTTCTAGTTCCAAGGCTTGTCTTTAGTTAAAAAACAGGTTGACACATATTATGAAAGATTTTTTTAAAGAAGCAATGGAAAAACAAAATAAATTATATAACATTAAAAAATACATAGAAGAAATTTAACTTCTTGGGATTATTTTGGTAGTGTTAGCATGCCCATTGCTTTCAAAAGAGATTACTTCTGGAAAATAGGATTCCAACCCTCAAAAGGATTCATTATTTTTATTTATTTTAGTGTTTTGTAGCAGGTTGGGGAAGTTTGTTTAAGATGGTGTTTTTTTACTTCCTCCTTTGTCTGGATCTGCTTGAAGAGTTTAAGATTACTGTAGGAAATAAAATATATTAGTTAGTCATAGTCTAATTTTTTTGTTCACGGATACAATGTTAAAATGTTTGCAGTTTTTATCCTCTTACAATCAGACACATCTTGATAGTAGATACAAGTATTCAAGTATGCATACTAATTAAGTCAACTAAAAATTCTAAGGGCTGGGCGCCTGGGTGGCTCAGTTGTTTAAGTGTCCAACTTTGGCTCAGGTCATGATCTCACGGTTTTTGGGTTCAAGTCCCACATCAGGCTCTGTGCTGACAGCTCAGAGCCTGAAGCCTGCTTCGGATTCTGTGTCTCCCTCTCTGTATGCCCCTCTCCTGCTCACTCTCTCTCTCTCTCAAAAATAAACATTAAAAAAAATTTCAAGGATTACAGTTGATTGAAGTTTGTTTTATATATTTACAATTACAGTTTTAGAAATAACTGGCTTGCCAAGTTACTTTTATTGCTCACCTCATATTGAAAGTTCCGTATGCATATTGTTTACATTCAAGAAGAAAAACAAATTATTTTGAAAGAACTGCTGTGTTGTAGGTTGGTGAATGCACTATTTTGTTAGAAAAACCACAGTATAAATAAGCCTAAAGGAGAGTAAGAAAAATTCTATGGGACTTTAGCCAAAGAGGTTTTATCAGGAGGAGGAATGAAGTGAGGTTAAGGACACGTATTTTGCTGTAAGATTACATGTAGTTACAATGAGTAGAAAAAAGTGAGGAAAAGAGATCTTAAAACTTATGTAAATTATTAAACTATCTTTACTATTTCCCTCGATCAATTTTGGTCTGCAAATAAATTATATTATTGGTGGGTGGATGGGTGAGATTAAAAAATTAAAAAAAATTATTTTGATCTTGGCTCCTTACCCTCTTCCATCTCTTCAGGGCTCTTGTGATAGATACAACTAGTATTTCATACATATTAACTCTGACAGGAAGGGTTTTTTTTCCCCTTTGTATAAAAATTCTCACTCTGAATTTAACCTTACATATTTTGTAAAAAAAAAAAAAACAACTACTTTCTCTAAGTTTAATTTCAACCATGGTATTCAACATTTCAGGCAAACAACATCTAATTTAGCTACTCTTTCTCATTTTATATTTTAAATTCTACTTTTAGGCATAGGTTCATTCTTTCAACTATTCCAAATAGCTGACGAAGCTCCTATTTTTTTTTCTTTTCTTTTCTTTTTTTTTATTTATAGTTTATTGTCAAGTTAGTTTCCATATAAAATCAGACACACATACACACATATATTGACGCACATATACACATTTTGGTGCTGGATAGTAATCTTATTCACAGTCATACTTTTTTAAAGTATGATTTACACTCTCTTTCCACACCCTTACTTTCCGCTCATTCCTCGACCCAGGATAACCTGATTCTCTATCATATGAATAAAATTGTTCTCATTAAGGTAAGAGGTGACTCTGCTGTTGCTAAAACCAATGGATTCTTTACCTCTTTATTTTTATTCACTTTATAGCTATATTTAACAATATAATCATTTATTTCTTAAATCAATTTATCCTACTTTAGCAGGCTTGTCTAATGTATCTCTGATCTTCATCATTACTATCTCAGTTTCCTTTAAATTCCCTTTGAATTTGTTTCAGGAATGTCAGAGTTTTATCTTTAGCCCCTTCGCCATCTCCTCTATGTACTTCCCTGAATGATTAAATCAATTTACATGGCTTCAATTATCATCTGGTGTCATGGTGCCTCCCATAGCCATGCTCTAACACAGACACATGCATCCAAATGCCTTCTGGATATTTCTTCTTGAATTGTCTCACAGTCACCTCAGCTTAACATGTTCCATACTGAACTTTTCACCTTCTACTTACTCTTCCACCTAACTTACCAAACGACTCTTTTATGTTCTCTACTTCTGCAAATAACATTAACATCTGGCATTTCCAAAGCCAGAAATAAAGACATAATTTTGACTGCCCACTTTCTTTCATCCCCATATCCAAATAATTAGCTGGTCTTACCATTCTTATTCTTCATTTTCACTGCTACTGTGTTACTCCTGAACACCATCACCTCTCAACTGGGTGTTCTAACAATTTCCTAACTTGTTTTATTAATTCCTGTCTTGTCCCCTCCAGCTAATTTTTACATCATAGTTGCACCACTCTTTAAAAACAAAAATTTGAGAGCACCTGGGTGGCTCAGTCCATTAAGCACCCAACTCTTGATTTCAGCTCAGGTCATGATCGCCGTCATGAGATTGAGCACCGCATTGGGCTCTGTGAGCACAGAGCCTGCTTGGTCTTCTCTTTCTCCCTCTCTCTCTGCCCTTCCCCTGCTTGTGCTGTCTCTCTCTCAAAACGAATATACATTTTTAAAAATCTGATGTCATTTTGTTTATTAAAACCTGTTCATTGATTCTTAATTTATTTAGAATAGAATCCAGGAGTGCCTACCTGTCTCATTCAGTAGAGAATGTGACTCTTGATCTCAGGGTTGTAGGTTCAAGCCCCACACTGAGTGTAGAGATTACTTAAAAATAAAACCTTAAAAAAAAAAGAATCCAAATATAAGAGCAAAGTTTTCAGGTTCCTTCACTGTCTAGGCTCTGTTTATATTACCGGCCTTATATCTCACCCCTTCCTGCTTACATAAGTATGGTCAGTTCCTCTTACGTACACAGACATTTGCATTCACTGTATGTACTAGCCGTATTAAATTCCTTCTAGGTTCCTAAAGCACCATACTGGTATCTCCATTTCCATTTTCACCTATCATCTACTAACATTTAGACTTTCAATTAAGTTCCTTCTACTTTCTAGAAGTATTCCCTAATTCCTTCCGTCTGGGTTTAGAGTTTTTGTTTTATGCTCCTGAACATTTTCCCATAAGTCCTCTTGCAGATTAAACCATTGCTTATTTTAATTGCCCATATTTTTCCACTGAACTGTAAACTGTATAACTATGGCTATCTTATTCACTACTTCATCCATGAACCAAGAATAAATATGGAAACATAATGCATGATTAATCAAGCAAATGGGCTTTTATTGCTAATGCATACAAATGAACTGTAAATAATCTTTTTAAAATATTTTATTTTATTATATTTTATTTTAAAGGCAGTTATATTCATTATGGAAAACTTGGCAAATCCAGACATAATGCTTAAAGTTATATTTACCCCTAATTTATAACATAAAAATAATAGCAATTTTTGAAAATCCATCATCTACTTTATTTTTATATAATTCAGAAAATTATATATTGTTCTCTAAGTTGATTTTTTATATTATTGTGTTCAAAGTTATTTTATAATATACATAAATGTAATTTGATTTTTTAATAGCCAGCAATACTGATATGTTTACTTTTTCTGATATAAACATACAAATAATAAATTCAGAGGCAACCCTGTTTTGAAATATATCCGATATGTTCAAAATATGTTTTAGCTATTCTTTAAAAAAGAAGAAGAAGAACAAGTCAGCTCTTCTAAGAACAGTTTCTCCAAAATTAGCTTTATTAAATGCTAAGAAATTCCCAGTTTGTAGCAATAGGGAATTGTTGTTTACTTAAGACATTGGTCAGGACAGTTAGCACTGATTTTTGTAGTAAAATATAAGTGTCAAGTGACATTCTAAGACTCTCTAGTCTCATTGATTTTCTCTTTTAAATGGTTGGCCCTAGCCCAGCAAATGTGTTCCAATCAGCATGTAAGGGAGTAAGGCAGGAGTCCTTAAGGTCAATAAGTCTCACATTTAGAGTCTTTGAGAATTATCTAAATTATTTAAAAATACAGTTTTTTGCATCCCATCCTCAGAAATTCTGTGCTAATAGGTTTGTGGTAGGGCCAAGTAGTATCATTATAGCAAGTATTTGTGCTGATTTTGGTGTAGGCGTTATCTGGGCCACACTTGAAGAAACACTCAATTGAGATTTGGGCCTAACCACTTGTGGACTTTTCATGAGTTCTTTATACTTTTTAACCCTGGAACAATGTCATCATCTTCTTTTTTTTTTTTTTTAAGTTTATTTATGTATTTATTTTGAGAGAGAGAGAGAGAGAGAGAGAGTGTCACACACGTGGGGGAGGGGCAGAGAGACTCCTGAGCAGGCTTCACTTTGTCACCACAGAACCTACTGGGGGCCTCCATCCCATGAACCACGAGATCATGACCATGCTGAAATCAAGATTTGGACGCTTAACCAACTCTGCCACCGAGGTGCCCCATCCTCTTTTTTAAAATAATATAAATATGACAATGAAAAATGTGAACAAACTATTCTTTCATTTGTATTGAAAATGCATGTTTACCTTTAGAAATATTATCTCGTGATATTTTTAATGTTTCTATTATTTTAAAACGATTAGTTTTTGAATCCACACTGCTTTTAAACTCTGAAGCCTTCCTACATTAAAAATGTTTTTTCCCACTATAGAGCTACTACTATAATTGGAGGCTCATGTGATTTTGACCCATTAAAAAAATGTAGCTAGGAATTCCTGGGTGGCTTAGTTTGTTAAGCGTCTGAGTCTTGGTTTCAGCTCAGGTCATGATCTCATGGTTCTTGAGTTTAAGCCCCACATCAGGCTCTGTTCTGGCCGTGTGGAGCCTGCTAGGGATTCTCTTTCTCCCTCCTCTCTGCCCCTTCCCCTGCCTCTGTCTCTCAGAATAAATAAACATTAAAAAAATGTAGCTAGTGTCTGTATCTGTCATTTTATTCCCACATGCCGTTTTATTACTTACAGGCAGTTTCAACTGAAACATGTCATTTAGGTAAATTTAAATATCATATTCATAAAAAGATTTATGTAAAGCATCTGGTTTTCTAGTACTACAATATAAAATTTGCTTAAACTCTGCTCTAATACTGCATTTTAAAATCCATTATAAATTGTAATTATAGACTATTGGTCTTCAAAATAATCAAAGCGGTAGCAAAGAAAGCATACATTTAAAAACATAAGCTTTATTTCTGGCTTCACCACCCATGTGAGTTTGCTGACTTCTTTCTCCTTCCCTCAGACTTCTTTATTTATCATCAATATACTAAACATTTATTGAGGATTTTCTTGTTTATTATTAGTATCTGTGGATTTAAAGATAAAAACAGAGATTTCTTGATCTGCCGTGCCTCTCCCTTCATTATGTACATGAAGCTCAAATAAAAGAGCTCTATAAACTCTAGGTCCACATCAGTACAAAATCTTATTTTTTTATTTGCTGTGATTGCAATAAGTACGAAAATAAGTGCACAAAAAATGGTTTTCCTAAAGTTGGTTTTGTAAACTTCCTAAATGATATCACACAATGGACAAATGTGCTTTAGATAATTACTTTTAAAGCTTTTGAAATTTCTCTGTAATAACAACCTTCTCTGTTACTGGTCTACATACCATTCATCTTTGTTAAAATTGGTGTTTAAAACTAAATTTTCCTCAAGTCCAAACTAGAATCTTTTATCTTGACAAGGTATCTAGCTCTCTTCTGAGAACATGTCATTGTTAATAACTGCTTTATTCTCATTAAAATCCCCTGCTAATTTCCATTCAATCATATGCAGATTGTTTTCCTTCAATACTCATTAGCCATTACCTATAGGTATCTCATCATGAAATCAAAAACAATTGAAGGTGATGAATAAATTTTAAAGCCTATTCAGGGAAGTTTGTGCATGTGTGTGTGTGTGTGTGTGTGTGTGTGTGTGAGCAGATCCATGCATTTAAGCAATAGCTGATATATAGAAACCTCATTTTCAAATGTGTAAATGTACTTAAATGTTCTTCTATTCACATAACATGAGATAGCTGCTATCTCTGGTCTCTTTTAACTGAAATTGCCCTTACCATAGGTCTCTACTGACACAATATCTGCACGTTGTTCTGTTGGGATATGTGGCCATGCTCTGAACTATGCTATCATAAGCCTGATCTTAGCTGTTTGGAACAGGCAAGGCCACATGACACAATAAAATCGAACTTATGGACTAGGACATGAGAATATATAATTCCAAGTTAGCCATCAAGCAAAAAATATGGTGCTTACTTAGTCTTGGGAATTCAAAATGTAGACCCTGGGTGGTGTGGGAGTGGGTCATCAAATTGATCACAGAGTGGAAACATGCATTTAAAAAATCAGAATGAGGGAGAGAGAAGCTGTGTCACCAAAATGGCATAATACCACAGTAGGTATAAAACCAACTCATGTTTTGAAGGTATTTCAAGAGGTTGACATTGTGCTTACTAAGACTGCAATGAATCTTTAACCTGAACCATTTCCCATTTTTCTTTTCGGTGGACTTGACTACACTAAAGTTACTGTACATCGTTACTATACTACCGTTACTTTTCTCAAGAGGCGTAATTGTTGAGTTCCTGGGTTCTAGGAAGCCTCAACTCATGACTGAAATATTTGTTTTTCTTATTTCAACATATATCTTTTTAAAAATTATTTTAGAGAGAGAGTGCGAGTAGGGTAGAGGGGCAGAAGGAGAGAAAGAGAGAGAGAGAGAGAAGACAGAGAGACACAGAGAGAGAGAGAGAGAGAGAGAGAGAGAGAGAGAGAATCTTAACCAGGCTCCATGCTCAGCAAGGAGCATGATGTAGGGCATAATCCCATGACTCTGGGATCATGAGCCAAAATCAAGAGTTGGATGCTCAACAGACTGAGCCACTCAGGCGCCCCATTATGTATATCTTTATAATAGAACTCCCATTAATTTAGTTACTGGAAGTGCTTTAATGTTCTTTGAAACCATAAGAGCCTAGCTAACACAGATTCTTAGCTCTAGTGTGAAAAGAAGTGTGATCCAATCTTTTCTCAAGATTCAGAAGAAAAGGATCTGAAAGAAAAAATGTTATATAAAATAAAGGATTTATGATTGTGTGAATTTTATTTATTTATTCTACTTAATCTAATTCAACATTACTCAAAGCTTTAACATTTTGGTTTTGAATAATACTAAATAGTTCTCTATGTCTGGACTGACTTGGATGATCTGGTTATTTTAAGAAGAATCTTTAAGTAGATGGATTATAACACATATTTATACACATGCACTTGCTTACTTATTATGTATACATTTATGGCTAATCAAGTTTTTTACCCCCAGCATAATCCAACTTGATTGGCTAAAGACCAACATAAACCTTAATTTATGATTTATCATTTTGAAATTGGTTATTGCAGTGCATACTTTGATAGCTTTCCTAAACTCCTTCCTCAAGACCATCCCCCAGTTACTGGCAATAACTGCAACTGACCAACACAGCTCAGTCCCTCAAGAAGAATTGTCCTCAGCTATAAGGAACTGCCTTGCCAAAGGTGGCTAGAGGCAGCTCATTACCAGTGACTGGCTAATGAAGGTATATAAAAAGCAAGGTTATCCTGCCTCAAGTTGGGACAACTTTAAAGGTCCATCTCAGTCTCAGAGCTTCCAATAGGATTGGCTGAAATCAGATGCACCTGCATTACAGGTTAGCTTGTATTCCTCTGCCAAGTCCCTTGTCATCACATATTTATATATGTATATCCTACTAGCAGATCCCAGTAAGCCTTCTACATGAAATTGTCTGTCTCTTAATAGGGGGCTCAAACTGATACAGAGAAAACTTATGTCCCACCGTTTACAAAAATATGACATAAAGGAGTTTTGCTCCTTGAGTTTTGAAACAGATAATCTGAAAAAGCTCAAAAATACAACCAAAAATAATTTCATAAAATTTATGAAAACATTTTGCTTTCAATACAGTAAGTATTGCGAGATGGAAGTGATATTGTCCTCACAATATCCAAGATAGAGGGTTACTTAAGACTTTCCTAGATAGAGTTGGCTGGGATTGCACGTAATTGATAAGTGCCAAATCTAAGGAGAAGTTTAATCTTTAAGCTCTTTAAAGTCAGAACTGTATATAATTCTTAGGTAAAACAGGAAATACATATTTTGTATTTTTTTTATAAATGTAGAAATGCACATCTAGGAGGGATGTCCATTATGTACTGTTAAGGTGAGAATGGCCAGTTGCATACATATGTATAACACAATTTTTATAAATGCAAATGGTGCCAAAATCCTTTAGATGCATATGTATATGTTTGTATATATTTGAAGGTGAAGAAGTTTATGTAACAGGCATTAACTATCATAAGGTGAAAGTAGTAGAAAGGAGAGTTAGCAGGAGTGTGAATTCAGTCCTTTAAATGGTTTAAAAGAACCATTATTCTTCTATATTATTCTCGTGTATTTTTCTGGTTGAGATTAAGAGGTATGAGGTTTGTAATTTTGAAAGAGGCATTTAAGATTTAAAATGAAATAGAACAATGTTTTTAATCCAAAAAAGAGACTACAGAAAACTATTCTAAATAAAAATTTTGGTCATTGCAATGTGATACCAGCTAATATTTATATTACTGAAAAGATGGCTCCAAGATTGCAGTGGAATTGTCTGTAAACAAAAGCAGTGATTTCAAAGAACTGTGGTAAGAATTTAAAAAATTGGGTTATAATTAATGACGGAATTTAAACATTTTTCTTTCCTCCATGATGCCTGTACTACCAATGACTATTAAGCTATTTATTTTTATTTTTATATGTAAAGCCATTTTAAAGAAATAGCATAGATAGAGCATATAATGTTTAAAAGCCCTCAAAAGCTTCCCATAACTTTCAGGAGAAAATCCAAACTCACTAAATTGGAATGTAGGTCTCATCTATCTTTTCTGCTTCCTCTTTGACTTCATATTCTCCTTCTCCCCCTTGCATGCTTTACTTCAGCCTTCAGATTATGAAAGGCCTTCAAAGTTATCTGCCTCTGTGTCTTTTTACATTTTACTTCCTTATGCTAGAAAGTGCTCTGCACCAAGTTCCACTTTCCCAGATAAGTTTTATTCTTCCCTTACTAGTAGATCAAAATGTATTCTTCTCTAGGTAGTATTTTTGTGCCTCCAAACATTAGCCTGGATTAGGCGCCTTCCCAGCACATCCCCAAATATCTCAGGGTTTTTCTTTTTCATGGCATTCATCCCAGTGAATTCATTTTTTAGCTTTATTGAAGTTTAATTGATATACAATAAACTGCACATTTTAAAGTGTATAATTTAATGAGCTTTGACATATGTATAGAGCCATGAAACCATCACCACAAATCAAGATAATGAACTTTTTTCTGTCACCCACAAAAATTTCTTCATGTCCCTTTGTATTTCCTCCTATCCCTCTCCACCCTCCCTGGGCATCCCCAGGCTACCACTGATCTGCTTTCTATCATGATAGATTAGTTTGGATTGTCTAGAATTTTATATGAATGGGGCCATACAATATATTTTCTTATCTCTGGCTTTTTTCACTCAGCATAATTATTTTAGGATTCATCAATATTGTTGCATGTATCAATAGTTTATTTTAATTTCTGAGTAATATTCCATTGTATGGTTATACCAAGACTTATTTATCCACTTACCTGATAGACATTTATGTTATTTCAAGTTTGGGGCTATTACAGAAAAAAAAAAAGGTGCTGTGCATATTTTTCATGTCTTTCTGTGGATATATACTTTTATTTCTCCTGTGTAAATACCTAGGAGTATGTATTAGTTTCTAGGGCTGCTGTAATAAAATACCACAAGCTGACCGATTTAAAACAATAGAAATTGACTCTCCCACAGTTCTGGAGGGTAGAGTTATGCTCCCTCCAAAGGCTGTAGGGAAGAATCCTTCTTTTCCTTTTCTGGATTCTGGCATTTCTTGGCATTTTTGGTATTCCTTGGTTTGCAGATGGATCAGTCCATATACATATAGCCTTCACTTCTGTGTATTTGTGTCTCTGTGTCCTCTTATAAGAACAAGAGTCATATTACATTTAAGGCTCACTTTAATTGAGTAAGTAATTTAATCAAGTAACTAGATTACATCTACAAAGACCCTGTTTCCAAGTAAGGCCATATTTATAGGTTCTGAGTGGATGTGAATTTTGGGGGGATACTATGCAACCTGGTACAGAGCTCAATATTTCTTTGGACACCATTAATCCTTCCTGTTTAGATATGTTTTGCAAATATATTCTCCTAGGTAGGACTTGCCTTTTCATTTTTATATCAGTATCTTTTGAAGAGTAAAATTTTCAACTTTGATAAAATCCAAATTAGTAGTTTATTTATTTTATAGTTTTTGTATTGTGTTTAAGAACAAGATTTTTCTCCTATGATTTCTTAGAGAAGTCTTACAGATTTAAGTCTATGAACCATTTCAAGTTAATTTTAATATGTGCCATAAAGTAAGAATAGAGGCTTGTTTTTGTTTCTTTTGTAATAGTTATCCAATTTTCTAACACCATTTGTTAAAAATAATATTTTTTTAATATTGAATTGTCCATTGAATTGTCTTGGTATTAAAAAAATAAATTGAATGTTTTTACAGGTCTAATGCTGGACTCTATTATGTTCTGTCATTGATGTATATTCTTAATCTTTATGCCCAAACCACACTGCCTTGATTATTCTGTTTATAATAAGTCTTAGAATTAGATAATAAATCTCCTAACTTTATTTATTTACTTATTAATTTTATTTTTAAATGTTTATTTTGAGAGAGAGAGAGAGAGAGAGAGAGAGAGAGAGAGAGAGAGTGCAAGCAGTGGAGGGGCAGAGAGAGAGGGAGACACAGAATTTGAAGCAGGCTCCAGGCTCTGAGCTATCAGCACAGAGCCCAACAAGGGGCTTGAACTCACAAACTGCGAGATCACGACCTGAGCTGAAGTCGGATGCTTAACCAACTGAGTCACCAAGGTGCCCCCTAACTTTATTTTTTAATGTTTATTTATTTATTTTGAGAGAGCAGGGAGAGGGTCAGAGAGAGAGGGACAGAGAATTCCAGCTAGGCTCCCTGCTGTCAGTGCAGAGCCTGATGCAGGGCTCTATCTAATGAACCATGAGATTATGACCTGAACCATTTATCAAGTCAGACATAATTGACTGAGCCACCTAGGTGCCCCTAACTTTATGTTGAATAAAATTTGATTTTATTAGATATAGGCCCCTTGCAATTCTACATAAATATTAGAATTTACTTGTCCACTCCTACAAAAATGCTTACTGGGATTCTGACTGAGATTGCATTAGAGAACACTTAGGGGAGAATTGGTATCTTAACAACGTTGAGTCTTCCAAGATATAAAACAGTATGTCAGTCATTTATTTGGGTTTTTAATTTTTGAGCAATGGTTCTTAGTTTTCAGGATACATATATTGATATATTTTATCAGGTTTATGATTTCATATTTTTTTCATGTCACCTATTTGTCATTTTTTCTTCAAATTTTTATTAAAATTCTAATTTGTTAACATATACTGTAGTTTTGTTTTCAGGAGTAGAAGTACTCAACAAGACAAGTGTCCTCCTTAATAATTCCCATCACCCATTTAGCCCACCCACCATCCACCTCCCTCCATCAATCCTGTTTGTTCTCTATCTTTAAGTCTCTTATGGTTTGTTTTCCTCTCTCTTTTTTTTTTCACACTTCCCATATGTTCATCTGTTTTGTTTCTTAAAGTCCACATGTGAATGAAATCCTTTGGTATTTGTCTTTTTTTGCCTGACTTATTTCACTGAGTGTAATATACCCTAGCTACATCCACATCACTGCAAATAGCAAGATATCATTGTTTTTGATGGCCGAGTAATATTTCATTGTATGTATATGTGTGTGTGTGTGTGTGTGTATTTACATACACACCACTTCCTTATCCATTTATCAGTCGATGGACATTTGGTCTCTTTCCATAGTTTTGGTATTGTTGATAATGCTGCTATTAACATCAGGGTGCATATACCCCTTTGAATACATATTTCGTAGTACAATAGCTCGATTGTAGGGTAGTTCTATTTTTAACTTTTTGAGGAACCCAGATATTGTTTTCCAGAGTGGCTGCACCAGTTTTCATTCCTACCAACAGTACAAGAGGGTTCTGCTTTCTATGCATCCTCGCCGATATCTATTGTTTGTTGTGTTATTAATTTTAGCCATTGTGACAGGTGTGAGGTGGTATCTCATTGTGGTTTTCATCTGTATTTCCCTGATGATGAGCGATGTTTTCATGTATCTGTTAGCCATCTGGATGTCTTCTTTGGAAAAATGTTTATTCATGTCTTCTGCCCATTTTTAAACTGGACAATTTGTTTTATGGGTGTTAAGTTTGATAAATTCTTTATAGATTGTGGATACTAACCCTTTATAAGTTTTGTCATTTGCAAATATCTTCTTCCATTATGTCGGTTGCCTTTTAATTTTGTTGATGGTTTCCTTCACTGTGCAAAAGGTTTTTATTTTCATGAAGTTCCAATAGTTCATTTTACTTTTGTTTCCCTTGCCTCCAGTGATGCGTCTAGTAAGAAGTTGCAATAGCAGAGGTCAAAGAGGTTGCGGCCTGTGTTCTCCCATAGGATTTTGATGGTTTCCTGTCTCACATTTAAGTCTTTTATTCATTTTGAATATGTTTTTGTTTATGGTATTAAGAAAGTGGTCCAGTTTCATTCTGGACTATTCAGTTACTATTCAGTTTTTCCAACACCATTTGTTGAAGAGTCTTTCTTTCTTTCATTGGATATTCTTTCCTGCATTGTTGAAAATTGGTTGACCATGGCATGCCTGGGTGGCTCAGTCAGTTAAGATTCCACTCTTGATCTTGTCTCAGGTCATGATCTCCAGGCACTTACAGTGCAGACCCTGCTTGGGAATATCTCTCTCCTTCTTTCACTGGCCCTGTCCTGCTTGCATTCTCCCTCTCTCTCTCTTAAAGTAAATAAACAAATTTTAAAAAAGGAAATTAGTTGACCATATATTCTGTTCCATTGACCTATGTGTCTGTATTTGTGCTACTGTCATTTTCTGGATGACTACAGCTTTGTAATATAACTTTAAGTCTGGAATTGTGATGCCTCCAGCTATGCTTTCTTTTTCAGAACAGCTTTGGCTATTCAGGGTGTTTTGTGGTTCCATACAAATTTTAGGATTGTTTGTTCTAGCACTGTGACAAATGCGGGTGGAATTGTGATAAAGATTGATTTAGATGTGCAGATTTCTTTGAGTAGTCTAGACATTTTAACAATGTTTGTTCTTCCAATCCATGGGCATGGGATACTTTTCCATTTATTTGTGCCCTCTTCAGTTTCTTTTATAAGTGTTCTGTAGTTTTCAGAATACAGATCTTCTTACCTCTTTGGTTAAGTTTATTCCTAGGTATCTTATTATTTTTTTTTAGTGCAATTGCAAATGGGATCGATTTCTTGATCTCTTTTTCTTCTGCTTCATTATTGGTGTATATAAATACAAAGTATTTCTGCGTGTTGATTTTATATACTGTGACTTTGCTGAATTCATGTATTCTAGTAATTTTTTGGTGAAGTATTTCAGGTTTTCTACATAGAGTCATCTGCAAATAGTGAAAGTTTGACTTCTTCCTTGCCAGTTTGGATGTTTTTTATTTCTTTTTGTTGTCTGACTGCTGAGATTAAGACTCCCAGTTCTGTGTTAAATAGTAATGGTGAGAGTGGACATCACTGTCCTGTTCCTGACCATAAAGGAAAGGTTCTTAACTTTTTCTCCACTGAGGAGGATATTAGCTATGGGTCTTTCATAAATGGCCTTTATGATGTTGAGGTATGTTCCACCTACCCCTACTTTTTGAGGGATTTTATCTAGAATTGATGCTGTATTTTGTCAAATGCTTTTTGTACATCTATTTAGACGATCATATGGTTCTTATCCTTTCTTTTATTAATGTGGCGTATCATGTCAATTGATTTACAAATATTGAACTACCCCTACAGCCTAAGAATAAATCCCACTTGATCTTGGTGAATAATTCTTTTAATGTGCTGTTATTTGATTTACTAGTATCTTGTTGAGAATTTTTGCATCTGTGTTCTTCAGGGATATTGGCATGTAACTCTTTTTAGATGGGTCTTTGTCTGGTTTTGGAATCAAGGTAATGCTGACTTTATAGAATGAGTTTGGAAGTTTTCCTTCCTTTTCTTTTCTTTCTTTCTTTCTTTCTTTCTTTCTTTCTTTCTTTCTCTTTCTTATTTCTTTCTCCCTCCCTCCCTCCCTCCCTCCCTCTCTTTGTCTGTCTTCCTTCCTTCCTTCCTTCCTTTTTCTTTTTCTTTCTTTCTTTCTTCCTTCCTTCCTTTCTTTCTTTCTTTCTTTCTTTCTTTCTTTCTTTTCTTTCTTTTCTTTCTTTCTTTCTTTTTCTTTCACAGCCTGAAAAGAATAGGTATTAGCTCTTCTTTAAATGTCTGGTAGCATTGCCCTGGGAAGCTATCTGGCCTTGGACTTTTGTTTGTTGGGAGATTTTTTATTATTGATTCAATTTCTCTGCTGGCTATTGGTCTGTTCAAATTTTCTATTTCTTCCAGTTTCAACTTTGGTGGTTTCTATGTTTCTAGGAATTTGTCCATTTCTTCCAGATTGCTGAGGTTTTTAGCATAGGATTTTTCATATGATTCCCTTATAATCATTTGTATTTCTCTGGTGTTTGTTGTAATCTCTCCTCTTTCATTTATGATTCAATATATTTACTTCCTGTCCCTTTTCTTTTTGATCAGTCTAAGGGTTTATCAATTTTATTAATTCTTTCAAAGAACCAGTTGTTTCATTGATCTGTTCTACTGTGTTTTTGTTTATTTATCATTTATCTTCTCTACTCTTTATTATTTACCCTCTTCTGCTGGCTTTACCCTTTATTTGCTGTGCCTTTTCTAGCTCCTTTGATTGTAAGGTTAGGCTGTGTATTTGAGACCTTTCTTGCTTCTTAAGGTCGGCCTGAATTACAGTATACTTCCCACTTAGGAATATCTTTGCTGCATCTCAAAGATTTTGGACTGTTGTATTTTCATCTTCATTTGCTTCCATGTACTTTTTAATTTCTTTAATTTCCAAGTTAACCCATTCATTCTTTGGTAAAATGTTATTTAACCTCCATGTATTTGAGGGCTTTCCAAATTTTTCTTGTGGTTGACTTCAAGTTTCATAGAGTTGTGGTCTGAAAATACGCATAGCATGATCTCAATCTTTTTGTACTTGTGGAGGGCTGATTTGTGACCTAATATGGAATTTATTCTGGAGAATTTTCCATGTGCACTTAAAAAGAAAGTGTAATCTGTTGCTTTAGGATAAAATGTTCTGAATATATCTGTTAAGTCCATCTCATCACTCAAAGCCATTGTTTCCTTATTGATTTTCTGCTTAGATGATTTGCCCATTGCTGTAAGTGGGGTGTTAAAGTCCCCTACTATTACCTTATTATTATCAGTTTATTTTTATTATTAATTGATTTATATATCTTGGTGCTTTCAAATTGGTGGCACAAAATTGATAATTGTTAGATCTTCTTGATGGATATCTTAATTATGATATAATGTCTTTCTTCATATTTTTTTATAGTCTTTGTTTTAAAATCTAGTGTATCTGATATAAGTGTGTATACTCTCACTTCCCTTTGATGTCCATTAGCATGATAGGTGATTCTCTATCCTTTCACTTTCCATCTGCAGGTGTCTTTAGTCCTAAAATGAGTTTTTTGTAGGCAGCATATAGTTGTGTCTCGTTTAGTTTTTTTTCTTTAATCCATTCTGAGACTCTTTGTCTTTTGATTGGAACATTTAGTACATTTACATTCAGAGTGATTATTGATAGATATGAATTTAGTGTCTTTGTTTTACCTGTAAAGTTGGTGTTTCTGGTGATGTTCTCTGTTCCTTTCTAGCTCTTGCTGTGTTTGGTCCTTTTCTTCCCACTCAAAGAGTCCCCTTTAATATTTCTTGCAGGGCTGGTTAGAGGTTGCAAACTCCTTTAGTTTTTGTTTTGGAAACTCTTTATCATTCCTTCTATTCAAAATGATAAGTTTTCTCGATAAAGTATTCTTGGCTGCATATTTTTCTCATTCAATATGCTGAATATATCATACCACTCCCTTCTGGCTTGCCAAGTTTCTGTGGACAGATCTGCTGCAAACCTGATTTGTTTTCCCTTGTAGGTTAAGAACTTTTTTACCTTCTCTCTCTCAGGATTCTTTCCTTGTCTTTCTATTTTGTGAATTTGACTCTGATATTTTTTGGTAATTGCCAGTTTTGTTGAATTTAATGGGATTTCTCTGTGCTTCCTGGATTTCGATGTCTGTTTCCTTCTCCAGGTTAAGGAAATTTTTAGCTATAATTTGCTCAAATAAACCTTCTGCCCCTTTTTCTCTCTCTTCATCTTCTGGGATTCTTATGATACAAATGTGATTACTCTTTAAGGCATCACTGAGTTTCTGAAGTCTACATTCATGATCCAGTACCTTTCTTTCCTCCTCTTTTCAGCTTCATTATTTTCTATAATTTTATCTTCTGTATCATTGATTCATTCCTCTGTTTCATCCATCCTTGTCGTGGCACACATTTGGGTTTGCATCTCGGTTATAGCATTTTTAATTTAGGTCTGACTAGATTTTAGTTCTTTTATCTCTATAGTAAGGTATTCTTTAGTTTCTTCTATGCTTTTTTTGAGCCCAGCTAGTATCCTGATACTTGTTTTTTTAAATTTTATTTCAGACATCTTACTTATATCTGTATTGATTAAATCCCTGGCTGTAACTTATTACTGTTTTTTCTTCTCAGGTGAATTTCCTCATCTTGTCATATAGTCAAGGTCAAAAAAAGGGGGGGGGAGTTAGAACCTAGGTGTGTTTTGGTCTGTTTGTTAAAAGAAGCTAGATCCAAAAAAACATTTTTGTTTTCAATTAAAAATAAAAGAAAATGTTTTAAATTAAAAGAATTGCTTTTTCTGTACCCCAAGGTGGGGCGGGGGGAAAAAACGAAGCTAGATGATATTTCCCCTAGACCTGAAACTTTGTAGCACTGTATTATCAGTAGCCTTGGTGAGTGCAAGGGGTTTGTGCTTGTCTTCTGGGGGTGAGGCCTGATGTGCTGTCTCAAGCAGACTTGCCCTGTTGGAGATGCACCTGCAGGCCACAGAGAGGGGGTGTGGGGGGATGTGACTTGGTGTAATCATCACTAGCCTCCACTTGGTGGTGGTATTTTGCTCAATGAAGTCCCTCAGTGCTGATGTGCCTGGTTAAAGTGACGACCCCTGCTCTATCATCACTGGAGCAGAGAGTTTGTGCCTGCCTTCAGGAAGCCGTGACGGAAACAAACCATCATCTCTCTTGTGTTTGCCAAGTGGCTCACTCCTCTGTTTTATCTCAGGCATGCATCTGGGTTTTGGAACCCCAAATTTTAGACATCCATGTGGCATAGACCTCTGGGGGAGGGTCTCACCTTGCTGCGCCCAGTGCCATCTTGTCCCAGAAATTGTGCGACTGCGTAGCAGTTTGGAGTTTATGATAAAGTGCAGCAGAAAGCCAGCAACAAGGCTCTCTGCCCTCCGCCAGTGACCCTGTTCCTACATTAGGGAATAGGGCACCTCAATGATGCCCTCCTCGTCTTTTGCCCCCCAGAGAGGCTGTGCCCCCTTTTCCAAATGCACTCCAGGCAGAGAACTGCTTCTCTCTGTGGGACCCAAGGGATCCTCTTTTCTTTTTAAAAAATTTTTTAAATTTATTGTAATGTTCGAAAGACAGAGAGGCAGAGAGAGAGGGAGAGAGAGAATCCCAATTAGGCTCCACACTGCCAGCATGGAGCAGTGAGATCATGACCTGAGCTAAAAGCAAGAATCAGACAGAGGAGCCTGAGAAATGGAGCCTGTCAGGGTCAGTCCCCTGCTTGGAGCTAAAAGGAATGGAGATAGGTACAAGTAGATCTTTCATATCCATCAATTTCTATTTATCTCTTCCATTATCACTCTGGTCAGTTCCTAATTATCATTCATCTTATATGTTATAAACTTTTGACAGTTTTTTTCTGACTCTATTTGAAGCCTCCTCTTATCCATTATGGACATAGTAAGGCTAGTCACTTAACCCAGTGAAAGGAATGTTTCCTCATTTGTTAGAGGATAAAAGCTAAACTTATTAAACTGATGTTTTAGGTCCCCAAATCAGGTTCAAAATAGCTTTTAAATTCTCTTTCATTATATGACTATTTAATTTATGTGTTCTTACCAGATCTTATTAGAATGGTGTTACTGGGGATTTAAACATTTTGTTAAAAATACACAATTGATGAATAATTACAATTAGTTTTAAAATTGCATAACAGACTGTAAGTACTTTAGGACACTGAGATCAGTGAGTACTAGAGCAATCTATGATATCTGAATCTCAGTTTAAATAACTGCATGTGATTTATTCAGTGTTGTATCCCAGAACTTAGATTAGTGCATGGCAATAGTTAATATTCAATAAATACTTACTGAATAAATGAGAAAGGCCAGTTTTCTAAAGTCTAAAGTCTTTGGGAAAAGGTATGATTAGCCGGATGCCAGATTTACTTTTTACATGTAAATAACTATCAAAACACATGGAAATATTTTGAGGCTTTAACAGGCCTTTTTTAATTCAAGGGTACAATATTGCATTCTCCAGTTTATTACATAGTCAATAAACATTGTTTTCCTAAATTACATAAAGATAATAATGAGAATTTAAAATATATAGAACAACTTAAAGAGATTTATAAAGAGTTAAATGTATACACATAAAGAAATTGAAACAAAGACAAAATGTCTTTTCTATTATAGAACAGATGCTCAATAAACATTTTTTGAATGTTTGAATTGTCAGTCATCAACCAGGGAATCAAGGCTCATCTATTTTATATGGTCATATAAATTCATGTTTCTTTTTTTTTCTTTTATAGTTTATTGTCAAGTTGGTTTCCATGTACCACCCAGTGCTCTTCCCCACAAGTGCCCTCCTCCATGACCATCACCCCCCTTTCCCTTTTCCCCTCCCCCATCAGCCCTCAGTTTGTTCTCAGTATTCAAGAGTCTCTCATGGTTTACCTCCCTCCCTCTCCCCAACTATTTCATCTTTCTTTTATATTGGGTTTCTTTTGGTATCAATTGTTCAAGTTTAAGTTATTCTTAGTGTTCTGAAGGACTATCTATAGCTATTCGCTTGTCTGTATCTATCTCCAGTGAGGAGGGGGCATTAAATTATTTTTGTTTATATTTGGCCTGATATTTAAAGGTAGCAATACCTTTGCTCACTTTGTTCACATGTTGCACTATCACCTTTGAAACAGATTTCCCCTTTCCCATTAGTTATGTAGAAAGATATCTATACTTTTATGAAAGGAGTATATCAGAATACTTGGGCATGTCAAGAGCTCAGGGTTTACATTTTGGTGTTATGTGGACTTAGGCAATATCCTTCTGACATGAGTATTTGCAGCCAAAATTTTACCTAAAAGCCAAAGAAATTTCTATTTATAAAGGAAGTGTAACCATACTCTTTCTCCTTGAGATTGAGGATTGTTAAAATATCTTAAGTTTCAGAGTGTTGCACATTGAAGTTTGCAATAAGAGATGGTCAGTCCCATGTGCAAAAGACAATCTTCAGTATGAAAAAGAGAGATTCTACACTGGTGACCTACACTAGACATTGTCTTAGGGTGGGTGGAATTTGAGCAGAGTGTATAGTTTATGCTGGAGTACACTCAGACCTATGACTGTAGACATGCTTGAAAAAATGGAAGGCAAGCAAGTTGAAAAATATATTCGTTAAAAGATGTAATAATTAGCAGATCTTTGACAAAGGCACAAAGGCAATACAATGAAGTAAAGATACTTTCTTGCACAAAGGGTGTTGGAACAACTGGACATCCACATGCAAAAAAAATGGATCTAGACAAATCTTACATTCTACACAAAAAATAATTCAAAATAGATCATAGACCTAAATGTAAAATGCAAAAGTGTAAAAGTCCTGGAAGATAACCTGGATGATATTGGTTATGGCAATGACTTTTTAGATAAAATAGGAAGGCATAACCCATTAAAGAAATAATAACCTGGACTTCATTAAATTAAAAACTTCTCTCTATGAAAGACAATGCCAAGAGTATGAGGAGAGAAGCCATACACTAGGAGAAGATATTTGCAAAAGATATAAAACTGACAAAGGAAACAAAATATTATCCAAAATATACAAAGAACTCTTAAAAGGCAACAATAAGAAAACAAGCTGCACCATTAAAAAAAAATGGGCCAAAACCTTAACAGATGCATTGTCACAGAAGATATATAATAGGAAATAAGCATATGAAAAGGTGTTCCACATTATATAAGTGAAATGAAAATTAAAACAATGACATACTACCACATACCTATTTGAATGGTCACAGTTCAGAACACTGACAACATCAAACGCTGGTAAGGATGTGGAGCAACAGGAACTCTCATTCATTGCTGGTGGGAGCGCAAATGGTACAGCTACTTTGGAAGAGTTTGGCCGTTTTTTATGAAACTAAACACACTCTTACCATATGATACAGCAGTCACACTCCTTGGTATTTACCCAAAGGAGTTGAAAATTTATGTCCACACAAAAATCTGCATACAGATGTTTATAGCATCTTTATTCATAGTTACCAGAATGTGGAAGGAAGCAAGATGTTTTTTCACCAGGTGAATGAATAAATTTTAGTACACCTAGAAAATGGAATATTATTCAGTAGTAAAATGAACTGAGAGCTATCAAGCCATGAAAAGACAAAAATGCCAATCTGAAAAAGCCACATCTTGTATGATTCCTATTATATGACATTCTGGTAAAAGCAAAACTATGGAGACAGTAAAAAGATCACTGGTTGCCAGGGGTTAGGGGTCAGGGAGATGAATGGGCAGAGCACAGAGGATTTTTAGGGCAGTAAAATTACTCTCTATGATGCCATAATGATTAATACAACATTATAAATTTATCCAAACCCATAAATGAGTCCTAAGGCAAACTATGGACTTTGGGTGATAATGATGTGTTAATGTTGGTTCATCACATGTATCAAATGTACTGCTCTGGTGCCAGATGTTGATGATGGGAGAGGCTCTGCCTGTTGCGAGCATGAGGTAGGGAAATTAGTTTCCCCTTAATTTTACATCTAACTTTGAACTTATATTAAAAAAAAATAAAGTTCAAAATAAAATAAAATAAAATAAACCAAAATAAAATAAAATAATAAAATAGCTGTTACAGTTGAGGCTCAAGGTAATTCTTCCTGCTGTGGGAACTCCTTAATGAATCTAACACTGGGAGGAATCCTTCCCCAAAGAATGAGCAGCTGCATTGAAAAAGTCCTTACCTCAGAGCCAAATTGACTTCTGGGCTTCTTACATTTCTGCCCAACTCAGAGCTTCAGCCTGTGGCAATTTCTATTGCTTGTGGCCTTGCACCGGATAGCTGAACTGCTCTGAACTTTAGCCAGGAGAGCAATTTGGTAATGGAGAACTTTAAACCACAAAGAGAGGCTGTGAGAGGGCCAGCCCTTGCATAAATCTGGCTTAATAAGGTACACTTCGGTTCTCAGTCTCTGGCCTCGTTAGTCAGGCAAGCAGGAGAGGAGCAAGAATTCAACAAGCCAGGGAAAGCAAGTCCTTAAGAATAGTTTGAGATATTGAGAAAAAGTTGGCCTTCCTGCCATGAGGGGCAGGTGAGGATCCATAGTTGTCATAATGTGAAAATATTTTAATTATGACATTATTTCATATTCCAAACAAAAAGAATAGTATTCGTACTTCAAATATGTGTATTTGATTTCTTATTTTGCTTTTTCTTTTTTAAAATAAGGTCTATTTGTTTATTTTCAGGGAAAGAGAGTGCAAGCAGGGGAGGGGAAGAGAGAGAGGGAGAGAGAGTCCCAAGTAGACTCTGCACTGTCAGCATGGAGACTGATGTGGGGCTCGATCTTACAAACTGAGATCATGACCTGAAATCGAGTCAAACGCTTAACAAACTGAGCCACCCAAGCACCCTTTTTTTCTTTTCTTTTTTAAGGTTTAATCATTTTGAGAGGGAGAGTTGGGGGAGGAGCAGAGAGCAAGGGAAAGAGAAAATCTTAAGCAGGCTCTACACTCAGCATGGAGCCTGACATGGGACTTGATCACACAAATATGAGATCATGGCCTGACCTGAAAGCAAGAGTTGGATACTTAACTGACTGAGGCACCTAGGCATCCCAAATTTCTTGATTTTGTTTTTCAATTTAAACTCCATACCCTCTAATTTTGAAGATAAGTTTCTTCCAACAAATATATTAGTCCTTATTTGATAACTTGCCATCGAAATTTTTTTTTTTTTTACAGTCAGTGTATATGTTAATAAATATTTTAAGTTCATTTTAAAGAAAAAAAATGAGTATATAGGTATTTCTGGGCTGGACTCTTTTTATGCCACACACGGTAAAAATTGTCATCATTATCATCATCATCCTCCTCTGGGCTTTTGAAAACTTGAACTCAGATAAAAAAAGAAAAGCCAGAAATTCAAACTGTTATGGAAAAACAAACAACAACTTTTGAGCATCAAGAACTTTGGGCTCTCATTCTAACTCTAACTCTAACTCTAACACTAACTAGCCCGGTGGGGCCTTGGATAAATCACCTAGGTTCTTGGACCTTTGATTTGTCCTTTTTGAAATAAAAGAATTATACCAGATGACTCCAAGGATCTTGCAGTTTTAAACATTCTAAATGTCTTGCATATGCATTTGTTACAAATATTTTATTCACATAGCAATATCCCATTTTACAAAATATTGCCCAAGCAGGATATGCAACATCTATCTGTAATTAAATAAATCAGATAGTAAAAATTTCAACTATTTCATTCAGAATAGGGAAATGCCAAAAAATCTCACAATCTTAACATACTAATATAGAAATTTCAAAATTTTTGACAACCTAATAATTGTAAAATATCCTGGTTTTACTATTTTTTCCCTTATGAAAAAGAAAAGGTGATTCATATGCAGTTAAAAATGAGTGCTTCTTTTCAAGCTCTCTAAGAAATCATAAAAATTTTTTTTTCTTATCATCAGGATGTAGCTATCAAGTAAGAAGTTGAATTAAATTATGGCCTCACCATAATATGTGTCATTTTTTAGTAGTGCTGAAATTTCATCAGTAGTCTGATGAAATTCTTCTGACTTTTTTCCATGGTAATTTTCATGCCTCAGAAAACTACCAGTTATTTAATTTTATCTTTTCATAAGTTTTTACCTCTAATTTTTTTCTCATAAGTGTATATTCAATAAATATTAGCTATTTCTAAATTACTTCACAAATATACATACTGAAGGTGTACCATCATAAAATAACATCATCATGGGTACATCCACAGTAGTTACCCTTGGCTTTCCAGAACCTTTGCTGGTCAATGTGTGGACCAGCAGCCAGCAGCCTTAATATTACCTGGGAACATTAGATGCATTAGATGCATAATTCTAATGCATTACCTGCATTAGAAATGCAGAATCTCAGCCCATCCCAGACCTCCTGAATCAAGATAGAATCATAAGCACTTTTATATTTGAGTATCATTGGTCAAAAAGAGATAGTGATAGGGGCGTCTCGGTGTCTCAGTTGGTCAAGCATCTGACTCTTGATCTCAGCTCAGGCCTTGATCTCAGGGTCAAAATGAGAGAGACAGAAAGAGAGAGAGAGAGAGAGAGAGAGAGAGAGATCTGCTAGTTCTGGTCTGAGGAACATGCCTAAGCAGCAAGCAAGGAGACAGCCTAGGGAGGAGGCCTTGCTGTTTGTATTGCACCCCCCAATGCCTTCACATTTTTTATGAGATACTATTGAGATGGTGGCTGATATTCACAGAATGATACCTTCTCTATTGAAAGAGTTTCCAAAGCTGACACTTAAGAGAGGTCTTAGTTATAGAGAAATTTTTCACGTTGACTTTGGAGGAAGATGTTTCCCGAGTTAGCGTATAAATCACCTAGCTTTGAATATATTTTCATCCCATTTTAAAAGTAGAACTACAATTGGCTGTTCACATCTGAAGTAAAAATTGTTCATTTCCATGGCATTTCAAAGGGTTTTAATTGTAAATCAATTGTTTCCAAGCATTTTATGCTTGGATACCCAATCATTAAAAATCCATAGACATAGACTACATCTAAGGGGCAGATGTTAGTTCAAAATGTGCTGAATATGAACATTACAAAGTATACTATATAATTTTCCTACATCTATTTTCACTTCTGGTTGCCTCCCTCATCCAAAGATATTCATACTTTGGATAGAAAATCTTGTGATGTCATTTGAGAAAAAATTACGGTATGAGTTTTGTTTATAACAATGTAGTGGTCAGAAGAACCCACTCCACCTTGGCACTAGATTACAGTTCAGAAAATGTTCATACTCATTTGTAATGTGTCCAGAGAACACTGAAAGAGAGAGATTTGAAGTTGGAAAGAGTTCATACAAATCAAATTGAATGTTTCTGAAAATAAAATACAATATGATAGGATATGATATGATGTGATATGATATGACATAGCATAACACAACACAATATAAGATTCTTGCAGAAAAGGGCTGAATCTGAAGGATAAAATAAAGGAAGTGAAAAAGGAGGTAAACACAAGTTTACTTTTTCTTGCCCTCCTACTTACTCTTCTGAATAGGAGGATATCAAGTTACAAAATGGTAGTCGACAAAGTTTATTTACCTTATGAACAAATGCACAATGCTTACCTGTCAGCACAATGCTCTGTTAGAATCTGCACTGTTAGTTCAAGAAAGGGAAGAAGGTAATGGTCTGTAGAACATTATAAAATACCGATTAAACAGCAGGATTGTGCAGTAGGGTCACCATAAAGGAAAAATATATATAAAAATGGTAATGTAAATTATAAGCCAATTTTTAGAGTTTGAAATGAAGAAAAAGGAAGAAGAAAGTAAAAATGTAGAGATTAAAGAATATAACAGGAGAAGGATAAGATTGGAAGGTTAAAGTGTGGAGAGAAGCCATGGGAATGAAGGAGAAAGAGACACGACAGGTGACCAATATTTACTAGAAGTGAAGAAGACACAGAATATGGCAACCTGAAATTTGCTGGAATAGGTAGAAGAAGGATTGTTAACAGAGTCCCTTAAAACTTCAGATCTTTTCTGATTGGTCCACAGAATACAGATTAATAACAATGAAAATAGCTAATATTTACTTATTACTCATACAAGTAGGCACTGTTCTAAGCACTTTACACTTATTAACTCATTCAATATTCATACAAACATTTACAAATGAGAAAGCTGACACAAAGAATGGTTAAATATTGAATTCATAATGTTTAAATATTGTATGTTCAAATATTGATCTGACCCAGATTTACACATCTAGTTAGTGGCAGATCTAGAGTTTATCTCAAAATGACCGATCTCAGAATTCTTGTTATTACCTATTAAGGATCCTAAATATTTACATTTCTAGAGATGGATTTTAGATTATATTTCTAGAAATGAAACATAATGCTTTTCTTTATTTTACAAAAGGGTTTGTGTTTCACCTCAAATTGTTAGGTAGTTTTGAAAGGCAGACTAAAAAAGTTAAAAGGCCCAGGATTTTTACTAAGACCAGGATTCAAATCCTGACTCCACCACTTACTATGTTTAACATTTTTGTTCACCTCATTGTCTCATTTGTAAATATATGTCTCCAACATTTGACGTCAGATCAAATAAGACTAAAATTATGGCACAGTGCTTGACATAGAGTAGACACTCAAAAATGGTAATTATTAGTATTATTTCTGGGATTACTGTTATTTTTAATGTTATTCTTAAGTACTGTTGACCAACTCTTGTTAGTCTCCTCAGTTTCTCCACTAGAACATGAACTCTATAATAGCACGAAATCGGAGGTGTTTCTAGCCTTAATGCACAGAGTCTGGCACAGAATCGCTGTTCTGTAAGCACATAAATGGGTGGCTGCTAAATAAATAAAGACATCACTGCTGTTGACAATAAATTAGTATTTTCAAAGCAATGAATTTCATACTTGCACTTATTTAAAATGGCCTTGAAACATGGACTAAACTTTTAAAAGGAAGGGAAATTTGGGGAATTAAAAAATTACTAACTTTTAATGCAAACATTTTCCCTATATATTTTTTTAAGTAGGCAATTGCTGAAGCAGTGATTTCACAGTAATGAAAATTCCATTTATTGTAGCACTTGTATCTTGGCTCTGTATTTATAATTGACTTTCCCCACTCCTACCCTAAATATAGTGCATAATAAAATGGAGTTTCCAGAAAGAACGTAGTTTTAAACTCTGATATATATCAGAGAAACTTTCTCCTCTTTGCATTAATTGGTAATTATTCAGCATTGCTTCAAAATACATCTGCATTTGGGTTTCTATTTTTATGTTTCCCTTTAAACTATTGGTAGATGAGGTCACTTGATGGTGTATGGTGCTTTATTTCTTTTCTTGTGCTATGGTCAGCATAAAAACTTTACAATCTCATAAAAAGAAAAAGTATGCAATAAATGAATCTAATGAGCTTCTGAAAAATAGGAGTTTGAATATATTATAAAATCAGAGCTTTCATTTCATGTAATAAAAGAGCAATTTGTGTATAAGAGTCAAATCAAAGAAAATTTCACCCCTTTTACCAATATGTTTAAATGTACTTTATTTGTGGCTCCTTAACAAGCTCACTGGACACTTGTTGATTTGATATCCGTATCTACTATGTTTGGGATCCTGCACTGGGTAGGTATGGACTCCTAGACATACATTTTTCCTTTAGGTCTTATCCTTCAAACAGTCCACCTGCCATGACATAGGCTTATGATTGGATTTTATCCTGATTCTATCATAAGTAATTGTGATGCTTTGGAGAAGGCCACTTATTCTCATTCATTTATTCAATACATATTTAATGATGATCCTTTACTTTCCTATCACTGTTTTACATTCTAGGAATAGAGGAATGAGCACTGTAGATAAACAACCTGCTTTTACTCAGGCATTTATGTTTCAGTGGGTCTCCCTTATAGTCACTGGGTCTATCTTCTCCTTTCTAAATGTGTTAAAACTATCTCCACACCCTTTCCATGTAACTTGCCCTATGCATCCCTTCCATCTGGCTGTTCCTGAGCTATATCCTTTTTTAATAAATTGGTGTTAAAGAACAAAAATTCGACTGAGACTTATTAAGTGATTCATGAATCAGGCTACATCTCATCTAGCAAGTAGAGGGGAGCTACAGAGTTGTACAAAATGGAAAGTTTTTATAGGAAGGAGGGTGGGGCAAGAAAGTTATCAGCAAAAGAAAAGAAGGGATGGTCCAGGCAAAGTCACCTTTCCTTAGGTGGAAGGACAGGGAGTCTTACTAGGTGGATCACCTCATCTTCCTTTGGGGGATGAAGAGAGTCCCTGTGACAGATTACCTCGCTGGTGCTTATAAAAAAATTCCTTTTGGCAGGTTAAGACTTACATTTCTTTGCGAGGTTGAAACTGCAGTTAGGTTAGGTATTAAGCCCTGGTTTGGTGACTTGGCTTCGGCCAAGTGATACTGTTTTGAGCCTGTGGATTTCTTTTTAACACTGGTAATCTAGTAAGATGTTTTTGTGAATTTTGTAAGCCACTCTAGCAAATTAATCAAATTTGAGGAGGGGTTTGTTGGAACCTCCAATCCATAGTCGGTGGGTTGGAATCATAGTGACAGCCTGGTCTTGCTATTGGCATGTGAAGGAGGGGCTGGGCGACAGGACTGAGCCCTTTAGACTGTGAAATATGATGCTATCATTGGGAGATAGTATCTGTATTGAGTTAAATTGTAGGACATCTGGTGTCTGAGAATTGTTTGGTGATATGGAGAACTGTTCCCCCCACCCCACCCCAACACATTGGAATTGATGACCAGAAAAATAACAGGTGAGATTTTTGGCCAGAGAGCCTTGTATCATGTAGGATCTGGTGTTTCAGGAGTATCCTTTTTAGTTCCATTTTTCTTATTTCTATATATTACTATAAATATGTTGCTACATATATTACTATAAAATTTAAGGTGAGTAAAATACAAAATGTCCTTAAAGAAACCTAAATAAGATGATGTAACTATTGTGCTGTTATTGAAAAGAAAACAAAAGAACCATGAAGATCTGATTCATTTATTTATAACGTTGTAACATTTAGTTTGAGGTTACAGAACCTACAGAGTCTTGGCAGGAGCGTCTAAAGGCACTAACAAAGGAATCAGGTTTGGGAACGATGGAGAGGAACACTTAAAACATTGCTAAACTGAGAAACAAAGGTAGGGTCCAAGTATTCACTTTGCAGACCTGAAGACTGCAGGGAGGGGAACCTCCAGAAAGCAGAAAAAATGACTTTAGAATCCAGGCAAACAATCCTTGACTCATCTCTATCTTGCCAACCAAAATAGATTTGATTGGTATGTGCTGTTCTTTGCTAGACTCAACATGATAAAGATTATATTATAAAACAAACATTTTCTAAAAATCAGAGCCCTTCCAAGATTTCAGCAGTAGACCATTGAGCTGGACTGAGCACTTTGGTTCCTTTTTCATTATGCCTTAAGACTGAGAAGTTGCACGAGAACGTGAGGCCTTGATAGAAAGGTTTGAGAAAAAGTGGACTTGAAGTCACTGGAAATGAGGACCCCTTGCTGCAATTGAGACACAGTTCTTTTGAAATGTACATTCAGGTCTCTCTCTCTGTGATTCATTTTTCTCAGGTCTCTCTCTGAGATAATATTTTACTATTTACTTCTCTCACCTACATCAAATTTTCTTTCTCTCACTATATATTTTACTATATACCTTAAGGACTTATGAAAGAAGATCTGAAGATATGTTAAAATTGAAGAGCATGTTAAATATAGAAAAGTAAGCAACATGAATAGTAGCTACAGTCAACTTCTAATAAAGAAATAATAGCTATAGTTGATTTCTTATATAAGTAGGAGATTCTTATTCTTATATAGGTAAGAGATTTATCAAATGTAATTAAATACTTAGATGAAATTCATATAACTTCTCAATTCCTACGTTCAGTGGTGAAATAGGAAGTCAGTTAAAATGTGTACCACATAAGTAATTCTGAGTTCATATTGAGGCAGGCACTGATTAGAACTCTGGAGAGGTAGGTCTAATTTTGAAACACAAATTCTGATCATGATACCTGCATTGTATTATAATAATCAGAGGAACATAACACATAATACACAAAGGATCCAGATGATTGTTGGGGAAAGATGGGGAGGGATTTCAGTTGGAACAAATCAAAGGAAAGCAAAATGCTATAATGCCAGAAGACATGCAGAAAATATTAAAGTATAAAATAAATATGAGGACCATAAGAAAACTTTGGCATAAGAGTAACTGAAGTTCAACAAATTTTGTAGGTTTTTTTTTTTTTAGAAACTTCGAAGAAATTTGATATACAGTAGTTGAAATAGATCTTTTACTTTGGTATGTGGGCTTAAGTAGAGGCTGAATACTTGTAAAAATCTGGTGACTGCTGTTTAGATTACATGTACTCTGCTCTATTCCTTTCATCTGGAAGCTAATGGATTTAATTGTGGATTCTGAGAATATTGAAAAATTTTAATCTGGTTTTCCAACATATTCTCAAGCACTGTTCATTATAATTAAAAAATGTATTCTGAATAATTTCATGAAGTTTAGAAGGATAGACAGAAAGATATAGATGACAGGTATTATTTTATTGGCTATGTCCTTTTAAACATTTATACAATGGAAAGCCAACTGAATGCAGACATGGCAAAGGCGCTACTGGAAGTGATAGGGTGTACACTTTTAGGGTGAGTAATTTTTTGTGATACTTTTTGTAAGATTAATATAAAATGGTGCATTAGGTTGTGATCAAAGAAAATCTTATTTGCTTGATATATATACATATCATATATATAAGCAATTGTCTTAGTTTCTAAGAAACTATACATATATATAATATATTATTTATATAGTATATATGTATTTTATAGATTAGAAACTAAGAAAATTGCTCTTCTAGGAAAATCCAACATTCTATAAGCTGATATGAACCAAAATTATTTTCTTTAAAGAAGTTACAGAATCCTGCAAATAAAAAAAAAATAAAACTATCACAAGTTAGCCCTGTGATAAAAGAGTCAAGCCAGGATGTAAGGAGATAGGTTCCAGTCTTCTCTTACTGTGAGAACTTCAGCAAACCACTTCCTTTTGTAGTTCTCTATCAACTCATCTACCAGTTAACTGGATGCCCTCCAAATATTTTCCAGTTCTAAAATTAAGCCATCCCATGTAAAGCTCTATGTTCAATTAGAAGTGAAATTTTCTGAGGCACCTGGGTGGCTCATTCGATTAAGCACCTGACTCTTGATTTCGACTCAGGTCACCATCTCATGGTTCAGGAGCTCAAGTCCTGAATCAGTCTCCATGCTGACAGTGTGGAACCTGCATGGGATTCTCTCTCTCCCTCTCTCTCTGAGCCTCCCCATCTATTGTGTGTGTTCTCTCTCTCTCTCAAAAATAAATAAATAAACTTTTTTTAAAAAAGGAGCTAAGTTTTAAAAAAAGTGAAATTTTCTATAGAGTATGGACAAGTCTAAAAAGGGCATAAACTAGGGCTAGTCTCATTTTAAATTAACAACTATAAAAGTAGGTAGCCTCAAAAGAGAAGTGAGGTACTGATACATGCTACAATATGTATGAACCTTGCAAACATTATGTTAAATTAAAGAAGCCAGTCACAAATGACCACATAGTGTATGATTTCATTTATATGAGATGTCCAGAAATGACAAATTTATATAGACATAAAGTATGTTACTTAGTTGCCTGGAGCTAGGTGGATGGAGAGGGAAGGTGAATGTTTGCTAATGGGTATGAGATATATTTGGAGGTACAGGGTGATGAAAATGTTTTAAAATTAGACTGTGCTGACGGTTGCACAAATCTGTAAATATTCTGAAAACTACTGAACTGCCCATTTTACATAGGTGAATTGTGTGGCATGTGAAATATATATCTAAAAAAAAAAAAAAACAACTGGATGGCTTCCACCTTGAATAAAACAGACCCTAAGTAAGACAAGTCCAGCAGAATGTCAGCACTATGAGTGCAGAGATTTGTCTCTTTTGTTCACTGCTGAATCTCAGCACCTAAAAACTGTGTCTAGCACAAGTTATTCACTCAACACATATATGTTGACTGAAGTCTTGTATTAAGAACAGAAAAGCAGATAACATCACCCTTGAAATCATTTTCAGACTTTCATATTTTTACCAACCTTTTCTTCTCCATCTGTTAGCAATGCAAACAAATTATCTTTACTTCTGGTCTTGTTTTTTTTTAATGTTTATTTGTTTGTTTGTTTATTTACTGAGGGGGGAGAGAGAGAGAGGGAGAGGGAGAGGGAGCTGGAGCATGTGAGCAGGGGAGGGCCAGAGAGAGAGGGAGAGAGACAGAATCGGAAGCAGGGTCCACGCTCAGCCTGGAGCCGGACATGGACCTCAATCTGATGACCAAGAGATCATGATCAAGAGATCATGACCTGAGTTGATGTCAAAGAGTTGGATGCTTAACCAAATGAACCACCCAGCTGCCCCTATTTCTAGTCTTGTTATAGCAGAGCTTTTGGTTTTCTGTAGACAGCAATCCAAATCTATGGCTGCTATTAGCAGCCAAGCTTGGAGATGTGCTAACTGAAAGGAGGTGAGGCCCTTAAGCATCTGAAGCAATTCTGTACTAGCTTGTCTATGAGGGTGCACAACCCCTAGTCTGGGAAACCGAACTGGAATAGTCTTAGAAGCTTATGCTAAGGCTAGAGAGCAAGCTGTACATGCTTCCTCTTTTTAATTCTATGGCTTTTTGTTGTACTAAATATGGAAACTATCTTGTTTCCTGTCTGAAGCTTATGCCTTTGGTTCCAGCAAATGAGCTTTCTGTCAGTGGTTTGCCAGAGATGGCTATGAGAGGGGGACCCTAGGCCTATAGATAGTCTCTTAAGAAATTATTTCATAAAAAATTATATTCTAGTTTTCCCAGCACCATTTGTTGAAGAGACAGTCTTTTTTCCATTGGATATTCTTTCCTGCATTGTCAAAGATTAGTTGACCATATAGTTGTAGGTCCATTTCTGGGTTTTCTATTCTGTTCTATTGATCTATGTGTCTGTATTTGTGCCAGGACCATATTGTCTTGATGACTACAGCTTTGTAATTTAGCATGAAATCTAGAATTGTGATGCCTTTAGTTTTGTTTTTCTTTTTCAGAATTGCTTTGGCTATTTGGGGTCTTTTGTGGCTCCGTATAAACTTTAGGATTGCTTGTTCTAGCTATGAGAAAATGCTGGTGGTGTTTGGAAAAGGGTTACCTTAAAAGTGTAGATTGCTTTGGGTAGTATAGACATTTAAACAATGTTTGTACTTGCAATCCATGAGCATGGAATGCTTTTCCACATTTTTGTGTCCTCTTCAATTTCTTTCATAAATCTTCTACTGTTCTCAGAGTGCAAGTCTTTTATCTCTTTAGTTAGGTTTATTACTAGGTATCTTATTGGTTTTGGGGCAATTGCAAATGTGATCAGTTCCTTGGTTTCTTTTTCTACTGCTTCATTGTTCATATATAGAAATGCAACAAATTTCTGCACATTGATTTTATATCCTGCAACTTTGCTGAATTCACATATTAGTTCCAGCAATTTTTTGGTGGAGTCTTTCAGGTTTTCTATAAAGAGTATCATGTCGTCTGCAAATAGTGAAAGTTTGACTTCTTCCTTGCTGATTTGGATGCCTTTTATTTCTTTTTGTTGTCTGATTGCTGAGGCTAAGACTTACAGTACTATGTTAAGTAGTAATGGTGAGAGTGGACATCACTGTCCTGACCATAGAGGCAAGGTTCTCAGTTTTTCTCCACTGAGGATGATATTAGCTGTAGGTCTTTTGTATATGGCCTTTATGATGTTGAGGTATGTTCTATCTATTTGCACTTTGTAGAGGGACAGAAACATGCAGAAGGATGAAACTGGACCACTTTCTTATACCATACACAAAATAAATTCAAAATGGATGAAAGACCTAAATGTGAGACAGGAAATCATCAAAATCCTAGAAGAGAACACAGGCAGAAACCTCTTTGACCTCTAACATCGCAACTTGTTACTGGACACATTGCAAGAGGTAAGGGAAACAAAAGCAAAAATGAACTATTGGTATTTTATCAAGATAAAAGATTCTGCAGAGCAAAATAAACAATCAACAAAACTAAAGGGCAACTGACAGAATGGGAGAAGATATTTGCAAACGACATATCTGATAGAGTTAGTGTCTAAAATCATTAAGAACTTATCAAACTCAACACCCAAAAAACAAATAGCCCAGTTAAGAACTGGGCAGAAGACAGAAATAGACACTTTTCCAAAGAAGACATCCAGATGGCTGACACATGAATAGATACTCAATATCACTCATCATCAGTGTAATACAAATCAAAACCATGATGAGATATCCCTTCACACCTGTCAGAATGGCTAAAATTAACAACAAAAGAAACAATAGGTGTTGGGGAAAATGTGTAGGAAGGGGAACTCTCTTGCACTGTTGATGGGAACACAAACTGGTACGGAAACTCTGGAGGAAAGTATCGAGGTTTCTCAAAAAACTAAAAATAGAAATACTCTGTAATCCAGCAATTGCACTACTAAATATTTACCCAAAGGATATAAAAATACAGATTTGAAGGGGTATATGCACCCTGATGCTTATAGCAGCATTATCAATAAGAGAAAAACTATGGAGAGAGCGCAAATATCCTTCGATTGATGAATGAGTGATATATATACTTAGCCCTTAAAAAGAATGAAATCTTGCCATTTGCAATGACGTGGATGGAGCTAGAATGTATTATGCTAAGTGAAATAAGTCAATCAGAGAAAGACAAATACCATATTATTTCACTCACATGTGGAATTTAAAACCTAAATAGATGAACATATGGGAAGTGGGGTAAAAAAGAGAAGAGAGGGAAACAAACCACGAGAGACAGTTAATGATAGAGAACAAACAGGGTTGATGAAGTGAGGTGTGTGGGGGATGGGCTACATGGGTGTTGGATATTAAAGAGGGCACCTGTTATGATGAATACTGGGTGTTATGATGAATCACTGAATTCTACTCCTGAAAAAATATTGCACTGTATGTTAACTAATACAATTTAAATAACAAGTTAAAGCATTTTTTCCTATTATTGCAGATAATAATTTACTAGCAAGTTTTGCTTATTTTAATTGGACACAGGTCTTATTTGTTCTTTTTTTCTAGATTCTCTTTTGGTTGTTTTATTATTTGCTTTCTTCTTATGTTTACTTTAATGGACTATGCTACCTGGGGTTTCTATATACAGGCTCCTGTTTGCTCTTCCTGTCTCAGAAGACTTCCAAATTTCAATAAAATGGGATCTTTGCTAATTTCTATTTTCCCTACACAAAATTGGCATGACTATTCAAAGTTGACTTAGACATATAGCTGACCAATTGTTATTCTTTATCAACAATCAAGATATGAATTTATACAGCAGCTAGGTACAGATAATTTATGAAAACCTCATATTTAGTAAAACTTTAAAAATAGATTCAGTAAGCAAGAAACTACGTTAGTAAAAGAAGAATGATGAATTAATCCGTTAACACTTCAACAATACAGAGCTGTATACTGTGAGCTCTATGGAATACGATAGAGTAATTGGAGTTTAAAGCTATTAAAGTACTAAATAGGTATATACGGGCTTTTGCCTTTGAAAAGAATGGTAAAAGTTATAGTTTGACAAATATATTTTTGCAATACAAGAATGTTTTCCATTTTTCATTAAATAAAATACTAGTAATTTTGCTTCTATAAATGGATATTGTTAAATTATATGTGAATTAAAAAATACATAAGATAGTTTATAGAAAATAATAAAATATATAATACCCAATCTATTAATAAGTAATAAAAGTAGACCTATACCTTGTACAGTACATATAAGTCTTCTTTTAAGCAAGGATATTTAAATTAATTCTGGTTATTGTGTCTGCATGAAGTGTCTTAGAATATTCTTTACTTTAGTATTTTACCCTAAATGGTATGATCTTCTAAAAGGGAAGCACATTTTTCTGATTTGTATTAATTTCAATGAAAAGTTTTTCCAAAAATAAATAATTTTTCCCCACAAACCCAAGTAAATGAGAAATCTCTTAGTGAGATATATTATTCCAACTCTAGAGTATAATTTCAGTGGCTAACCTGATGACAAGCAAAACTTATAAAGAAATTTCTGGCATGTTCCTTCTATGACTACTTTCCATGGATTATTTTTTTTAAGTCTGGTTGAAGTCAATATATATTCATTACATCCTATGTTCTATTGCCCCAATTACAGTTTTGAGGCAGTCTTCCCTGTTATCAGAGTATTGAGCAATCAATGACTAGGCCTCATGTTTTTGACCACCTATATCACAGTGATCACACTGAATGAAAATTAAAAGCATAACCCTACTGGTTTAAGTATTCTGGTAGGTGTTGAGTATGTTATAGCAAAAAACAATCCGCATATTCAGGCAGTGACTAATTCCCCTCAATAGGGAAACATGAGTTTACATATCAAAAATGAAGAAAAAAATTTTTTTAATTCATTCCATAACTGGAAGCCTGTACCTCCCCTTTACCTTAACCTGTTTTACCCATCCCCACACATGCTCCCCTCTGGCAAACCATCAGTTTGTTCTAAAAGTGGAAAAGTATTTTAAGTAGCTCATGCTTTACAGTCTGCCCTCAATCCTTATTTTTTCTCAAAGGTCCCTTTTAAACATCAGAATTTAAATTTCTGATTTCAGAATCTAATCTTCATTGTTTGGAACATGTGGTAAAGTAAAATATGTATTAGTTTTAGGTTAGGAGAAACCTCAGTTTGAATTGTAATGATGCTACATTTTTGCTTAGTTTCTTGACAAGATAAAAATCCATGTATCTACCTAATTTTATTGAAAGAACTCAATGAAAGAATATAAGTAAAAATAATGTAATATATGTTCTAGACATGAAATGCCAGGCATCATTGCGTAGGTGTTTACTGTGGTAGATGATATGACCAAATCTACAAGCCACCATTAACTAAGAACAAAAGCAAGCCTTATAAGTCATTGATTCCAAAAACTATTTTCCTAAATCCTATATGCCTGTATACCACATTTTGTCTTTCAGAGTGAGTGGAATAAATTAATGAATAAATGACACAATTTTACATTTTACAATTTCTTTATATTTTTCTAACACTAAAATGTTTATTAAATGTTTGGATACCTGCTGAAATTGCCATTTGTTTTTGTAACAAATTCTTCACTAACACTATTGCCATCCAGAAACACAGGAGATTTTAGTCCAGTTTCAACTACCTCTGTGTTGGAGAGGATTTTAGATAATATACGAATATTCACAAACTCATAATCAACAAGAAATGTACTTTCTGAACCAAAGTAAGTGAAATACAAGTTTCAGGTTATCCTATTTACAAAACACTGAAATTTGAAATCCTCAGGACATTGCATGTAATTAAAACGTACCCCCCCAATTTAATAACTTTTCCAATAGATTCAAGAGATACAAGATAAAATAGAAAGGACCTCGGTGTCTTCGAGCCTCAGCTTTAGTGTAGGGAAAGGGCAGAGATGCAGAGCTGCTGTGATGAGGAAGTTTGTATAAAGTAGACTTGCTCTATTATTTCACAAGTTTACAGGAAAAAAAACACCTGTGCTGTAGAAATAAATTATTCATAAAATTGACTTCAGATGCCAAAAGAAATCTATGATTTCTAAATTGGTTTCCTTGAACAATTGTTTTAGCCTAGCATATAGCATCCTATATAGCATCTTGGGTGTGGGATAAGGGAGAGCAGGGGGAGAAAGACAGAAGCCATCTGCCTTTCATAGGAATACTGGGAAAATATTCTATATACCACTGTTTATAAACAGCACACTGGTGCCATGTCTGTGAATGTCAATGCCATCTTTGATACACAGCCATCTAACCTAATATACCAAATATGTACAGGAAAATAATGCGTCACTATTAATTGAAAGAAATTTAAGTTAAAAATACCAGTCACCACTTAGTAGGTAGGAAAAGCACTTATTTAACAAACTATTATTTTTCACTCAGATATTCTTGTGTATCATGTAGTACGATAAGCAGTGTGGCCCGCAACTCAAAAGCAGTATCTGTGAGTTTCTTAGAAATGTAAAATCTCCAGTCCCACCTCAGAGCAATTGAATTAGAATCCGTTCAAGAAGTACTAATTGAATTGGAATCAGTTCAAAGCTATTGTGAGTGTAAGAATCTTGACTACCATAGTCAATAGCATCCACTCAATCCAGACTTTAATGAACCTGAAATGGTTCATTCATTGTTTTCTTTTTTTTTCATTTTTCCATTGTTTTCTTTTAAAAATTTTCCTTCTATAACGAGATATTACTTATAAACCACTAAGTGAACAAAGGCTAATTGCACAACTCAATATTTACACATTACAACTATGTTTCCACCTCTTCCATACTTACCTTAATTAACATTTACTTTTTCTACTCTTACATCCTTTATGGCCAGGGGGACATTACATGATCTTGAAGACTGCTACTTTCTATAGAATGTTAGTTTTCAACCTTACTTAGATTTCCAATATTGCATGGCAATTTTTGCCTTCCTCCTTATTCAGCTTAATTTTCTATCTTCTCAACAGGTATTTCAAATCTTTGTCACCATCTTCAGGGCTTTTTCATTTCCATTTTCTATTTTGATTTTGTGGCTTACCTTTTCCCTTTCTCCACCAATAGAGGCAACCCAATGAGAGCTTTCTTACCTTCTGCTCAACTCCTTACTTGTTTCTCACATTTAGGAATAGTATCCATATCCACTCTTTACTCACCTCTCTACTTGTGTCAATAGATGCATCTCATCCCCTTCTACTCAGTGATTAGTGATTTGGCCTCATCAGTTATTCCTTTTCCACCCTTTAATATATGTATCTATGTCTACAAATGTATATGTGTGCGCATATATATATGTAATAATTGAAATATAAAAGAAAAAGAAAACACAAAGTTTTCCCTTGACTCTGTCATCCTCTTTCTAGCTTTGACACTATCTTTCTCCTTCATTTCAGAATCAACCTTTTTGAGCCTTTTGACTTAATCTCATTGTTACTTCTCTCCATCTCTTATTCACTTTTCCTTTGCTATATAGATGCACTTTTCCTCCATTCCTCTATTGAAACAACTCCTGCTAATATTATTAGTGACCTTTGTCAAATCCAGTAGATACCTTTTGTTTTGGCTTCATCACTTAATTTCTAATTGAGTTTTTCTAAACAGTTTCTTCCCTTGCCCAGAGTAATAGTTTGTTCCTTATACTCCAAACCTAAGCTGTGTTTTTTCCATCTGTGAGAAATAGGGTGAGTACATCTTATATTCTAGAAATGCAAGTGCATATCACTTTGGTGCTTTTGCATTTATATATAGTTCTTTTTGTCTCTAAGCTTAGGGTATCTATTCAAAATAATGGTTTTCAAAGTTATGTTAATTCTTTACTTCTCTACCTCCATCAATTTGGTTTGGTTCATTAGTTTTTAGTTTATGAAGAGAGTGAAATAACAATTTATGAATGACTAAACCAACACTGTGGAATAGAATTTATATGTAATTCACTATCCAGAAAACAGTTGAATAATTATGAATTTTCTATACATAGTATGGTTCTGATACTGATTTCCTATCTTCCATATTACTATCTAAGAAAGTGCTCAAAATTCTTTGCCACATACTGCAATGAAATTCCTCTCTTCTTGTATTTTTTCTTCAGATTCTCTTCTATGTGTCCCAAATGTCCTTGTCATGATAACCTGCAGAGGTACGGTTGCTTTCTTCTATTCAGGCTATTATTCTCCCCCCCTCCCCATCTCCGCCAAGTTTTTATTTAAATTCCAGTTAGTTAACATATAGTGTAATATTAGTTTCATGTGTAGGATTTAGTGATTCATCACTTACATATTTTGGCTATCATTCTTAATTGAAAATTTTACTTATTATAATTAGTCATAATTATTTTTAGTGAGACATTTTATTTATTTATTTATTTAAAGTTTATGTATTTATTCTGAGAGAGAGAGAGAGAGCACAAGCAGGGGAGGGGCAGAGAGACGGAGAGATCTCAAGCAAGCTCCACACTGTGAGCACAGAGCCCCAGGTGGGGCTCAAACTCACAAAATGTGAGGTCATGACCTGAGCGGAAATCAAGTGTTGGATGCTTAACCCACTGAGCCACCCAGGCTCCTTGAGACATTTTATTTAAAAGTAACAAACTCATCTTGGGAAAAAAAGGAGGTAGGAGTAGTCCCTGGGTACCTAATATTGTCTAAATTGGACTCACGAGACAGATACTAACCTTAAAACATTGAAAAATAAAAGGTATCTAAGCACAATGACCAAATGAAAGTTATTATAGCTGTATAATAAAGAACTCAATATGATTATTAGCAAAAAGAGTAAAACTCATAATGATGAGAAAAATCTAATTTCTATAATAATACAACAATCTAAATATTCATTCATCTAATTATATCTTCAGCTTATGTAAACAAAATAGAACTAGAAAGAGAAATAGAGAAATCTACAATTAAGTTTTGTGAAAAATTGGTAAGCTGATTCTAAAATGTATATATAAATGCAAAGATAATATTACAGAAAAAAATTAGAAGACTTACAGTTATGCATATAAGATTTATCAAAACACTCCAAAAATTAGGACACTGTGGTATTGGTACCAAGATAGCAATAGAACAAAACAGGAAGGACATTAAACAAAATTTGATTTAAGATAAAGATAACACCGGAACACAGTGTAGACATGTTAGTTTTATTTAAGAAAAGGATCCTGAGTCACTTGGATGCATATATAGGAAATAAAATCAATCTTTACCTCTCCAATGCAGTCTACACAAAATCAGTTGGTAGATTGTTAGAAAATATCTTCAAGTTTTCAGGGATAGACAATTTCTTAAATCAGACTGCAGAAACCTCTAAGCTTGAAAGATACAACAAATAAAATAAAAATTTACTAAATAAAACTTTAAAAATTTGTTAATCAAAGAGCACCTAGGTGCCTCAGTCAATTGAGCATCTGACTCTTGGTTTCAGCTGAGGTCATGATCATACGGTTTGTGAGACTGAGCTGCTGATCGGGCTCTGTGCTGACAGGACAGAACCTGCTTGGGATACTCTCTCTCTTCCCGCTCTCCCTCTCTCCGACTTGCCCTCTCTTTCTCTTTCTCAAAATAAATAAATAAACATTTAATTAAAAAACTTAAAAATTTGCTCATCAAAATCAAGCCACAAAATAGTGGAAATTTTACATAGTACATGTAATCAACAGAGGACATGTATCCAAAATATAAAAAAGTTCCTACAAAATCAATAAAAATACTCATAGCCCAATGAAAAATTGGTAAAAGAAATGAATAAGTACTTCACACATTTAGTTTTCCAAAAAGCCAATAAACATATCAAAGGTACTCAACCTCATAAGCCATCAGGGAAATGCTAATTACAATCACAGTGAGATACTACTACACATCAGAAAGTCTAGATGATATAAACTGACAAGTTTAAATGTTGATAAAGATGTGGCATGACTGAAATATCATATAGCGCTTGAGGTATGAATTGATACATCCATTTTGCGAAGCTTTTGCAGTAAGATGCCATATGACTCAGCAATCCCATTCATGAGCAAATACCCAAAATACATTCTTACATATGTTCACCAAAAGATAAGTGCCAAAAATTTAATTCTCAAAAGAAGATGAAACATGAATTTGTGGCTTCTGATGCACAATCCACTTGCAAATGTCTTCAATTAGAATTTACATTTGATTCAATTTGAAAAGTTACACTGAAGTGGAAAAAAAACTGTGAAGTGTAACAAATATAAAAAGTCTTCAGCTAGGCATCAAATGTCATTAAAAATCAGAATGTGCATATTGGCAACTATAGTTCCCCCTTGCCTAATATTTTTCATTTCCACCTCTAAATACTCTTAAACAAGCCTAATCCTAGACCTTTAATAAGGATCACTGATCAGCACCATGCATGCCAAAAAGACATGCTAATGACTCTTTAAATACAAGCCTATTTAAGTCACTGTTTAACAGAGTAGTCAAACCAATTTCTCTGCAGTTCCCAGAGTATTATGACCAAGATTGTGCCTGTGAAAACAGTCTGTGTTGTAACCTCTCAGAGGAACACATCCTTTACCCAGGCCTCAAACTATTCCCACAAAGATCCAAGGAATGTGAGCTCCCAACTAAAAAATAAATCACAAAACCTTCTGCACAGGGAACTTGGCCTCGTAGAAATTGCTACTACAGTCACCAGAGAGAGAGAGAGAGAGAGAGAGAGAGAGAGATTCAAAGAGGGAAATGCCTAGTCCAAATTTAAGCCTAAAATGAGTGGCCTCTGAAGCTGGGTCACATGGCTGTACCTTGCTGGGAAAGCCAGAATGCTCAGTTTTTTCCTAAAGAGAGGTGGTCTTTAGTTTCCAACAAGATTTATAAGGTAAAATATTGCAAATGTAGTAAAAAATACGATATCCCTCTGACTCTTAATTCTGGTCCTGGTTTACTGCTTTACCACATACGTGGGCCCAGGCAAATCATTACCAGGCCTCCTTTTAACACATGGTATAATTTGACACTTGTCCATAAAGATGTTGGAACTCTGGCATACTCTTGTTTCTTCTCTCCTTTTGTCTGCCTTTCTTTATTTATTTTTAAATCCTTCTCTTGTTCCCTTTTCCCCTGTGGGTTTGAAAATGAGGCCTAATATTTTATTCTATTGACTGGTAGTCACATAGCCTTGCAAATGTCGCTTGCCGTGAATCTTATATATTTGATTGACTACTATGTAATTGGTGATAACAAATTTGAAGAGAATGAATTGGTTAAATTGAACACACAAAATAAAATCAACTAGGAGAACATTTTTAGAACGTTTTTAGGGAAAATTTTATCCCTCGTAACAAAAAATTTGAAATTGTTTAAAATATTGACTTAAAATACTCCAGATGTGTTTACTCAGTTTGCCTACAACTAATATGCTATGTCTGTATAAGTAAGTTTGAAACTTTAAAAGTGATGAAGGATGTGAAATAAAACTCAGTATGTGTCCAGTACAAGTTTCCTTGCCAACTGACCATTCATAAACCACTTTAAGTTTCAGTTAGTGTCACATTAGCCCTGTGAATTTCCTATGAAATTCGGGCTGATTTGGAATTTTGTTGTTGTTGTTGTTGTTGTTGTTGGTTTCGTTTGGTTTTTTACTAAATGACCAGAGCTTTGCCAGCCTTGGTTTAAATAATCAGATTGCAGGAGTCTGTAATTTTGTTGGGGTGAGCTTTGGAATAATTTTGTCTTCTACATTTGATCTAATGTATAGAAAATTTAAAATCACCCCCTTTATAACTTCTTTTTTGTTTCTAAACACTACATCCATAATTTCTAGGTAATAGCAGTCTTTATATGGAAGAAAAATGCCTAGAAAGTCCTAAAAATATCAGAAGCCACACTTTTATGGCTCCAAGACAAGATTCCATGTCCATATCAATGGACAGATTTTGTCTAATATCTGACCTCCTCTGTCTGTACCCATTTATTTGCCATAAGTGCTACAAATAGCAGAATTTGACAGCTTTTTAGTGTCAGACAAGTGTCTGAATAAGAGGGGAAAAAGTACCATGATACACAATGAATGTGTGAATTCATTTCTTCTATTGTCATTAACTATATGGAAAATACTCACTATGGTAAATACAAGCAAATCCAAATACTGTCTTATGCTTTCCTTAAAACGAGGCTATAGTTATCTATTTTAACTAGCTATTCATGAGACATTTATTCAGATGACAGTTTTAGTCTGTTTTGGAATGTTATTAATACCAGACCTGCTTGTATGGAATGCAAGATTAACAACATTCCTGAAAGCGTAGAAGAAACTTTTCATTCATATGTTATTGTTATAAGAGGAGCAGATGTTACAAAACTTCAAAACTCGCAACCCAGCTAATCACTTAAAACTTCCTCATCCAAAAATTTATTTATTAGTACTTTTTAGTATTTTAGACCAACACATATTACTGTAGTCTGAAAAGTCATCATATGATGTCGTCTGAAAAAATATAATTGCTGTTTTCTGATTATACCTTGGCAAATTGTGGGACCTTCCACTCTTTCTTCCCCCCTCTGGGAACAGAATTGATGCTTTTATTATGACAAAATAGAGAGAAGAAAACAAGGCTCATGGGTTTTCAAGGCTCATCAGTTTACTTCATCTTTCAAAACACCTCTTACTTGGAACAGAAATTAAGTAGTAACTATTGAAAAAAAAAGCATTGGATCAGGATAGAGAGACCATGGTGTTCTGCTGCTCCTTTTGGCTAAGGATTATTTTCTGATCCAGTTGGAGGCTCTGGAGAGTGAGCTATGGTAGACTCATTAAGGATGATTATAGCAATCCAGCTTGGAAAATGGGGTAGAACTTTATTGCCAGCTGGAGATGAAAGATATTTCTAGTTCTTACAGCAATCAAAGTTCAGAAACAGTAAAACAAACAAAAAATGTACAACTGGTAGACTATTTTGCTGCTGGAAACTAGACAAAGTTTCCTTTTACTGGAGAGGCTGCATTTTCTCGATAGTTTAGCAAATGATTTTCCCCTAACAATTGTTAACACATCACATCAGCCCAGGAAAATCTTGATCCAGCTGAAGGCCATCCATATTTCTACACCCTGTTGGCCTGTTTAATAGTAAGGACTTCCATCACCAAAATGGCACATATTCAGCTTAAATGCTCCTTTCTTTTTAATTTTTCACAATCCACACTGGTGTTGTTTTTATGTTATAGAACATTTTTCCCCCTCAAGCTTTCATGTATAATGTGGCATTATTTGCTTTCTTGTCTTATATGAATCTTTGTCCCAGAATACCTCCTAAGTTTGTAAACCTCTTAAATATGAACTTATCCTATTCTTATGTCCTTTTTAAAAACCACTGAGCATGTTGCTTTTACGTAGCAACTACTCAGTACAAGTTTATTGAATAAATGAAGGTATGCTTTCATAAACAAAAAAATGAATAGGTGAATCCAGTTATGTGTGTTCTTTTGTGCTAAGGAAGATTCAAGGGGACTGTTAATATGGATAAATACCAATATGTCCACCGTGGTAGCACTAAATTACTACATGAATGTATTTAGTCTTAGTATGTTTGGTTTAAATAAAATTATCAACAGGAATGTTCCAGGAGAGTTACTGTTTAGGATCCTCATATAAGTTACCAGGGAAAAAAAATTTAACGCCGAAAAATAAGATTTGATAAGCTAACGTTGGTAAAGGACTTAAGAGTGCCTGATAAATAGCAAGTACTATACAAGAGCTTATTAAATAAAACAGATCACTGAATGATCTCTGTAATCATTAAAGTAACTCACATAGATTCTAGGCACATAATCAAGAATCATAAAAGAAAGACTCAAATACAGTAGTTGATCAGAGTAGGTTTTATACTATTTTAAAAACCCAAAATTTTATTTTATATTTAATAAATTTATGTTGAGGGGTGCCTGGGTGTCTTAGTTGGTTAAGTGTCTGACTTTGCTCAGGTCATGAACTCGCGGTTCATGAGTTTGAGCCCTGCATGGGCTATGCTGACAGCTCAGAGCCTGGAGCCTGCTTCGGATTCTGTGTCTCTGTCTCTCTCTGCCCCTCCCCCACTCACACTCTGTCTCTGTCTCTGTCTCTCTCTCTCTCTCTCTCAAAAATAAAGATTAAAAAAATTAAATAAATAAATTTATGTTGAGCTGAACTAATTTTGTAAAATTAGTTTTAAAAGGATGAAATCTAGACCTGAAACTTCTGCATTGATCTGAAATTTTATTTCCCTGTTGAACCTATTCTTTTTTTCTCCTCATTATAGCCATGTATTATAGTGGCTATTCAATAAATGTTCAAAGGAAGTAACAAGTCCTCCACCTATATGTATTCTGACAGAGAATCACTTATCTTTTGACATCTCTCCACTTCTTATCCAACTTTACATACCTCTTGACTTTTCACCTTCTAGACTTTCTCCTGCACTAGATTAAGCAATTTCTGATAATAATTATTATTTCTCCCCTGCTCATTTTTATCCTTGTTGCCAGATCCAGTTTACTTCCATTAGAAGAGCTAACTAAGTACATTGCCTTACATTGAGCTGAGCTCCTGAGGACACTTAGAATCACAGGGGTCAGAAAAGGAAGCAGAAGGGGATGCCTATCAAGAACAGAATTGCACTCAAGGGTACTTGCAGAGTATCAGTAGAGAAGAAATGCTGTCTTGTCAAGTTGGAGAGATTAAGTGTACCCATAAACAAGAAACAAATGAGATGGAACGAGTGGGAGAAATCATGGAGGGACATAGGAAGACACGTGAGGAAAGAGGTTTCATTAACTTGCCCATAACAAAATTGGCTTTGCTAGAGTTGGAATTGATGCCTCAATTTGAATTAAAGCCTAAAGTCTAAGGTGAAGTTTTCTCAAATACATACTACTTCCATAAAATAAAAGACATTTATTAAAAACAAAAAAAGTGTTCAATATCCTCTATGTATCAGAATTTGAATAGGTATATGCAGATGAACGAAAAGAAGTCCTTAAAAAGTTTACACCCTAATAAGGAAGTCACGCATACAACAAAAATCATTATATAAATTCAGGGCACAATGAAAATACATAGTAGGGACAATTAAACATATTCTGAGAACTTGTTCAATAAGGATTTACCTAGGGTAGTGACATGTAGGATGTAATATAACTATCCTTTTTAGCCCAACTTCAGCTAGGCCCCTGTAGCTACCTAATGTTTATAGGCATCTCGATGAGATACTTGTTGAATTATCTATAGCAATTAATAAAAAAATGCTTCTTGCTCGCCCTAAGGTTTCCATGATTATCCTCACCCTGTACTCTTGTGAAGATCTCTCACACTATACTTCTGGGTGAAGGAGATTTAGCATAGGCCTTCCAAGTCTTGTTTTTAATTTGATCACAACACTTGTCATCCTCATCTGTTTCTCTTATAGACCCTAGCTTCAAAAGGATGTGGCCTCTTCTTTTTTAGTCCAAGGTAAATCTTACTACATAAGACTTATTCTTACTTACATTAATCAGGACCTGGTTCTGTCAATTACTTACTCTTTTTCTTACATTTATTATCTCTTCTCTGTTTGTTGACTACTTCCCTTATACCATCCACTGTGCACAGGGTACTTCTGTTAAATCTGATAAACTTTTAGCCTCTCTTCTTTCTTCAGCTAACTTTTGAGGAATGTAATCCAATTCATTGCCTTTGTTTGTTCACAATCAGTAAATGGCTTAGTGTCTGGCATCTGCTTCTGTCCATATTAGAACCTCTCCAGAAGCTTCTAATAGAACCTAAACTATTAGATTCTATAAGAACTAATCCCTGTCTGGGTGTATGTTCTCAGTCTCACCGTTAGGCCTCCAAGTAGTATCTGTTCTTCTGAACTATCTCCTTTTGAGACTCATTTCCTCATGACTTGTATTCTTCTAGAGTTTTTTTTTTCCCTATCTCTACTCAATATTTGTCTCTTCACTTGTGCAGAAGACCTTTAAGATAGAGGCAAGCTATAACTAATTGCATTGCTCAGTCTGCAAAGCAGTTAACCTGACCATATTTATAACCATATTGTATATAGTACTTTACATGCACCAGGCCATATGCCAGACACCAACACTTTTAATTCTTACAATAACCCTATGACAATTAAAAAATTGAGAAACTAAGGCACAAAGAGGTTAAGTGACTTGTTCAAAGTTGTGCAGATAGTGTTTTGACTGGCATTCTGGCTTGAAGGGTATGATCTTACAAATTATGCTGCCTCTGGTATTGCTGCACATTAACACAAACTTACTTTTGTTGGGAGGTCTCTCTCCCCAAATATATTCTACTATGTCCCAAACCAGGTTTAGGCATCTGTGTCTCTCCACATACCTTACATGTGGACCTGCTCTTAAGGAGCTCTTATCCACATCCACCAAGAAGTCACTGGATACAATTCAGGGAGTCCATTAATTTGGACAAGAAAGGACATCTAACAAGCTTCTAAAGGAAATTTAGTATTTCCTTAAAATATTAATATAGGTTACAAGCATAGTGGTATTAACAGTTCCATTATTTTTGCACCACTGGAAAACATAGACAGTTATGTCACATTAAAAATTCCTTAATCACTACATTGAAATTATGACAGCTATTAGACCCACCACTAAATCTTGTTATCTAATGTATTAAAAGGCAAGCAGTTTTATTAATATATCGCTTTTTAAATTATTTTGATAGCTCTATTTCAAACTAATTGGTCTCTAGTTTAATTTATATATTTTATGTTATGTATATAAAACCATTATTCTAAGGAGTCCACAGGCTTCACTAGAAAAGCCAAAGTGCTCCATGATACAACATAACTTGGAAAACTCTGCTTTAGTCTTCTCTATACATACATCTTCTCTGTTCTTTCTACCCAGGCAAATTGGATTTCTAGTGATGACACTTGGTTACTTATCTGGAATTCTACCCTTTCCTAAACCCAGAATCATATTTTCAATATTCTGCTAGACTTTTCCTGACTATGCTACTAACATCTCAATCTCCAATAAGAGAATCCCTCATCTACCTTCACTAATATTATTCTCTTTCTAGTACCCACATATCTTTGACTAACATGTCCATATTTTCTGTTGTTTAGACTAAACGACTTGGCAAGCACTCTTGATTCTTTACTGTTCATTTTTAGTTCCAATAAAGCATTTTTGTTGTTATTTTCTTCCATTGTCTTCCCAATAGTTCATGTATTTGTCTTTGTTTTCATTCCAGATTATACTACCCTCATTTTGTCTCACTTGGATAAATGCAGTATTTTCACCTAGCTTTCTATTTCCCTCTCCAATTCTGGTTTACACGAGTTCCAGAACTGTAAGTAGAGTGTCAAAGAAATAAAGGCTGTCTACACATCTCTTTATAGACATATATATTTTTTTAATTATAAGGTACAACTTATAGGACACTTGGGTGGCTCAGTTGGTTGAGTGTCTGACTCTTGATTTCAGCTCCGGTCATGATCTCATGTTTGTGAGATTGGGCCCCTCACTGGGTTCCACCCTGGGCATGGAGTCTGCTTGAGAGTCTCTCCTTCTTCCTTTGCCCCACCCCCACTTGTGCGCTTGCTCTCTCTCTCTCTCTCTCTCTCTCTGAAATAAAAAAAATGCATTCAATTATTAAAAAGAAAATAGAAATCTGTACAATCCTACCTCAGAGATATTTTAATCATGTCTTTTAAAAGAAATTAATATATCTGTTACATGTATATTGTATGTGCTATATATTATATATAATCATGGACAATTTTTAGTAAACACACTGTATCTTGGAGTGATTTCTTGGGTCATTAACTTAGTTAATGCAATAGATTATAATATAATTGCAATAGAATATACTATAATTTTTATAGCCATTACTTTGTGTTTCATTTAGATTGTTTCCAGTGTGATTACAAATAATTATGTAGCAGTCATTATTTAAAATTGTTTTTCCATGATCCTGTCTTGTGGAAATCTAGCAGTTTTTGAAATCCATCTCAAATGTCATTATCTCTTTTCTCTGGCCTTCTCCACAGACCTCAAATATATAGTATACTCTTTAAGACTATATTATGCCTTTAAAAAAAAGAATCAGAGAGCTCTAAGGAAAAAAAAGACTATATTATGCCTTATTTGGTTTCGTCTCTTCATGCATAGTGGATGGCACATGGGACATTAAGTTTCTGGAGCAAAGGTTAGAAATCTGTCAGGGTCCATTGGGCATCTTACACTTTGAATTCTCACCCTCAGTATACAAAGTTAGTAAAAAGAATGCCAGAGAAAAAGTTGAGAGGCAAAGTTAGTTTCTAAGTTAAAATAGTTATATGAGGGGCGCCTGGGTAGCTCAGTCGGTTAAGCGTCTGACTTCAGCCCGGGTCATGATCTCACAGTTCATGGGTTCAGGCCCCGCATCGGGCTCTGTGCTGACAGCTCAGAGCCTAGAGCCTGCTTCAGATTCTGTGTCTCCCTCTCTCTCTATTCCTCCCCTGCTCATGCTCTCTCTCTCTCTCTCTCTCTCTCTCTCAAAAATAAATAAATATTTAAAAAATTTTTAAAAAACATAGTTATATGATTGTTAATGTACTTATGATGCCATAGCAGGAAGAAAAAAAACCTTCAAATTAGCCTCAACATAGAACAACCATCATCCAAAATGTTTAACAGTTATAACACACTCTCTCTCTCTCTCTCTCTCTCTCTCTCTCTCTCTCTCTCTCTCATAGACACACAAACTGATGAATGATTTCACAAAAACAAGGAATTTCTAGAATGTGTGTCAATCTGGTGGTCCTTCTTTTCCTTCTAAAAGATCAAGAACATTAAATTCTTTCTTAACTCTCCAGAAGGAGAGAGAGAATGAGAAAGCAAGAGAAATGCTGGGAAGATATAAAAGTAAAGTTTGTTCAAGAAGATCAGTGAACAATAATGTCACCATTTTGCAGATGAGAAGAAAGAGAATCTCTTTTGGTTTTTATATATTCTACATCTCCATAAAAGTTACAGGCTCACAGATGATAGAATATATAAGTAAATATGAAAAGCCTATTGTTTAAATACTATTCAGTTGCCGTCAAGGAAGCTGAGATTATATTTAACTGTTCAGCAATTTGAATAGAATTTATTTCATAATGTATTTTTAATCATTTTGCTTTTAGAGAAATCTAAAATGAAGAATTTTTTAGATAGATATATAGATGGGAGTGTTAGAAACCACTTAAAGTTCTGGTATTCAATGTGGGTAGAAAGAGACAAGCAATACCAAATGCTGCTTTATTGAGGTTTATTCCTGTTTGGGTGTGTTACACATTTACAGATGTATTAGGAAACATATTCCACTGTGTAATTAATGCTAATTTCTGCTGATACTCCTTTGCCCAAAGCTGGATGGACATAGTGCTGCTAAAACATAATATCTCTTGATATCTTCACTCCCTATGACAATTGATTGTATTTAATTTTAAAAACTCCTAAAATTATTTTATTATTACTTAATAAAGCATTACTGTATTGAAAAGAAAGGAATAGTTTAATGTGGCCAAAAATTTCCTTAAAAGTGCCAAAGCTTGAATGAGAGAAGCTCAACTTCAAAGTCAATTAATAGATGCTAGATTAAGGAAGGAATGTAGACTCAGATTAAAATCTTTGGGAAGGAATGAATTCAGAAGAAGTATGAAGTATGTGATGTGTGAGGGAAATGGGGGAAGGGCAAAGTGATAGCACTGCCTTGCAGGTGGACTGTAACTGAGACAAAATATCAGAGAAAAGTATTCGGCAAGTTTACACCCTAAAAGACACCTATGATTTTATTAAGAATCTAATGAAACATTTAGTATGGACCGACTGACAGATTTCACTCTACAGGTTCTAGTATTTGTCTTATGTTTTGATGATTTTGCTGTTTGTTTTGTTGCAGTTTTTCGGTCATCGTATCGTTGTGCCCACAGATTGGTCTCTTACAACTCTTACAACAGTTATACTCCTAGTCTTCAGATTCACACTGATTACTTTGTATCCAGGATGATGTGTTAATTTTAATAATCATCCACTTTTCAGTAAAGACAATTATTATACAAGAAATGCAGAATTGTCTGTGATATATAAACACTAACAAGGAGCATGACTTCCCTTGGGCTTATGAAGTGTGAAAGAAACTAAAATCATGGTCATTCTAAGTACACTTAATAGACACAGAGCATATCAGGCATATCACTTCCTCCTTCTCACAACCTTCAACCTCAGGAGACCCCTGTCAACACTCTTTCCTGATGAAGGTAATGGGAAGAAAGGGTACTAACATTTCTTGGAAACCCTGGAGGACTGTCTTCCATTTTTTCTCCTTATGAAATTATGTTTTTCTCTAAAGTTTAGCTGACTGAGAATGATTTTTAAATGATCACTATAGTCAATAAACTATGCCAACAACCAGTAAGCACATGAAGGCCGAATACTAATATTTATAGATAATGTTTCTTTATAAATCTTATTTATAAGATTTGTATGAATTTCTGAGCATTCATTAATCTGTTTCATTAATGATAAAATGTTTCATCAACTCTGTTAAAAAATTACATCAGAAATTAGAATTTTTACCATGAGAAATGTTACCATGTTACCAGTTTTGTGTTTGTTTAACACAAAGCCTATTATCTCTTACATAATTTTGTTTGCTTTGTATCTGTTAACAAGGGCAGACTTAAGCAAAATCTGCTTCAATAAAATTTGTATTTAAACACTGATAAACAACACATTGATTTGTCAAGAGTTTGGTTACTGAACTTAATAAGTGTTGTATTTGAGGAGAATCAATTGTTAATTGTATGTATAATGAAATAAGATAATTAATTAAACATATTTTAATAATATCTATTCAGAACTCCCAGAACAGGAAACATCTTGCTGTTATAACTAGTTAGGGGTATGGATTCTTTTGTATTTTGTAAAAATATAAAAATATATCTTGTAAAAGGAAAAGGAGACACAGTGAGATAAATATAGCCAGTTACTTATTAGATGCTATTTCTCCTTGACCTAGGGGATATAGGCAGGAAAGAACTCATGTAGAGGAAGCAAAAAGGGAAGATTAAGATCATGAAAGAAAAACTTTCAATTCACTATTTTGCTTGGATCCAGACCTAAAGAACCTTCATGAGTCAATCCTTCAGTGGGGGAAGAATAGCTTTTGCTATATACTTTTTAGTGATAAAAATTCTTTGTTTTTTAAAAGTTCTGAACTGCCAATCTGATATTCTCCCCAACTCAAACTAAAATTAAGAAACAGAGATATATGACAATAGATATTAAAGCATTTTGTTATTCTTGTGAATAATTTTCCAAAAACCTGAACCTTAAATTCTGCTAAACAAAACCAATGATTCCAATCTGATTCTCTGTTTAGTCTACAGCTCATCTTTGGGGCAAGCATTTCAAGAACAAATGTCAATTACTAGCTGAAAAACTACTGTATGCCAGGGATGTAGAAACTTTAAAAAATATTGTAGAACTCATCTCTAGTTACTGTAACTAATATAACAATAACACAAGAAGAAAGAAAATTTTACTTCCAAAAAGAAAATTCATGGCTACAAATCATCCATTTTCTACTTTCTGTATTTGCCATTTTCCTTTCAAAAGAATCTGAAATAAAATAGGCTCCACTATGCCATCATCATCTTGACTCATGGCCTTCACTGCAATAATCACAATCATTTTATGCCCAAATGACAGACCTCTCTGACAGTGTAATATTTGGGGTGGTGCACGAAGAGTTTGTCCATATTGATGGCAGCTTCAGAATCTTAAGTGTCTAGCAACATCATTTCTCGGTCATCACCAGCATTCTGGGCAAAATGGCAATGTAAGTGAAATTTGTTCCAGGTGCTTTTCACTTTCTTCCTCCTCAAGTACTGCTTACAAGCACCAATCTGCTTTCAACCCTCCTTTTAAATCCACTCACAGATGACAGATTCTCTAAGGTGGCCTCTTGATTTTCAAAGCCACCATCCCTTTGTGATCTATCAAGGCCCACTCTTTCTAAAGTAACTATAACTATACTCCAAAATCACTGATTCTCATACCATAGAACTTCATTTTTTCTTCTATATATATATGGAAGGGAGATTCATTAAAACCAATGTAGATTTCATTCTCTAATCTGGATCTTGATATTTTTCTTTTAGCTTCCCAATCTGAATTATGTTCTCTGTTTGTTTATCAATATGGATAATTGTGGATGTTATCAATAGATATTTTGATTGTTAGTGATAATTTAGAGTTGTCATGCTTGGGACATCAAAAATTATGGCTGATGTTAATAAATTAATAGCTAACATATTTTGAGCACTTAGTATACCTCGGGTACCTAAGGTACCCTATACATATTATCTTACCTAAAACTTGCAACAATTCTTGGGTAGGTAAAATTACCTGTATTTTATATTATATTATGTTCCCCTTTCAGTTGTAATTTGATTTAATTGTTCCAAAATTTTGGCTGAAGCAGAAGGAGCTTCACAGTATTCTCCCCAGTCACCCCTTCTTGGCATTGTGCCAAGGTGTTTCTGACTCAATGAAAATGTCAAAGTTTCACAGTAATAATAGATAGGGAGACCATTATCCCAGTTTGAGGCAATGCCTATTTATACCTGTAGTCTGGGTGTGACCATTTATTGTCCAAACTAGGGCACTTGAGATTGAAAGCGTTCTACTTTAAACAATAAATTATGTGGTCACCTTGATAATAGCTAACATTTATTACATGAGAGAAACATATTAAGTACTTTACACGTAATGTATTAACTTAATTTTCACAACAACTTTTTGAGACACATACTATTAATAATTTTAGTACTTTTTTACAAATGGAGAAGGTGAAGAACAAAGAAGCTTAGTAAGTGCTGGAAGTCAGATAGGTAGTAAATGTTACAAATCTAGACCATGTGCTCCAGAGTCTATGCTTTAATTCTACCAAGTTTGAAAACTGTTCATCATAAGCTCTGTTTTATTTCTAAGCTCTCATCCTGCTATTGCAAATGAGAACATGCCTTCAACAGTCTCTGTTTGGTCTCTTCCTGAAATCATCTCTCCTTGTCACTCTACTTCCAATAATGTTACTACTGTTCATTCATTCGCTCAGCCACGGTAAGCAAAATGTGCTTCAGTTCAACACCATGTTGAATCTTAAGTGTCTAGCAACTTCATTTCTCGGTCATCTCAGCCTAATCTCCCAGTCATTTACAACTTCGCAGGCATCCTTGACTTCTTCCATCCTCCCCAATGCAAATTTTATAAATTCTTTGGAAGTCTTGAAAGTCAAAAATTAATCAGATGGCTATAGTCTAACAATGAAAAATAATAAGTATTGGCAAGGATATGGAGTAATGTGGCCTTCATGCAATGTTAGTCAGAATGTAACATGGTGGAACTCCATTGGAAAAAAGATGGATAATACCCTGAAAAGTTAAATGCAGGATTTCCATATGACCTAGGACCTCTAATTATATTCTCAAGAGAATTGAAACATACGTCCAAACAAAACTTACATATGGATAGTCATAACAGCATTATTTGTAATAATCAAAAAGTAGAAACAACACAAATAATATGTCAATTGATGAACGGATAAACAAAATGTTGTGTATCCATAAACAAAATGTTGTGTGAGCCATACAAAAGAATGAACTAATGATATGTTATACTAAGTAAAAGAATCCAGACACAGAGCCCCTATGCTATATGATTTTATTTGCATGAAATGTCCACAATGGGCAAATCCATAGAGACAGAAAGATGAGTGGTTGTGAGAGGTTGAGGATGGAGGATGGTGATTGACTGCTAATGTGTCTCAGGTTTCTTTTTGGAGTGATGAAAATATTCTAGAGTTAAATAGTGGTTGCACAGTCTTGTGAATATCCTAAAACCACTGAATTGTACACTTTAAAATGGCAAATTTTATAGTATGTGAAAAATTAATCAGAGAAAAATGTATGACAAAGTGAAACTTTAATTTTCAATCTGATTTTTAACAAACTAAAATAACATGTTTATTTGAATTGTTGGGGAAAATAATTCATCATGTTTGTACATGATAGTTTTACAAAGTATGTTTGCTAAGTAATCCAGTATTATTTAAGTATCACCATCTATTAATTAATTAACTTTTAAAATAGTTTTAGAATTATTTTGATTTAGTCAGTTGCCTATTAATTGCCACTAAGAAACAGCCATTAAAAATGGACTCATTAAAATCTTGGAAACATCATGATAAACTCAAAATATTATAATCTGTACAGAAACATTTAAATAAAGTGTATTGATTTTTAAATTAACATTTTATATGATAAATATTTATGATAAATACTTTTTATTATACCATAATTATATTAACTTTAGGGAAAGCTTACACAATTGTTAATATCTCTGCCATTATCTCATTTTATTTGTAGTAGGAGAATGAAAACATCTTATAATATTATGTTGATTTCGATAATGATTGATTCCAAAGTCTTAGTCAAAATGTCTAAGGAAAAAGAAATAGAAGTTTCCTGTTCAATAATCCCAAATAAATCAATAAATAAGTTGATTAGCTATTGAAAAATTAAAGGTCCACTTAATTTAGAGAGGAGTCTTTAAAGATTTTTGTTGTTTTTATTTTTTTATTACTTATTTAAAGAATGACAAAATTCAGTATGATACCACATAGCTTTAATGGGTGGGAATTTACAATGGACATTTTAAGTTCAATATAAAGTTTCTATTAATAACAATCTAAAGAACAGTATTAAATGGTGTGACTTTGCTTTAGTTTTTACACGTGGGCTTTTTCTAAGGTCTAACAGCTAACTTTTGTGATTCCAGTAGTATCCTGCCAAGTCCCATGGTATAGGCACAGACAAAGGTTCGTCAGAGCAGAAAGCTTTCTTTTGGGTTTTCATACAGTACTTACCTTGCATTCAGCCAAGGTAAGCAAAAATGTGTTTCAGCTCCATTGTGTGTTCAGCCCAAACTGGCTGTGCGGCTCTGGCTCTCCGATTTGTGGTCCACCGATTCCCCAGCTGCTGCTGGGCCTTCTTGTCCTGGCTAATAATAGGAGTCAGCTCTACTCAAAATTTTGCTATTTGTAACGGAAGCAGTTTTTGTTACTCAGGGAATTACTTTTAAGTAATTTGTTTGCAAATCAGCTGCGATGAGACTTTAGTGTCCACTAACATTAAAGGTATAGGCCCTTGAGACATTTGTAGTCCAGTTCTCCTTTAGACCACAGTGAAAGCATTGATAAGAAGGGCTGCAGAGGAAAAGGCAGGAAAATTCAAGAATGCACTGTGTGTGTGTGTGTGTGTGTGTGTGTGCATGCGCGCGCGCGTGTGTGTGTATACACAGACCTCTTGAAGCTAAATCTATGCTTTCCTCTTTCTAAAAATCATATGCTCCCCCTTTCTAAAAATATATATATTAAATATATATTTATATGTTATAAATATAATTTATAGTATATATGACAGTATATAATTTATTATATATAATATACTGTATATAAAATATTTTTAAGAAAGGGGGACCATATTTTCTACTTCTCTTCACTCACCTACCCATATAGCAAACCACTTACATAGTTCCTAAACCAACAAGATAATCTTTAAGGGATATCAATAGAAAGTCCTTACTAGAAAGTACTATCTACCAGTTCTTAATGGTTTCTCTGTTCTCCTTTTCTGTGAAACTAGTTCAAAGCTTTTTTTTTTTTAATAAGTACATGGGTAATACAAGTGACCATCTCAGAGACAAAATCTTTTTTTTTTTTTTTAAACTTTATTGTTTATTGTCAGGTTGGTTTCCATATAACACCCAGTGCTCTTCCCCACAAGTGACCTCCACCAAAGACCATCACCCCCCTTTACCTTTCCCCCTTCCCCCCTCAGTTTGTTTTCAGTATTCAAGAGTCTCAGAGACAAAATCTTAAGCGTGAGAGCCTCTTTCCACAGCAATTAAGTCTTGCCAGACATTGAAATGTTTCAAGGTTGGGGAGGAATTGTGGTTGTCTATTCTGGTAACTCTGTCAGGGACCAGCTGACTAGTGCCTTGGTCCCTTTAATTGATCCATTCTTAAGTCTAAATCCAATATTTCTAGGACATGAGTGTCATTTTTTTTTTTTTTTTTGGTTTTTCCTTAGCTATGTCTGGTCTAAGCCTAGGTAAGATGGTTATAGAAATGAGGAAGCCTTATAAAAGACAATAACTAAGTTTTGTCTGTTTTAAATAATGCTTGTTTGGAACAATGGTATCATATTCTACCTGGTAGAATAGAAAACGAAACTGGGCTAGAAGTTTGAGAATAATTTTATTTTTCAGTCTCAATTGAGCTGTTTACAATTGTGTGAGGTTGTGGTCACTTACCCTCTCTAAGCCTCAGTGTCCTCGTATAAAATGGGAACAATAATATATAACTTGGTTTGAATAATAAATGGGATAATGTGTTTTAAAATAATCATTTAAATTCTTTCTAAATATAAATGTATCGCTGTCCTTTGATCTTCTTCCCTATCTTAAATTATCCAGACTCATTTCCTGTTTGGCAATCCACATGTTTATCTTTTACACTTTTCTCATAAGCAAACACTGATTGTTTTGTTACTGTAGAAGATGAAACCCAGATATCATGCTCAGTTATAGTAATTATGTAACTATAGATTTTGGCCTTTCTTGATCTTCTTTATAAAATGACCTTTTAGGGGTGCCTGGGTGGCTCTGTCAGTTAAGCATCCAACTTTGGCTCAGGATATGATCTCACAGTTCATGGATTGAAGCCCCACGTCAGGCTCTGAACTGTCAGCTTCGGATTCTTTGTCACCCTTTCTCTCTCTGCCCCTCCCCTGCTTGTGCTCTCCCTCTCTCTCTCTCTTTCCCTCTCAAAAATAAGTAAACATTTGAAAAAAATAAACTTTTAATGTTTTAATGTGAATATCTTGATTGTAAGTTGCCTCATACTCTTTGAATGACTGAAGTCTTGGGGCACTTGGGTGGCTCAGTGGGTTGAGCATCCGACTTCTGCTCAGGTCATGGTTTCCTGTTCATGGGTTCAAGCCCCGCATTGGGCTCTGTGCTAACAGTTCAGAGCCTGGAGCCTGCTTCAGATTCTCTCTCTCTCTCTCTCTCTCTCTCTCTCTCTCTCTCTCTCCCCCCCTCCCCTGCTTCTGCTCTGTCTCAACAAAATAAATAAAATAAAACTTTAAAAAAAATTTTAAAAACTGACTGAAGTCTGAATTAAAGCAAGGCAACTCGGAGTAATTTAATTAATGTTAGAAGGATGATAATGTATGGTACCAATTTCATAATTGTCTGATGGCTTGGAATTATTCTAGTTTGCTTCATAAGGCAATTAATTAGTTATTAATATATTTTATGATTTTGTTGAAATTTCTAAAATCAGCCTAGTGTCTTACATTTAGTAAGTGCTAAACAAAATTTATTAAATGAATATTGATTTTTTCATACTCAGTTTGTTCTAAGATGTTTTAAGTGTTTTACAGGAAGACATACAATGCATAAGAAATGTTTTAACTGTAATGGTCTAGTGAGAGCAAAATAATCTGTTGAATCCATATGAATAAATGAATGAGAGTAAATCTGCAACTCTCACATAACCTTTAGGGATTGTTCAACATGAGAAATATCTATCAATCCATTAGGAAAAATTTCAAACAACATATGGCTCTCAACTGCTATGCATGACTCAAAAACACAAATGGTACTCAACTGCTATGCAAGCTTCATTAACAATAAATAACTTATTAATAGTAAATCACAAGCCAAATCCAAAATCAAATTTGAAGGAATTCCTGACTTCTTTCTCAAAGCAATGAAACTCTTCCATTAACTGTCTTTGACTACACTTACACAAGCAAATAAATAAAAGTGCAGCAAATCTGTCTTTAATTTGACTGTATAGATCAATAATTTGATTCTTGAAGTTTCCTTGCCTACTTTTATGTGAAAATTTACGGTCTTATTTGTAGAGTTGAATAACAAGAGAATAAAATCCTTTTGTTTTCTCTAATACTCATATTTCTGACAAGACTTGCAGACATTTTATCTGGGAGCTGAGTAGATCATTGATATAAATTATGTGTAGACCTGTGTTTACATATTTATTACATACAAAGAGTCAGTCACTCCAAAATTATTTATTGATCACTCCCAATATGCCAGGACTCTTTAAGGTGCTTGGAATACAGCAGTAAATGAATGTGGCACTCCTGTGAAAAATTACTTGCAAGGGGAAAGTGCAATACTACAGAGTAGAATGTTTTTGTTCGTGTATCATACTTTTCATTACTGACACATTAATTTCTTACTGTAGTCAGTTATCGACTACTAAAATCATTTACTTCTTGATTGTTTTGTTATAGCAGTTCAATATTTCGCATATATTTAATGTACTAGGAGCCTAGCTCCCCTATTTTAAATTAGACCTCTCTTAAGTTCCCTCTCTATTTTGTCAAATTACTACTGGGATAAACTGTCTGAATCTCTTCTGGACTGTTTTATGGTTATAAAAATATAGTGACCACACAATGTGCTTTGGCACAACAAAGGGCCATTTTTGGTGCATGTGGTGGTTCATGTCAGTTTAGAAAAACAAACTTTCTATGTCAATATATTATTCTGAGGTGCTGCACAATCATTCTGTTCTTTTATTCCATAATTACAAGATTTCTTAGGATAACTTATGTAAATAAATGGCATTATTTATCATAATAATGAAAAGTGAAAACAGGTGTATCATTAGGAAATAAAATATGTCCATTTATTAGATTGGATATTTTGAATCCATCAAAAAAGATACTTACAATATTTGAATATATACTAAAACTTTAAAAATGTGGGAATTGCCCATAACATAAATATTAGTGCAAAAAACAAGACATATAACTATATGTCAACTGTATGACATTAGAATACAATACACCAAAATATTACTGAGGCATATTATGTGTAATATAATTTTATCCTCACACCTCCTAATATTTTCCAAATTTTCTACAAGCATTTATTAATATTCATGTTTGAAACTTATGACTATTTATAAGTAATCATCCAAATATCAAATTATTGAAAATAAACACTTTTATGATTAGTAACACTTTCAAGTAGGAAAAAGTCTATTTAGGAGCTGATTTATAACTAGTACCACAGTATTGACTTTATGAGTTGATCCACACAAATATTCATTCACTCAACAGATATTTATTAAGTTCCCACGATATGACAGGTACTGCTCTAGGTAATGAAGATGCACTAAAAAAAAAAAAAAAAGAATTACAGTATCTGTCCTCACAGAACCTATGTTGCAGTAGGGAGAATGCAAAAAAAAGAACCTTATGGTAAAATCTGTAGTGTGTTTTGATGATAAGTGCTATAACAAGAGGGTGATAGAGATGACTATGTGAGGAAAATTTTGAAGGTTCAAGTAGGGTAGTCAAGGAAAACCTCCACCAACAGGGAACATCTGATCTAGGACTTGAAGTAGATGAGGGTACAAGCTGAACAGATTTGGAGGAAGAGTATTCCAGGAGGGAACAAGAACACAAATCCTGTCATTGAAGCATTTCTAGTGCATTGGCCAGTATTGGTCCACTGTGACTGGAGCAGAATGATGGAAGGTGATGGGAGAGATGAAATAAGAGATGCAACATGAACCAGATAAATTAGGGCAATGCAACCATTATATGGACTTGGATTTTTTCTGCTAATTACATGTGAGGTCATTGGAGGGTTTAGAGAAGTGATATGATGCAGCTAACTGGTAAATGATCATTCTGGCTGCTCTAATAAAAATGGACTATGAAATTTAATAAACTTCACAGAAAATAAAGAAGCATGAATGCTGTACTCTATATTGTTTACCTAATATATAGATATTACATATACAAATATGATTTGATGTTCTTTAAAATAAGATATTGATAAATTACAGGGGGAGCCTAATGCTATTTATCGAAACTTTCTAAGACTATGTGAGATTTCTCTGTACCAGGTATAGTATGTGTACTGTTTTTACTATTATTATTTTGTCTGTTATTAATTGACTTCTATTAACAATGCCTATATATATTTCTCTCTGATTCATGCTATTTACATGTAACAAGTACATGAATTCTAAGTCTCTCTGCCTACAATTTTTATCAATCAGGGCCTTGTTGGAGAGAAAAAAATAGCATTCTTAGAGGAAATGACACAAGAGAGTTTAATTAAGGGGCCATTTGCAGATGTGTACCAGTACTAAGAGATATCAACAAGGATGTTAGAACTAGGGTAGTGAAAATGGGGAGCTGTTGCCATCTCTAGGTATGGGGGGGCTGGATGGTAACTGTAGATATAATAAAGGAACGATTTCAAAGATTATAGCCTTAATGGATATGCACAGTTGACCCACAGGGACCAGCACTTCCCTTTAAAAAAAAAAAAAATTTACCCCAGGGTGTAGTTCAGCCAGAAACCAGGAGTCAAGGAAATCCATCCATGTAGTCCACAGTCAGCCTCCCAAGACACAGAGCAAGGCAGGAAAAGGTGGAGCACAGATCTGGAGAAGCAAATTTAAAATGTATAGTGTCGCAATCAATAAAGATAATAAATATCTGTTTTCATCAATGGTACTTCCAAACTCTAGCCCTGTCTTCTTGCACTGCTGTAACACATAATCTGTAGATGAGGAAATAATCTATAGATGAGAGAATAGTTGTGATATAGCTTTCTTTAATTCAGGTTCTACAAAATTCATTATAGGCAAATAGAACTGTACCTTTTTTTAGCATAAGGGTGAGAGATATTTTACAACTTAATTTTTGGAAATAAATTGAACAATTTTATAGTTTAGTACTCTCTGCTGGCTCTTTTTTCACTAGTAAAGAAATTATTGTTTTTTGGAACAATCTATGTCACTTGATGATTGACTCTTTACATCATATACCACATGCATGTGAAGATTACTGTCGTGATACTTTTTAAAACCCATGGGAAAACATAAATGACTACTCTTTTCTGCTTAACATTTTTATTGTACATATATAACACAGGGTATGAGTTTTTTAAATGTTTAATAGGATCACAGCAAACAAGTATAACAGGAAACACAAAAAATCTAAGGACTTATGAATAAATGAAAGAGTTTATATAATTAAATACAGGTTTGCTATAGAATTCTAAGCAGCCATTATTCTTAGTAATAATTCATTAATATATTTCACAGTTACTGAACTTCTGTTTTTAGGCTTTGTTAATATATATATATATGTGTAACAATACGATTAATGTCCACAGTATATTAATAATTGTAAAAAGCAACTTCTCGGGTGATATATGTAAATTCAACTAACATTTTGGGGATAATGACACCACAAAACACTGCTGAGAGAAAGTAAAGAACTACTCCATTCTCTCTTAGCTTTCCTCCTTAGATGCTCATTACATGATCTTAGACTAGTTGATATTGTTCCAGAGGTCGCTGAGGCTCTTTTCTTTTATTAATATTTTGTGTTCTCCATATTATTTAGATTTGATAATTATTTTCCACTGTCTACTAACCCTTTATTCTGTACTCTCAAATCTGTTAACTCTTCCAATATTTTTAAATTTACTGTAGATATTGTACTTTCCACTTCTGTAATGTTTTATTTTATTCATCTATATATTTAATATAGAATATATTCTGCCTGCTAATTCCAATGTATGGCTCATCTAGTCTATTTCTATTGTCTGCTTTTATTAATACCTAAATTATAGCTTATATTTTGTTTCTTTGCAAATCTATTATTTTTTTAATTATAGCTTAAATGTCGTAGATGATATACTGGAGGAGTATGGGTTTTTTTCTAATGGGTGTTGATTTTTATTCTGGTTGGTAGTTAAATTACTGTAGATTATTTTAGTTTAAGCTTTGTTAGATTACTGTTATTTCAATCTTGAATTTTCAGAATGCAAACCCTATTGGAGGGTGTGTCCTTAGCTCTAAGGAAAAAAGGTATTTCTAGGCTTTTGATGGAATGCCCATAGTGCTCAGCAACATGTCTCCACTCTTCAACATTTCTCAGCCTTGCATGATTTTTTTCTATCACTGCTTAATTCTTAGCCCCATATCAGATTTCTGCTAAGCACATATTCTTAATTCTGCCCTGGATAAAGCATTCAAGATAAATTCCAATGAAGACTTTTGGGACCATTGTTATGCTGAATTCTTTCCTTTAAAAAAATAGTTTAGGGGTGCCTGGGTGGCTCAGTCAGTTAAGCGGCCAACTTCAGCTCAGGTCACGATCTCGTGGTTCAGGAGTTCGAGCCCTGCATCAGGCTCTGTGCTGACAGCTCAGAGCCTGGAGCCTCCTTTGGATTCTGTGTCTCCCTCTCTCTTTGCTTCTGCCCTACTCACACTCTGTCTCTGGCACTCCCAAAAATAAATTTTAAAAAGTAGTTTATTTATTTTGAGAGAGAGAGCAAGCACAAGAGGGAGAGGTCAGAGAAAGAATCCCAACCAGGCTCCTCGCTGCCAGGCTGCCAGAGCAGAGCCCGATGTGGGGCTCAAACTCATGAACTGTGAGATAATGACCTGAGCTGAAACTAAGAGCCCAACGGTTAACTGACTGAGTCACCCAGAGCACCCCTGCTGCTGAATTCTTTATTCTCTGATGCTTTGTTCTGTGAATTAGCCTAAAATGACACGTCTAGTTGGTGACAGAGTTTTTCTAAAGTCAGGGTTAATGGTCCTTCCACTTTATCATTGCCTTACTAACTCTGCTTTGACATCTTTGAGATTAGTACATAATTTAGTGCATAAATAGAAGATGATTCATACTTCCAAGGCATTTTTGGTGATGAATTCATAAAAAGGTTCTATCTTAGTTATTTCCCATTATCAGGAAGAAACTCTGCACAGACTAACCTATCTACTCCTTCTATAGAATCTTTTATATAGTCTTTTGTTCATTGCTTTTATTATTATTTTATTATTAGTGTTAGAAGGTGGAGGGAGTCAGGAAAATATCCTTCAGACTGAGAAAGCACTTTCAGACCAAAAAGATAAGCACGCCACTCTATACCATTTACAGAGTTTTATTCAAGGTAACTTACTGCCAGGAGGGAATGAAACAGACAGGCTATCCATGACACTATACACCTATTTTCCACCCCAATCCAGACCTCAATCCATACGTTTTATAGAGTGGTGGGCTTTGTAGTGAGGTCAAAGGGTAGTTATTTAAAGTGGTGCTACCTGTGCACCAGTCATGATAACTTTGCAAGTTATCTAAAGGGCAGCCTCTGTGCACCACTTTACAGAAAATCAGACAAATCTTCCTTCCTAACCATTCTGGTTAGGGCAACATTATCCTCCACGGGGCCTGAAACACGTATCCCTTGTGCTGTCAATGAGGGAAGTCATTGAGTGGACATGAACAAGATGGAGGGCTCAAAGATGGAGCCAGTCTTGTCAGAGCTTCTGCAAATCATCATAAAAATCTTTACTTTCTATATTGTTTTCATTATTATAAAATTAACTGCAATTAATAAAATCCATTCCTTAAAATCAGTTATAAATATATTAATCATATAACTTTCATAATTTTGTGAATTTTACATTTTATTTCATTGAAATGACATTAAAAACCTGAAATTAAGGGACAGTAATTGGGAAAACAATAATTTATTCAGGCTGAAAGTCAAATTTGCTTTTTGGTTTTTATTAATTTTCCTACCATAAAAAACCCTATATTAAAATTGTTGACACATTCCAGTACAAGTGGAGTCATACAGCTGACTAGTAATATCAAGTAATGAGAGATCTGAAACTCTGGATCTAGGTTAATTTTGACAAGTAATGGTTATTCATTTTAGAACCATCAGAATATAGAGAAAATATTTTGCTTTTTTGTCCTGCTCTATAATTATATCTGGGGATAATAAAGAGTCATAATATACCCTAAAATCATACTACTGTATACAGATAATATCTTAAAATAAGAAATTGCTTTATAATATTTTATCACATTTTTCTCTCCACTATGATTAAACTTCTGAAATATTTTGATTAATATGATATTTTATTAATATGTGGGAAATTAATATTTGAAAACATTAATAGATTCTTACTAAGATGAAAATTTACAAGTGCTTAAAATGTGATCTAATTTGTTCTGGCAAGCACTGTTCCAGGTACAGATGATATATGAATGAAAAAGACTACATTTCTTCCCCCGTGGAGATTCTCTTATCTGGAAATAAAGACAATAGAATATTTATTATTATTATCATTATAAATGTTCTATTTTTACCCACACAGATATGTTCTATAGAACTCAAATTGAGCTTTATTTATTTATTTAACCTCTCAAGATGTCATTTCTTACCAGTGTCCTTGAAAATTTTTTCCACAAAATGAGTATGTTGGAGTTTCCTTTTCTAATAGGTGGGCTACATGTTGATATTTTTTTAAATGTTTATTTATTTATTCTTAGAGAGAGAGAATCCCAAGCAGTCTCCTCATAGACAGGAACATGGCTTGATCTGATGAACAATGAAATCATGACTTGAGCAGAAACCAAGAAAGAGTCTGATGCCTAACTGACCAAGCCAGCCAGGTGCCCCTAGGCTATTTTTTTCTCATTTTCTTGATCTGAGGAAAATAATTATTTTTTCTTTCATGTTTAGTTTTTTTAATTCTACAAAATTAATTAGACCCATTCTCTCCATAGTCTTTGTTGAACCACATTCTGATTTTTAATCTTTCCTCATAAATCCATCAACCTCAAGTCTTTAATCATTTTCATTACTTTCCTTTCAACTCTATCCAGTTTTTCTACATATTTCTAATAATGATGATCTTAGAAATGAGTTCATAATCCAGGTGTGAGCTCAACATAGTTCTGTAGACAGAACCTGTCATTTCCATACTTTATGACATAAGTTTACCGCCAAAAGAAGAAGGTTCCTTTTCTTCTAGTAAATATTTAAATTTTGGAGCTCTGCATGGCTTTGACATGGGCCCTCTTTCTCTTCTCATTCACCATTATTGCTCTAGCAATATTGTCTTCTATGACTTCTAAAACCATTCATATCATGGCCACTTTCAAATGTGTATCTCCATCACAGACTTCTTCCTGTATTTTATATAACAATATGACAAAATAAAATAAAAAGAAGAAAAGCAGGATTTAAAAAAGTTGGTAACATTTTTTGAATGTTTACTATGTGCTGACTATCTTTAGACAATTTATATGTATCAATTTAATCTCAAACAACTATGATGAAAGGTACGGTTATTTTTATTTTATAGAATAAGGAATTGATACAGGCGAGTAATATTATATGAATTCATTTCTCTCCATACATTAGTATGCTGTTTAAAGTGAATTTATCCAAAGAACAGCTAACTTTTAAAAATACAAATTGCTGGGGCACCTGGGTAGCTTAGTTGGTTGAGTGTCTGACTTCAGCTCAGGCTGTGATCTCATGGTTCATGGGTTCAAGCCCTGTGTCAGGCTCTGTGCTGACAGCTTGGAGCCTGGAGCCTGCTTTGGATTCTGTGTCTCCCTCTCTCTGCCTCTCCCCCACTCATGCTGTGTCTCTGTCTCTCAAAAATGAATAAACGTTAAAAAAAAATAAAAAAATTAAAAGCACAAATTATTATTTTCCTGCCAGTAATAATTCAATGATTTCCTTTTGCTTTAGGCCAAACTCTAAAATTCTTAACATTGCATAAATGGCCCTGTGAGCACCATGACATAGAGATTGTGTCTGTGGTTTGCTATAGTATCCCAAGAGCCTACAATAATGTTTGGCAGTCTGAATGGTCTGACCCTCTCTGATTTCTTATTCTCTCCTTCTGAATTTCTGTCTCCTTAGCCTTTAAGCTCTAACTACATTCTTCTTACAGTTCTTCAGATAAGAAAACTCTTCCAGGTTCAAGACCTTTGATAAGCTGACTGCTCTTCTAGAATGTTCTTTATTCCCATCATTGTTAGTTAAATCAGATTTGGCAGACAGTTTAACTGTTGCTTTTTTAGGAAACCCCAGTGGTGTGGGGAGCCTGGCTGTACCAGGTTGCAGAAGTTGATTATGTTCATTATCTTCAACTCCAATGATATTGCATTAGTATCTTAAAATTGACCATGGTGAGGGTGTTTATAGCTCAAAAATAGGCAAATGCTACATATGAGGACTTACTTCCCTCCCCTCTGGCAAGAGCCTATTGTTGAATATCTAATAGCACACCACTGAGGGAGTTCAGCCTAATTTCCGATGACTACATTTGATAATTTGTCATTCAGTTAACACAGTTGTAATTATGTAGTTATATCATTAAAATATCCTCCTTTAGAGCATACGAATTATGTCATTTTTTATTACCATGTCCCTACTAACTAGAAGAGTATCTGGCACTAAAAAAAAATATTTGCTGAATGCAAAAATGAATTATTACTTCATCTGTAGAAATTTCTATATTTATTTAGACTTCAAGAGTTGCAGAACAGTTGATATATTAGTTATCCATTGCTGCATATCAAATTGCCACACACTTAGCTGCTTAAAATGGTAGACATTTATTATCTCAAAATTTCTCTGAGCCAATAGTCTAGACAGTTTCACTGCGTCCTCTTCTTCAGACGTCACAAGACAATGGTCCAGGGTTTCATTTTGAAGCTTCATGGGAAGAATCTGTTTCCAAGCTCATTCAGGATGCTTTTGTGATTCACTTCCTATAGTTGTAGGAGCAGCAAGGCTTCTTCCTTGTTGTCAGCTGGAAACCCTTCCTCAGCAACTAGAGGCCTCCTGTAGTTCCTAGAGGCCACCTGTAGTTCCTTGAACATAGGAAGTCCCAACATGGTCCCTTACTTTGTCAAGGAAGCAAGGAAAGTTTCTACAGTGTCTACTATCAAGAAAGTCTTAGATAGTGTAATGTAATCTCAGGAGTGACCTTCCATCAGCTTTTCTGGTTCAGTTGGTTAGAAGCAGCCACAGGTCCTATCTATACTAAAGGGGATGGTATCACAAAGATGTGAATGCCAGGAGGAAGATTAGGGGGATGGTGGGTGAGACTTATCATCTGATCTGCCTGCCATAGTGGGAGAAAATTATAATAAAGACTCATTAATTTAGGAAACATAAAAAAGCTCATTATTATTGTACCTAATTACATAATAAATGGCTGTAAAATTAGAAGATTAGAAGTGAACATGTAAAAATGCCATAAATATCAATTAGAGCTACATTCAGGACTACTTGATTACTAGTTCTTTTAAAAACAATAATGCATTGTGACACCTGGGTGGCTCAGTCAGTTGAACATCGGACTTCAGCTCAGATCACAATCTCATGGCTTGTGAGTTCTAGCCTTGCATTAGGCTCACTGCTGTCAGTGTAGAACCCGCTTCAGATCCTTTGTCCCCCTCTCTGTCTGCCCCTCGCCTGCTCACACTGTCTCCCTCAAAAATAAACATTTAAAAAATAATGAATTTTCATTAGTTTTGTTTCATTTTCACTCAGTGAAAAGAAATATATGCTTCTAGAATTTTAACTTAAATCTCAGCTTTTTAATAAAAAGACAAGTGTTTTCCTTTTTTATAGAATTACCATTAAATTCAAGGACCCAATATTATAACCTTAGTTTTAGCTTGTAAGGCCCTTCTAGCATCTATGATTGCTGGTCACTAAAAGGTATCAATTGTAGAAATGTATCCATAGAAAACATTTGATCTCTTTGATCTTGGTTGCACTGGTCTATGAGAAATAATATGAGAATCTGAATGTAAGAAATTCAATAGGTTTTTTTTTTTAAATTTACTGCAAACTGTAAGTGATGAAGACAATTTTCATTCAAACTATGTTCCCTGTGCCTGACTCACATTGGGAACTCAGAAGTATTTACTGCATGAATGCTGATATGTATTCAAACCCTGGTTTCCTTGCTCCATCTTTAACACTTTAACCTTGCCTGTCTCAAACAAAGATGGTGTAAATACATGGAAAATCAAGAGGAAAAAAAAAAGGAAAAATAATGTAGGAAACAATACACTTTCTTGTCTTGATTATATTTGGCTAAACATATACCTTATACGTTTACTTTAAAATGGCAAAAATAATACCCACTTCTTTCTAACAATAGAGGTCCTAAGATATAAGTTGCCTATTAAAAATTCAATATAGAATACCTTTATGATATTATTCTAAATTCATTTTTGACGTGTTTAGTTATTCCATTTCAAGACAGAAACTGTATAAAAATACTTCTGCTCTACTTCACTCATGCCAAATAAATATTTGCACCTTATCAGAATTGGCAAGGACTGAAAGCAATTAACTATTTTGCAGTAAATACCGATCTGAATAACAGAGAGAGAAAACCATTGCAATTCCTGAAGTTCATAACAGTAAAGTGCAAACAGTTTGTAATAAAAAATGAAAAACTTGTACATAATATGTTTTAAATCTCTCTGCCAAACTGTTTTAACATCTGCCACAACTGCTAGGCATTTGTGAACTTTTCATTTGCTTGAGTAAATTGATAACCATGTGGTAATGAGTCTGTCAACTGATAATGCTGTGTCAGGTGGATGAAAAAGCTCTGGTTTCCAAAACTCACTTGCCATGTTTGAATCACCATGGTTGAATTAGCAAGGGAAGATGTTTCATTTGTGATTTTTCTACAGCTGAACTTCATAGTTTGGTGATATCACTATGAAGAAAGAGATTGTTCAGAAATCACCCAAACCAACCAAATATACGCTATAATTTTTCTCTTTTTCAGAAAAGGAGTTGAGTCCCTTAGCTGTGACTGGTAGCTGTTGAGTGGAAGTAGTTTCCATTCCCATCTGGAGATTGCAATTCCATTCCATCCAACTTAATGAATGTTTATTATGTATTGAATATTGTGGTAAATACCAGAGTATCAAAACTGGACCAAGTACAGGGCCTTCTCTATAAGAATTTCCCTTCTGGTAAGAGAGAGAAATAATTTCTACAAAGGAAGCAGAAGTTATTTCTACATGAGTGCCTGGAGAATCATTAATTTATGTAAGAAAAGTCATTTCACCAAATCTGTTTCTGAAAAAAAAAATTAAATCCTTACAAAATTTATAATTCAAGACTATTTGCTAATCTATGAAAAGGAATTATTACTGAGGGATAAGAGAACAGATTTTCCAGGGACTGTTGCCATGCTATCTAAATGTTCACCTATACTCTTTTGTTAAATGTGGCTCTCCTGTCCTGGTTGCATAAGTCAAATTGAATACTTGGGTTAATGGCATGTTCTTCCTTTTCTCTCATAGAAAACCCACTGTATTAATGTGGTGCTCTTGGAATTTTGTATAAACTACCAAATTAGACACTTTAATTTAAAAAAGATGCCATTTGTCTTTTTTTTTCACTAGTCTCTGCCTTTTTTTTCTCCCTGTCTCCTTTTCCCCTCTTTCCTTCCCATTCTTGATCCCTCCCACCAAGTGCATTTCTCCACCATGTTAATAGTAACTTCCTCACCTCTGAATCTTGCTCTGTAACTACTGAAACCCCCTTTCAAAAAGTGTAATAGAAGAGTTCTGTTTAGAAAGTCATTTGAAAAATGTCAGGAACAACCCTTTGCCCTGTCTACTTGGCATTCTGAAAGTTGCCAGTCAACCTCCCTGTGGTTCACTACCTAGACCACAGTTTCAAGAACTTAACTGTGGACCCTTGTTCAGTGTCCCCTGTTGAAAATCAGTGTAAACAGTTTAGATCAAAATGGGCTTTCTGAACTCACATTTTAGCATGTTGAGCCACCACTATGGAATGTTTGGGATTCTATTAATACAGCTTTATGGCTTTAAAAGAAAGTATTCTTTCAGTACTGAAAAGGTAGCTGCTTTATTTTCAAGTGGCAAAAATGGCAGAAAAATTTGGTCTACAATATAGCTAGTTGGAGTATCATAATTTCGTCTTAAATAAGTAAAGTGTTATTTTACAAGCTGTAATTTGAAAATAGATATACTTAGGTAAAATATTATAGGCTGGCAAATGTGAAATACTAAAGTATACTGGAGAGTACATATTTGAATGCATATGAAATCTACACTATCTAATGATTTCTGACATTCATTGTTCAGTGCTTCCTAAAAGCTCAAAGAACAAAAATACATTTTATAGTGATCCCTACAATTTCATAGTTATTGCAGTTAAAAATAACAATTATATTATACTCTCTGTAGCACTTCCTAAAACTCTACCCCTAAAAAAAAGTTCAGTAATGTGTCTATGCAATGAAGAGAAGTATTTTTATTTTGTACCCTAACATGCTTTTTCTGGTATTCAGTGCTGGAAGTCAGTCTCCCTAAAAAGCTCTCATGGCATTTTACTTGTACAGATTTATTACACTTAATGTATAGTTTGTGTTATTTTTATGCTAATCTTATCTTCCCTGCTACACTGCCAAATTCTTAAATGGTGATTCTACAGCTCATCAGTCCTCAGACTCTTCATAGTGTCTTGCTTCCAGCTATCACTCAGATAAATGCTGGGCCTGAATCAAGGATTATCCAAGATTACAAGCAATTTTATAGAGTCGAAATCTCCACTATCTTCCTCTTTCACTGCAGAGAAGCATTGGTCCATATGCTTGAGCTGGTATATAAATGTATGGTACTAGAAATAATGAAAAGATTATACATTTTAATAATATGAATAATGTTCGGGTTTCTGCCACAGTAAGAAGGATTCAGAAGTATTGACACAAATCCTTAAGAATTTATTTTTAGAATCCATTAACGGTGGTCTATTTAAGAATAAATACAGATAGCTATTTAGGGATAGTCTTTGTTATACATTTAAATATACATATATACTATTTTTAGAATAATATATGGATAGATTATTTTATTTGCTAACATATAATTTAGTTAAAATGGGGCAAATGTCTAAGTATTATTCCAAATACAATTTCTCAATTATTAAATCATATAAGTATCATTTCAGAGACTAAGAATAATATAATTAAAAATACAGTATGAATCACTCTGTAAGGAACTGAATATGTATAAACATGAAGCTACGTACCTACTGAATTTCTATATTCTCCTGTTTGAGGGGGTGGGGACGGGGAAGAAAGACAGAGGAAGATGATGACTGGCCCTGCCTTCACCTCTGTACTTTCTCCTGTGCTTTTCAGTGACCTTCGCTGGCTTGTCTTTTTCTGCCAGACATTAAATATTAGTCTTATTAGTTTTACTTAGAGTTTTATTTTTGCCTTTTCTAAAAAAAAGTTTATGTATTAGCATATTAACTATAATTGTTCATTTTATTGCCTATCTCTACATTAGTCTGGGAACACTTTGTAGGGAGACACAGTGGTGTGTTTACTTTGATTTCCTTTGGTCCATAGTAAATTTTGATAGGCTTTCATAGGAATAAGTAAATTCATGAAACTTACAATGACTTCAGCCTATCCATGCGCCAACGTAGGGCTTTTGAGACCAATCATAAATAAGATCAATTGGCCCATCCTGGTCTAGTGAAAATTGAAAGATTAGTGGGAAAATCCCCAAACTGATGTGATTAACTTTAGTATGGTCAGTAGCTGAAATTGGGATTGAATAATAACTTTTGGGATATGTGAGATGGGAGAAAGGAAATGGAGTTTACAGTTAAAAAAAAATCCTGGGGCACCTGGGTGGCTCAGTCGGTTAAGCGTCCGACTTTGGCTCAGGTCATGATCACACGGTTAGTGGGTTCGAGCCCCGTGTCAGGCTCTGTGCTGACAGCTTAGAGCCTGCAGCCTGCTTCGGATTCTGTGTCTCCCTCTCTCTCTGACCCTCCCCTGCTCATGCTGTCTCTCTCTCTCTCTCTCTCTCAAAAATAAATAAAACATTAAAAAATTAAAAAAAAAATCCTGAATTCTCAGACTATATCTTCCCATTTCTAATTGTGTAATCTTCAGCATGTTACCTAATCTCCCTGAACCTCAGGAACAGAGGTGATCTGAGATAGGGTCAGCCAGTTTACCTTTCCTTACCTTAGGAACTTAATTTTAGTCAACCGAACTTCTGTGGCTTGAAGAATTCAGCCACATTGTTTGAAATGTAGACTTATTGGACAGATACCATATGTTTGCACTCATAGGTCTAACAGGAGAAACCCAACAGAGGACCATGGGGAGGGGAAGGAGGAAAAAGAGTTAGGGAGAGGGAGGGAGACAAAACAGGAGAGACTCTTGAATACTGAAAACAAACTGAGGGGGGAAGGGGAAAGGTAATGGGGGGTGATGGTCTTGGTGGAGGTCACTTGTGGAGAAGGGCACTGGGTGTTATATGGAAACCAATCTGACAATAAACTATAAAGTTTAAAAAAAAAAAAGAAATGTAGACTTATTTAGGCTAAACATTTTACATTAAACCACCTTCTTTCTCCAAAGTGTAATAACATAAGCCCCATTGCCCCATATTTGCTGCCTATCACTATATGTTGCTATCTTGGGCTTTCTAGTGTATGCTTGAGTTGAGAAACATCACCTGAGCATTTATTTGATCCTATGTTGGAGAGCATATAATTATAGTAATGCCATTTATTTTGTGCTTCCTAGGGCTAGTTGTTCTTTGCAACAATGGAAGAAGGGCTTCAGACAAAGACTTCTTTTTTACACTGTAGCTCAGCTGTTTTTTATATCATTCATTCTTGCCTTCACTTCTTTAGGATTTTTCACATATGCTACTGAATGTGCTTCATTGATTTATTGTTACCACAGCATTTCAGTTTTATAACTTGAACTTTATTCCCTAAAACATAGACCTAGATCTGTGAAAAGTGTATCTCCTTTGGTGCTCCTCCCAAATCATGAGGATGGCCAATGGAATCAGTCACCTGAAACTTCCACCATATTGAAAGCATGTGGAAGCCATTCTTCTGTCTATGCCCATCACTTTTGCCTGCAGGGTTACGGTATGAGACATTCCAACTAGGCTGTTCAGATAGGAATGTGAGTTAGTCTGGGCAGGAATTGTAAACCTAGGGGTGTTTTGCTGTTATTAACCACAGCATGTACATCCCGTTTCAGAGTCTTCTTTTTTGAACAAATGTGTGTGTTCACTTGCTCTAATTTCCTACTTCCTTCCCAACTAAAATAAAGTGGCTGACACCAGAGACTGACAGTTAGACAAGGACAGCGAAGGTTGAATCACATTTCCTTGTGCATCACTTACTTGTGGGGTGTTTGGTCTTACATCACACATAGATCATATTTGTGCTTGGGAACATTTAATATAAGAACCTTCAAGTCCAGTCTTCTTCAAACACAAATTTTCATATAAATTAAATAAATAGACTCCAAAATTCAAGATTCACACCCATTGCTATTACTTTAAAAGAACCAAAGTTTATCATTCCTGCCCAGACTAACTCACATTCTTGGCTGCAAAGGACTACTTGGAATGTCTAGCCTTAGAAATGCACATTTTGTACAGTTATTTCTATCTCATATATTTAACCCATAAGCTGAATATAGTTGAAAACAGGAGCAAGTCTGTTTCAAATTAGATGATGCACTACAGTATTAACAGAGATCATAGGAAAGCATAAGAGGCATAAAGATTTAAAAATACAAAATCAGAATCAGTTGAAAGGAAAACACCTTAAATTTCCAACTACTATTAATAAAATTTTGTAGAGATTAGTAAAAATCCACGTTTTTTAAAAAACTCACTCAAAAGTAAGTTTATACACCCCAGATTTAATTTATGAGAAATATTTTCAAATACTACATATCCAGGAATGTTTCTTAGGATTTCTAAGGAGCCAATTTACAATGTGCCTACTGGAGCATGTAAAATATATTTCTGTGAGTAGGCATAAGCATTACTGTAAAAGACATAACTATTTTATTCCACATAGTGCAAGGTTAAAGTAAAATAGTCTGAAGAAAACACAGGGAAATAGGAAGTTCAGAAATTCAATAATATAATTCTCTATGACATAGCAAGCCAGCTAATTTAACAACAAATTAAATGGCTAAAATGGAATTGGATTGCTATCCTTTCTTGAGGAAAACACCAGGGAGTTTTTGACGAATAAGAGCCAATGAATCAAGACCAAAGGAAACTGACCACACCTGTCTTGGATAATAGAAGAATGGGAACTGGAACCAGAGATTGAACTACCTAATGCATGCTGATAGAAATACCACTAGTGACTTCCCATAACCTTGAAACCATCTGCAGGTGGTTCCCTGTACCAGTAAAAGTAGGGCTGACAAACCTCTGCAAGTCTTCCTTAGTGTGCACCCACATTGCTCTAAAAACCAAGTCAAGTGGACATGCATTTGTATAATGGAATATATCTTTTCTCTCTCCTTGTCTGTGGCTTCTTTGTGTATGTGTTGGCTACCCCTGCTCATAAGTGGCTTATGAGAAATACAACACTGTTAAGATATACAACTAAGTCACATTTTTGTCTGAGCCAATGCAACAAGTTTCCAGTCAGAAGAATCTTTTTGGCTCTTTGGAAATAATCCAGAAGTCTCTGCTATTTATGCAAGATCTTCTACATTTAATTTCCTATTTTTTTTATTGGTTTTTAAAAGATTTTTATGTCACCATTTATTTCCTTCATCATAGATGAGGCTAGTTGATTTCCATATGTTTCCTATGGGTGACTTAGCAATTAAATTAAGTTGCCAGATAACAAAATCAACTGAGGTTTATTACTATATAGGAAAAGCTCTTTTGTGGTAATTCTGCAGGTTCAAACAGACAAGTCTGTATTATCACTCAAAAACAGATAATATAGTAATTCAAATAATAGTAATATGCCTTATAAAGTTATTAATTCATGTCTTATTGATAACAACATATGTACAGATTCCCTTAAAGGGTGAAGTGGCATTTTTAATAATTCTTGCGGTAGAGTTAATTATCAATTTCTCCAAACAAATCCTGATTTACTTTTTTAGCCTTTAAACTTAAATAGAATTATTTTCTTTCTTAAAAAATGTTTATTCATTTATTTTTGAGAGAGATAGAGAGAGCACATGGGGGAGGGGCAGAGAGAGAGGGAGAGAGAATCCCAAGCAGGCTCAACACTTTCAGTCAGAGCTGGATGCAGGGCTCAAACTCATAGACTGTGAGATCATGACCAGAGCCGAAACCCAAAAGTGGAATGCTTAACTGACTGAACCACCCAGGTTTCCCTAAACACAATTATTTTTAGCATCATTGGCTACATTCATTGATCAAAGGCATTCTATTTCAAAAATATTTTTAAATTGAGAAGCAGACAATAGGATATTAAAGTGCATGTCTGCAGACTAGAAAAGAGAAAATCATATTTGCATATTGTTTTGGGTAAATATGTGGGAATCATCATGCCAAAATAGACCCCACAAGAATAAATGTTTGATTTCAATACACATTAAAGTTCTCTCTTTTGCTAAAAATCTTAATGGAATTTCAATAAATGTTCATTTTTAGATTTTTTTCTTCATTTGTAGTAAGAGATATTTGGTACATATTTATTTTAAAATATGAGAACAATCAAACTGAAGATTAAATTTTTAAAAAACACTGGACCCATATTTTAAATCCATAATGAGATCCTTAAGAAACTATTAGGATAATCTTATACTGAAGTCGGCTTTTCTATATAAAATATCTACCTAAGCAAATACTTTATAAAATTCTTCCTTCTCTGTTATAAATTCTAAAAGTATACTTAAGCTATTAGCTCAAGAGAAATGTGCTAAATGCCTAAGACGACAATTCCAGAAAGCATTGATTCTACCAACAACAAAGCAGTCCAAGAAAGATTTGACTAACGAAGAAAAGTTTAGAAGAGAAATTTGCCATAGTGAATGGTGAAAGTCATAAACTTGGGAATAGGTTTTTCTAAGATTACATGTGAAGACTACTTTACTTAACATATGCTCTACCAGTAATGAGTTAGATTGGTATAAAGAACAAAATTGGAGTTTGACTATAACAATGATTCTGATTACATTGTGCTGATTGAGCCATAATTATTCTAGAAAGCTTGATGATATTACCATTCATTCATGGAGCCATCCATTCATTAATTTATTCATCACATGCATTCATCATATAAAATATGTTTGTGTTCTTCTCCCTCAAGTTACTCAGACACTGGAGGAAGGAAATAATACAGTGTGACTAGATACCTGTGATAATGCTAGAGCTGGAGCTCTGTAGGAAAGGCTAGGGAAGTCTTCACATGGAGGAAGTTTCTTTGAACTGCATCTTAGAGGATGTCCAGGAATTTTCCTGGATTGGAAGAGAATAACTAAAACCAGCATTTTGAAAGATGTTTTCTGAGAACTAGATGTCAGATTAAAAAGATGTCCATACCTAAATATGCGTGACAAACATTGGGTTACCCGAAGGCATGAAAGTTTCTTCACTGCAGAATTCTCACAAGTTTTAACAAGTGTTTCTTAAGTTTTCTTGATTATAAAAAATGATTTAGGTCAATGAGCCATAATACAGACTTCATGAAATCACTGTCTTAGTTTGTTCATGAGGGTGCACCAAAATACTTCAAACTGGGTGGGATATAAAGAGAAATTTATTCCTCATAGTTCTTGTGGCTGGAAGTGAGAAATCAGGGTTATAGTATGATTGTGTTTCAGTGTAAGCTATCTTTCAGGTTACAGACTTCTCATTGTGCCCTAATGTGATAAAAAAAAAAGAAAAACAACCCTAAGGGTCTCTATCAGGCCTCTTTTTATAAAGGCACTAATCCTATTCATAAGGGCTTTGCTCTCATGATCTGAGTACCTCCTGAAGGCCACACATCCTAATACCATCACACTGAGTATTAGGATTTCAACATATGAGTGTGTGTGGGGGAGACACAATATTCAAACTGTAGCATTCACTTCAGATATATGATTCACAATCTTTATTCAAATAGGCCTGAAACTCTATAACTTTTGACAACGCCCCAGTTGAGTCTTAAGGTCTTCCAGTTTGAAAAATACTACTGTTTAAGCAACTATACAGTCAAGATCTTCATAAGGAGAATGTGGTATATGCCACTTTCAAATTTACTTGACACTATAACTTTTACCTGAGGAAATTCTAACTTGCATGTTGTGAAATAATTGTGCTTCTTGGGACATGTTTGAAAGTATCAGCAAAAATTTAAAGACATGGCAAGTTGAAAAGCTAGGGCTTATGCTATGAGTCCTTAGAAAATCTGTGTTTCTGAACACAAGGTTGTGATACTTGATGCTCAAGAATGCAGAGGCCAGACAATGAAGCCAAGCTAAGGTTATGAGCGATGAGGAGGCCAGATGTTTTTGAAGTCAATAAGGTTAGGTTTGGAATTGTTCATAAATGACTTTATATATGCTTCTTCTTATGGCATAAGATAATCATAGTTATGAAGTTATATATAATGTAAGACAATGATGAGACCAAATAGAAAAGTAAACAAGAAGGAATTATATTAAATGGAATGAGCAATGAAGCCATTGCACCAATGCATTCAGTAATGAATTTACACATTTGCAGGGGATGAGTTATAAATGTGTCCAAGGGTGACTGGGTGGCTCAGTCAGTTAAAAATCTGGCTCTTGATCTTGGCTCAGGTTGTGATCTCACTATTTGTGAGATTGAGCCTTGCATCAGCCTCTGTGCTGACCGCAGGAAACCTGCTTGAGATTCTCTCTCTTTCCCTCTCTTTTTGCCCTTCCTCCACTCTCTATCTCTCTCTGTACATAATAAATAAACATTAAAAAATGTGGCTAAAATTTTCTAACGGGCAACCTAAAAAGGAAAGCAAAATCAAATTTAAGTTCAAAGATGGAATTGCTTGATTTGTTGAGTGTAAGAATGAAAGAATGATGGACTAACTGAATAATTGAATGGAGATTTATTTCATAAGAAGATAAATCTTGTAGCTGCATGGAAGGGGGAATGCTGAAGGAAATTCTGGTGGCTAAAGCATGATATTAATAACCTAAGTGAGAGATAGTTGTGTTGTGATAATCTAAGTAAGAGAGAATAAGAGGCCACCAGTACCTATTGATGGGGAAATTCATATTAAAGAAACAATTCTGAAATTGAATAAACAGTTTTTCGTTACTGATTTCATTTTGGAGAATTTAAAAAAATGATACGGCAGCTGAAGATGACACAAGATTTCTACTTGATGGTGTACACTATTTAAAAAGATAAAGATTATACAATAAGAACTAATCTGAGAAAGGGGTGCCTGGAAGTGAAATAATTAGTTCAAGTTTGACATTTCCATATTTTGTGGATTCAGGAGAGAGTGTATAGGCTACTGCTTTTTCAACCAACAGTCCATATAGATATTCTAGGACAGCAATAACATTAATTAGAATCTCTCTTCTTTTCCTAATAATATTCTAAAACTGCAAAAAAGGATATCATAAAATAAAACTGTGTTTCCAACATACCAAAATATGTGCATGAGAAAAGCTATTAATAAATATAACCATGACTATTAAAAAACTGCTATTTTTGATTGTGAAAAAAAATGAAAAACAGTTACTTGATGAATTTTGGAACTAAGAGAAAACATCTAACCTAAAAGTTCAAAGTAATACTATACATATTTTCTTATAAAGGAAACAAATCAAGAATAGAGTGTTAATGGATTATCTGCTTTACTGAGGTGTTTTGTCAGACGTCAAAAGACAAGTAAAGCTATGGTTCATAAACAACAGCAAGCAAGCAACCAACCAACCAGTATTTCAATGTGAGATAATGCAGAGATGAAAACAAAACTGTAATTAATCAAAATTAGTTCTTCTCTAACCAGCCTCAAGATCCCAGAAAAGTAGATCAGAAAATGTATTTAAATGATTTTGAGTGTATATGTTAAGTTAATAAATAAAAAGGGAAGAGTCATTTAAGTCTTTTACGAAGATTGTTTTTCACAGATATAAAACTTCCTTGGGACATGCTGCAACATGACTAGGAGCACTTTAGAGACTCTATGTAACTGTTAGAGAAAGGATGAGGTGATAATTTTTCTTTATCCCCGTAGGCTCCATGGGGCAGTCCCAAGTGAATCACAGTCTGGGAACAAACCTGTCAAATTCTTTAATTCTATACAAGCTGCGGTCCTCAGTTGCCCTTCCGTAGGCTATGGATGGATTCGGAGCCAGAAGAAGATGCCGAGCTGATTTTGCTAGGGCATCACAGGACAGGTCCTTGAAATGGATAATCCAAGCAGCAGCATTCAGAAGTAAAATCAAAACCAAAACTAAAATCTGAGTAACACGTCCAAGTTATTTATCAGTTTCAAGGCATAGAAAGAGGAAACCTATGCATAACCACTCTGGTTAGAAAAAGAAATTCCAGAGAGGAAGAAAGGAGTTTTGATCAAGAGAGTGAAGGATGGAGATTAAAAATTCTTTTGGTCTGTGTAAATGTGGTTACCTCTGTTTTTCATATAACACATGTGACTGTGGAGAATAGGGAAGAAGAATTATAGGAGCAATTCTCAACTTAATGTTTGAAAATAGACATCAATGATGGCCTGGTCAACAAAACTCAACAAATCAGCTATTGCAACATGGGTTCTCAAGCTCCCCAAGGTTAATTCATCCTGTATAACCCCAAGGCTAGTTTATTTAGTGAGCGCAAAGTGCCAGGAGCTGAAAATAAAGCAATGAATGGATCAACTCTCTAATCTCATAGATCACTTTAGGTGTGGCAGAGTCCAAAAATAATCACAAAAAAATTAATTTGAATTCATATATTAGAATATGATTTGAAATCATTCAGGAAAGGATAAAAAGGAACGTGATAAAACCTAACAAATTATTGCAGCAATTTGTAGCTTGGGAGAGCATGAGTTTTTGAAGTTGAGCTCAAATATTACTGTTTCTTGGAGGCTTTTCTAAATTAAGCAGGATCACATTTGCCTCCTTTGGAAAATTCTTCAGATGCAAAGACTTATTCAGACAATGGATGAAGTCTCATTTTAGTGACTCATTTATCTCTGGTTTTGCTCTATCCTGGGTTCTCAGCCTTTATTACAGAGTCCACTTTGGAAGCCTAACTGTCTTCAAGGAATTTGCCAGATTTGATCCCTGGCCAACATACCAATCATTCTTCACAGGAGCTCATAATGTTTAAACAAAAATCTCTGAAAGCACAATAGATCACATAGGTACTCTATGCTCTAAAGTCCTCATCTGGACCACCAACACATTTGGAGTAGCTTGTTAGCTCCTTATTACCCACTCTATAAATACTTGTTGACTCATCTGTGTGTGAGGTTCTATTGTTTGCTAATTGTTTGCCTTCTAAGTTCTATTTCCCCAAATGGAACATAAACAATGTGATGTTCAGAAAAACACAGTTTTCTCTGTTCATATATCATTCCTTATTTTTCCCTTTTAAAATATTCAGAAGAGGAGAAAAAAATCATCTTCTTTATCTTTCACACTGATTTTTCTATACAAGCTTTAGAGAGACGTTGAGTTAATGTAAGTAGCCTTCACGAGGGCCAAGTTGTAATTTCAGGAAATGAAGCCAATTCCAGCTTACATTTGTAACACATTTTTATGTCTCTTTGAAAGGAGAAAGAAGGCTTGGGGCGCATGGGTGGCTCAGTCGGTTAAGCTTCTGACTCTTGGTTTCAGCTCAGGTCATGATCTCACGGTTTGTGACATGAATTCCGGCATCTGGCTCAGCACTGACAATATGGAGCGTGGTTGGGATTCTCTCCCTTTCCCTCTCTCTCCGCCCCTTGCCCCTCCTTGCTCATTCATTCTCTCTCTCTCTCTCTCACCCCCCCTTTGTCTCAAAATAAATAAATAAACTTAAAAAGGCGAAATAAGGTTTGAAAAGAGAAATGATGGTGATGATGAAAAAACAGGGAAGATTTAGAGGAGTTCAATGATGAACACAAAATCAGGAAAAAATATATATGCTTGAGGTGAAGAGATAGAGGGAAGGCTTATTCATAAGTTCTGTTTTAAATGGCAGACCACTACAGAACGGAGCTTTGTGTACATGGGATGACTTGCATTATGAGCAAATGCCTGCTATACTTAAATGATATAAATAAGGATTTACATACTTGTAATTATGTAAAATAATACTTTTACAATTCTAGAAATAATTTTAAAGTAAGTATCAAAGAATTTATTTTACAAAAATAGAAACTGAGGCCAAGAAGATTAATTGGCTTGCTAGTAGTCGTTTCCCAAATTGGTAACAGAACTAGCAGGACTGGTGGCTGAACTCAGTCTTATATCATTCAGCCCAATACATACATATGATTTGCTTTTGGTGCACAAGACTTGTTTTTTAGTTACATTGAACTTTACTAAGATACAGCAGATAGTTGTAGATAGCAATAAAACTGGGTGTGTGGCTCTTTGACATATTTAAACATTTTGAAACCTCCCAAGAGATAGTAGACCAAAAACCATCCTAGGTGGCTCAATCAAGTTAAGCATCCAACTTTGGCTCAGGTGATGATCTCATGGTTCGTGAGGTTGAGCTCCGCATCAGGCTCCCCACTGGTGGTGTGGAGTCTGCTTGGGATACTCTCTCTCCCTCTCTCTCTCTGCTCCTTCCTCACTTGTGCACTCTCTCTATCTCAAATAAATATATAAACTTAAAAAATAATTTAAATAAAACCATCCTAATGTTTTTCTATATTTTACTATGATAGGAACACTATCAAGAGATAGTGAATGAATTTTTTAGACAATTTATCCATATTTATAGAATTAAAATATTTCCCACAAAATAAAAATTTTGAATATTGAAATTAGTAAAAATAAAGAAATGCAGGAGTTAGGGTAGGACTAAGGATGGCCCCTGTTTTTTTGATGCTCTCTAAAGCAAAATGCATCTCAAAACATTCAAGAAATTAAATTATAAGTATGAATATTTAAAAATACTTGAAGCTCCATACAAATTTTAGGATTGTTCATTCTAGCTCTGTGAAATATGCTGGTGGTATTCTTTTTATTTTTTTTTATGTTTTTATTTTTAATTTATTTTTGAGAGACAGAGAGAGACAGCGCAAGCAGGGGAGGGTCAGAGAGAGAGGGAGATACAGAAGCTGAAGCAGGCTCCAGGCTCTGAGCTAGCTGTCAGCACAGAGCCCGACGCGGGGCTCGAACCCTCGAACCGTGAGATCATGACCTGAGCCGAAGCCGGTCGCTTAACCGACTGAGACACCCAGGCGCCCCAGTGGTGGTATTCTTTTTAAATTTATTTATTTGGGGTGCCTGGATAGCTCAATTGTTTAAGCATCCGACTTCAGTGCAGGTTATGATCTCACGGTTCCATGGGTTGGAGCCCCATGTTGGGCTCTGTGCTGACACCTCAGAGCCTGGAGCCTGCTTTGGATTCTGCGTCTCCCTCTCTCTTGGCTCCTCCCGCACTTGCACTCTGTCTTTCAAAAACAAATAAACATTCAAAAATTTTTGAAAATATTTAAATGCTTATTTACTTATAAATACACATATTTACTTATAAATAAATATATATTAATAAATCTCTGACAGAACAGAGCCCAATGTGGGGCTTGACCCCATGAACCATGAGATCATGACCTGAGCTGAAATCAAGAGTTGGATGCTTAAGTGACTGAGTCACTCAGTGCCCATTTTAGTTTTCAGAGTACAGGTCTTTCACCTCTTTGGTTAGGTTTATTCCTAGGTATCTTATTGCTTTTGGTGCAATTATAAATGGGATTGATTCCTTAATTTCTCTTTGCCCTCCTTTCATTATTGGTATATAGAAATACAACAGATTTCAGTAGGTTGATTTTATGTCTTGTGACTTTACTGAATTCATGTATCAGTTCTAGTATTTTTTTTGGTGAAGTCTTTTGGGTTTTCTATATAGAGTATCATGTCATCTGCAAATAGTGAAATTTGACTTCCTCCTTGTCAATTTAGATGCCTTTATTTCTTTTTATTGGCTGATTGCTGTGGCTAGGACATTAGTCCTATGTTAAGTAACAGTGGTGAGAGTGGACATCGCTGTCTTCTTCCTGATTGTAGAGGAAAAGCTCTCAGGTTTTCCCCATTGAGGATGATGTTAGTTGTGGGTTTTTCTTTTATGGTCTTTTATTATATTAAGGTATGTTTCCTGTTAACAGACTTTGTTGAGGTTTTTGTTTTTTTTTTTTTTTATCTTGAATGATATTGTACTTTGTCAAATACTTTTTCTGTATCTAGTGAAATAATCATATGGTTCTCAATCTTTCTTTTATTGTGCTATATCACATTGATTGATTTGTGAATACTGAACCATCCTTTCAATTCAGGAATAAATCCCACTTGATTGTGGTAGATGATATTTTTAAATGTATTTTTAGATTTGGTTTGCTAGTATTTTATTGAGAATTTTTGCATCCATATTCATCAGGGATATTGCCATGTAGTTCTCTTTTTTAGTAGAAGAATAGACACATACATCAATTGAACAGAATAGAAAACCCAGAAATGAACATATAACTATATGGTCAATTAATCTTTGATAAAGTAAGAAAAAATATCCAATAGAAAAAAGACAGTTTCTTCAACAAATGATGCTAGGAACACTGGACAGTAACATGCAGAATAATGAAACTGAACCACTTTCTTACACTGTACACAAAAAAAATTAATTCAAAATTGTTTAAAGACTTAAATATGAGACCTTGAACCATAAAAATCATAGAGGAGGACACAGGCAGCAACCTTTTAGACATTGGCCAAAGCAGCCTCTTTCTAGATATGACTCCTGAGGCAAGGCAAACAAAAGCAAAAGCAAACTATTGGGACTTCATCAAAATAAAAAGCTTCTGCAGGCAAAGGAAACTATCAATAAAATTAAAAGGCAACCTATGGAATAAGAGAAGATATTTGCAAATGACATATATGATAGAGGGTTAGTATCCAAAATATATAAAGAACTTATAAACTCAAGATCCAAAAAGTAAATAATCCAATTTAAAAATGGGCAGAAAACATGAATAGACATTTCTCCAATGAAGACATTCAGATGGCCAACAGACACACGGAAAGATGCTCAATATCACTCATCATCAGGGAAATACAAATCAAAACTACAATGAGATTCCACCTCACTCCAGTCAGAATGGCTATAATCCACAACACAAGAAATGATAGATGTTGGTGAGGATGTGGAGAAAGGGGAACCCTTCTGCACTGTTGGTGGGAATGCAAAGTGGTGCAGCCACTCTGGAAAACAGTATGGAGTTTCCTCAACAAGTTAAAAATAGGACTACAGTATGATTCAGCAGTTGCACTCCTAGGTATTTACCCAAAGAATACAAAAATATGGGGTGCCTGGGTGGCTCAGTCTGTTAAGCGTCTGACTCTCGGGTTTCTGCTCAGATCATGGTCTCACGGTTTTGTGGGTTTGAGCCCCTTATCAGGCTCTGCGGTGACGGTGTGGACCCTGCTTGGGATTCTCTCTCTCCCTCTCTCTGCCCCTCCCCATTCACGTTGTCTCTGTCTCTCTCAAAAAGCAAACAAACAAAAACTTTAAAAAAAAGAATACAAAATTACTAAGTCAAAGCGACATATGCACCTGATATTCATAGCAGCATTATCAACAATAGCCAAATTTTGGAAACAGCCCATGTTTCCATGATTGATGAATGGATAAAGAAGATATTATATATATATATATAATGTATGTGTATATGTATATATAATGTATATATATGGAATATTAGCCATAAAAAGTAATGAAATCTTGCCATTTGCAATGACATGGATGGAGCTAGAGAGTATTATACTAAGTGAAATAAGTCAGTCAGAGAAAGACAATTACTGTATGATTTTACTCATATGTGGAATTTAAGAAACAAAACAAATGAGCAAAGGGGGGAAAAGAAAGAGAGAGGCAAACCGAGAAACAGACTCTTAACTGTAGAAAACAAACTAATGATTACTACAGGGGAGGTGGTGGGGGTGGGCTCAATAAGTGATGGAGATTAAGAAATGCTTTTGTGATGAGCACAGGGTGTTGTATGGAAGTGTTGAATCACGATATTTTACACCTGAAAGTAATATTACACTGTATATTAACTAACTGGAATTAAATCAAATATTATTTAAACTGTAATCTAATAAAAATCTGATTTAACATTTTAATCCTTAAAAAGAGAGTGAACACTTGATGTAAATCTTCCTACCTCTTGTTCTCTACCTGCCTGTACACTTTGACATTTCTTCTACCATCTATCTTTTTTGGAGAGTTAATTCTAATTGTATTGTAGCAATATTAATGCAGAAGTAAAAAACAAAAATGAAAACAAATGCTATTATAAATCCCATTCCTCCTCTTGAATTAGGAATTATAAAACAGCAAAGATTTTTTTTTCCTGCTAGCATCCACCCTATCACATTTTTTCTTCCTTCTTCTTACTGGCTTAACAGACCTAATAATAACTTATGTTTGTATAGTACATTTTAGCTTACCATTCTGCTTTTTCACAAGCATTGCCTCATTTAGTCCCCACAATAAGTATTTGGGGTGGCTATTATTATCACCACCAAGCTGCAGAAACTAAGATTCAAAAAGCCTACACAGCTTGGAAGTAGTTTTCAGAATTCACCAAATTCGTTATGTAGCTATTAAAAATGAGGATTCTGTTGACAATTTAATGGCATGGAAAAATGCTCATGAAAACAAATAAATCAAAAAAATAAAGCAGATCACAAACCATAATAAATGAATCCAATTTTTTTCCTTTATGCACTTCAAATTTCCAACAAAAAGCATGCACAATTTTTCATAATGTGACTAGGTTTATAATAATTTTTACTGTCGAGCAAAATCAGCACTAACCTCAAACTGTTCAGTTCCACTACCAACTTGCTTACAGAAAAACTATTAGTGTCATGACAGTATAACTGTAGACATTTTACAAAGAATGAATTCAGGTTTGCAAAACCTGAATGAAGAGGTTAATTTTTAAGTAAAATCATCAATGTTTTGCTCTCAATGTTTCCCCCCAAAGCCATCAGATCAGGTGTCTATCAATAGAAATGGACCAACCTGATTGTATACATTGTCTAGAGAATCTTACATTTTTCCATTCTTCTGGAGAGTATGCAGGACTCAAAATAGCTAAGACTTATTTAATAGTTAATTATTTTGTGCTAGGTGTTTTTAACAAACACTGTAAAAGATTAAGAAATCTGACAACATTTCTATGAATTGATCTTATTTATGACACACGTTTACAGCTCAAGAACCTAAGACTTAGAGATATAAAATGAGTTATTAACATTCATGCCAAATTAATGGCAGACTCAGATATTTCTTTTTCCAAAACTCTTGTTCTCAAGTTACTAATCTTGCTCTCCTTATATTGAAGAATATATGAGTGACCTTAACCCCTGTGACCTGAACCTCACCTAGTACTCTTAATTTATATAGCTCTACTTGTTAACCTCCTGCATTGTTTATTTTAAATTTTAGAACCAAATTTAGTTCTTGGTTCTATTGTTTATTAGCTAGCCATTTATTATAGAGGTAAATATAAATGCACTTTCTTTTACTGGCTTCTATTAACTACTCATTTGGAGAGCAGAACAGTGGACTTGGGAATAAAAAAATTTTACCCAGTGATGAATTCACAATTCTCTGGGCTTAATGAATTTTGAAATATTAAGAGTCATCAGATTTTTATATCCTAATTGAATTCACACTGTGGAAGTTAGGAAAAAAATCAGTCAAAATATTCTTTTACTCATCAAATACTGATCACAGATGGTCTTCCTTTTTATATCATGATGTGGGACTTTTTGAAGGTGCTCTCCATTTGAGTTTTTATGTTGTCTTGACATTTATCCAAGCCATATTTGAAAAACTAAATTATCCCCTTATCTCTGCAATAATAGTTCTGACTCTGCTAAACTCTTTGGAAGGTCATAGGTTTAAGACTATAATGTGTCAAGATAAAAAATGCCAAATGTCATGTGGGAACTGAAATGGAGCAGCCAAGGGGAAGTAACCAATTTGAGGAGGAACATTTTCTTGGTGACAGCAGCATTTTTTTGCTTGTTTTCTATGTAAAAGCACATTTTATCATTTTATTTTATTCCATCTTTTAGTGAATCATTGGCTTCACATAATTGTCTACTATGTTCTCCACATTCAATTTGGTATAAACATGATAAGAATAATTTTATTTATTTTTAATCTATATTTATTTATTTATTTTGAGAGAGAGAGAGAGAGAGAGAGCACGAGCAGGGGAGGGGCAGAGAGAGGGAGAGAGAGAATACCGGGTAGGTGCCATACTGTCAGCACAGAGCCTGACACAGAGCAGGGCTCAAACTTACGACTAAGATCATGACCTGAGCCAAAACCTAGAGTCAGACGTTCAACTGACTGAGCTACCCAGGTCCCCTGATAAGAATAATTTTAACATTGACATCGTTTTTCTAAATATCTCACTGAGTTTTTTTTAATTTGCTTTTGATAGGCTGGTTTCTTCATGGTGCTATCACTACAGTAGAATAACATAAGTTGTCCACTTTTACATTTTATATGAAATATTTTATTTACTGTACAAAGTAAAATGTTATGTAATATTCTGTGATTTTGTGATCCAAACTGCATATGCAGAGGTACAAGACTTCAAGCGTTCTCAAACGTGAGCATTCTTTGTTTGCAAAGTAATTTATCCCAAAAATCCATTAAAGAAGATACTTTTTCTATCTACAGATATTTTTAATATTTAGCCTTACAAATCAAACCCAAAGAATATGCAAATATAGAAATATTGTAAATAATTACAAATAATTTATTGTAAACAATTCCATTTTTGTTACAATGTAATACAATTGTAAATTTTTATTTTTTATAAAAAAATGCAATCTATTATTGCCTTTAGGAAACAAACTTGTGTAGCAATGGGGAAATTCTGAAATTAAAGCTAAAAATATGGGTTATATTTTTTCCATTTATTAACTCTGTGAACTCTAATTTAGTCTTCAATGTGTGTGCTAAAGGTATCTTGCAAACTTTGACAGGATTAACAAGGTATAATTTATTTATAAGCCCCATGAGACTCATAAAATAATGAAAGGAGGATATATGTGTGCTTTTATATTGCAAATATCATTATTAAGAAAAATAATAACCTCTGTAAATAAAATACTTATCTGAAGCTTCTTATTTTCACTGAGTGAATATTAAATTGATTCCCAAACGTGCAGTGCAGATCTGATGTTCTTGTTCAGGGGAAACAAATCTCTGCTAGCCTCAGAACTGTAATTTTGTTTTACATAGCTTCTTTAATATTATGTTACTGTTAACATTCTGTTTATGTTATTTTCTCTGTACTAGTATTGAAGAATTGTATGGTCACATCTCCTATGCACTTCTAGCCAGCTTATACACGTCCTAGCATGAATTTTTCATGCATATTTTTCTATCTTAACATTATAGATATTGTTTGGTTGTTGTTGTTGTTGTTGTTTTTATTCTTACTTAGTGGTTTTTTAAATTTTTGATTTAAAATAATTATAAATTCACTGGAAATTACAAAAGTATTAGAGAGGTCCCATGTACTCTTCACACAGGTTCCCCCAAAGGCAATATCAAACAATTGTGGTTCAGTAGCAAAACCAAGAAATTGGCATTGCTGCACCCCCAGGCTTATTCAGATTTCACCAGTTTTACATGCACTCATTTTTTGTGTGTATACTCCTATACAAGTTTATCACACATATACATTTATGTAACCATTACCATAACCAAGATACAGAACTTATCCATCACCACAAAAATTTCCCTGAGGCTACTCCTTCATTATTTACAGCCATCCTTTATCCCTGCCTCTTCTGTGTCCCTAGCCCTAGTCAATCACTCATCTGCATCTGCCACTATAGCTTTATCATTTCAAGAATATTATGTAGGTCATATCATACAAAATGTAACCTTTTGAGATTGTTTTTTTCACTCAATATAATTCTGTTGATATTCAATCAAGTTTTTGTGTGTTCCCCATATTGCACTTGCTGCTGTTACCACAGAGCCCACTTCAGATCCTCTGTCCCCCTTTCTCTTTGCCCCTCCCCTGCTCATGCTCTCTCTCTTTCAAAAACAAATAAACATTATAAATGAATAAATAATGAAATTTCAAACTATTTTCCACAGTGGCTGTACCATTTATATTTACATTCCCACCAGCAATATCTGAATGATTAAATTTCTCCACATCCTAACCAGATTTGTTATTGTCACTATGTTTAAATTCCAATTAATTGTAGTAATATTTCACTATGGTATTAACTTACATATCACTAAATGGTTAATGATATTGAATATTTTATCATGTGCTTTTTGCTTATTTTCCATTTGCATATTCTTTTTGGTAAAATGTGTATTCCATGTCTTTTGCCCAATTTCTAAATGGATTGTGTGTGTGTGTGTGTGTTTATGTTTACCATTACATTTTGAGAGTTCTGTGTATATACTAAATGAGTACTTTTTCAGGTACGTGGTTTGAAAATATTTTCTCCTATTTTAAATTACCTTTTTATCAGCTTAACAGGACTTCACATTTTGATTAAGTAAAGTTTATCATTTTTTTACCTGATATCTAATTGCCTGCTATTTTTTTCTTCCAAGATTTTATCTAAATTCAAATTAGTTAACATATAGTGGAGTATTGGTTTCAGGAGTAGAATTTAGTGATGCATCACTTAAATATAACACCCAGTGCTCATCACAAGTGCCCTCCTTAATACCCATCACCCATTTAGCCCATCCCCCCAACCACCTCCCCTCCTGCAACCCTGATTGTTCTGTATAGTTAAGAGTCTCTTATGGTCTGCCTCCTTCTGTTTTTATCTTGTTTTATTTTTCCTTCCCTTCCCTGATGTTCATCTGTTTTGTTTCTTAAATTCCACATATGAATGAAATCATATGGTATTTGTCTTTCTTTGACTGACTTATTTTGCTTATCTAGTTCCATCCATGTCAAGAAACATGTCTAGTTTCATCCATGTCTTGCAAATGGCAAGAGTTCATTCTTTTTGATGGCTGAGTAACATATATATGTATGTGACATATATACATATGTATATATATATATATATAAATATATATATCACATCTTTGTCTATTCATCAGTTAATGGACATTTGGGCTCTTTCTTATTCTAGTTTCCTTGCCTTTATATAATTTTTAGAACAAGCTTTTTACTATCTATAAAACATGTTACTGGGATTTTGTTAGGAATTGCATTAAAACTATGGATCAGTTGGGGGAACGTCAACATCCTTACTGCGTTGACTTTTCAAAATCATGAAAATGGTTATGTCTTTTCATTTATTTAGATATTATTTGTTTCTTTTCATCAATGTATTGTAATTTTCAGTATACAAATACTATACATGTCTTATTAAATTTATACCTATGTCTTTCATTTTTTGAGCAATCATAAATGGCATTGTTTTTAACTTTGGTTTCCATGTGTTTATTGACTATATATATAAATACATTTTTGTATGCTGATCTTATATACTGGGACCTTGTTGAACTCACTATTAGTTCTAAGTTTTTTGTTTGTTTGTTTTGATTTTTTTATCTTTGTGTTTGTTTTTTAGATTTCTGGGATTTTCTGTATTGATTATAATGTCATTGGCAACTGGGGGAAATTTTATTTCTTCCTTTCCTATTTGTGTGCTTTTTATTTCCCTTTCTTTCCTCATTAACTAGAAATTCCAATGCCATACTAATAACAGTGATAGAAGCTGACATCCTTGACTTACTCTCATTTTATGAGGAATATAGTCAATCTTTCACTAGTAAGCATGATATTAGCTATAGATCATGGTTTCACTTTTTTAAACTTTGTTTTGAATTATTGACCATTACATTAAGCAATCTTACATTTGTTCTATAACAAGTAAATGCTAAGAATTATTCTTTCTAGATTTGAGATCAGGGTAACAGACACTTACCTGCCTCCTGACAAAACTTGCTGTTTGATTACCTTCCTGATATTTGGCAATTCTTTAGCTCCAAGTGAGATGCAATAAAGTAGAGGACTTAAGAGTGTTGACCACAGAGTCAATGTGTCTATATTTATCTCACAACTCCTATCAGCCAGTTTTATCTCTCAAAAGAGATTAAGAATCAGTTCCTGATCCTGGGAAAGTTTGTGACAGTTGACCTTGAAGAGTACTATTTTATGACAAGGGTTAGAATGTAATATATTTTACCCAAGCGGGGTGAGTTATCCAAGCTTGAAGGATAGGAGAATGGAAAATATAACTCTTCCCTCTGAAAAAGAAACTCCTGAATTACTTCTAGTAGCATGAATTAAAATTGTCATGCCCTAAAAAAATTTCCAAAGCCTTATGTGCATTTATGTATATTTGGACTTATAATTTTATTGGAGAATCACTAGATATTTTAGTATCTAGTGTTTTAGTATTTCTTTTAACTTCCAGATGTTCATCTTAAATTAACAGAGATATACACAGTTCAGATAAGTGGTAAGCAAACTTTCACTTTTGGGTAAATATCAACTATGGTTATGGTTGTAAAATTCCTTTTCCTCAGCAAAAAGCTACTACTATTCCTTGGTTTTAAACAAAATGCTTTGGAAAGATACATCAATTTCTCTCTTTTTTTTAAATGTTTTATTTATTTTTGAGAGAGAGAGAGAGAGAGAGAGAGAGACAGCATGAGCAGGGGAGGGTCAGAGAGAGAGGGAGACACAGAATCCGAAGACAAGCTCCAGGCTCTGAGCTAGCTGTCAGCACAGAGCCTGATGCAGGGCTCAAACCCACGAACTGCTAGATCATGACCTGAGCCGAAGCTGGACGCTCAACCAACTGAGCCACCCAGGCGCCCCTCAATTTCTCTTTCTTGGTAGTTTTAAAGTCTAATGTTAAAAGTCTAAGGTATAGACTTCCAGTTATAAGATAAATAAATTCTGGGAACATATAATATTTTGCTTATAATAAATATTCAATGAATACAAATGGAATTAAAATGTACTTTTCATTGTCTTGCAGACCTTTGGAAATGTAGCAGTAAATTTTCTTTGCTCATTCTAAGAATTTTAATACTATTATGTACCATTCTGTGTGGAAATATCTAGAAAGCACAGAACTTTAAGAAATTAGAACATATTTGTAGTCATTCTATCTCCCTCATTAATAATAAAGTTTGGAAATATGAATGTCACTATTTTCCGATCTCCACAAATAATTGCATATCCTTGGGAAAGAAAGTTAATTTTATGGGTCTAATTTCCAAAAAATTTAAAGGGTTGAACCATAAAATTTTTTGTTTGGTTTCTCTTCATTTGAACATTAGTTAAAGCTTTGCTGTACGAAAAAACTTTCCTGTCATTTTTAATAAATTGAAAAGATCCAAATAATATTTGGAAACATAAATTCTTTTGTTTTTCTTTCCTATAATGTTTTTATTTATCTTTGAGAGAAGAGAGAGAGAGAGAGAGAGAGCGCATGCGCACGCAAGCAGGGTAGGGGCAGAGAGAGAGGGAGACAGAGAATCTGAAGCAGGCTCTGTGCTGAGAGTAAGACCCTGATGTGGGGCTCAAACTCATGAACCATGAGATCATGACTTGAGCTGAAGTTGGACACTTAACTGACTGAGCCACCCAGGTACCCCTAGTTCTTTGATATTCTGACTAAATTTCATATTAACTGGATAATTGACAAGGTATAGTCATGCCGCTGTAAATATTTAAAAATGAAAAAGGATATCTTTAGTGTATTTTTAAAATATATTCACCAAAGAAACTTAACATAAGCAGAACTATATAAAAATTCTGTTCATAGATGTTATTTTATTCTTTCTTCCTAATACCAATATTGTATGCTCAGTATCAACCCTTAATGAAGAATGTTTCCAGATATTTACCATTATATGTCATAAACACTATGCTAGAAACCTTACGTAGATTATTAGTAAATTAATAACAACCCTGTGCTAATCTTTCATGCTACATCTAGTTTTTCTGGATCTCTGCTTTTCAGGCCCCTGGTAGGAATGCTCTTTTAGACTCCATCACAGCTGGGTGGGACTTTATGATGAGTGGTAAGCCAACATATTGTGAGTGGAAATGACATGTGTCACCACTGGACTGAATTATTTATTTGTGGATGCTTTGTCAATTCATGACAAACACATAACCTGGGTAAGAAAAAAAACCTTTCTTTTTATAAGCCACTCAAGTTTTAGAGTTGTTTGTTACTGCAACCTAACCTATATTACTAGTAACTGTCCTATTTTAAAGGTTTTTTTTTTTAATGTTTATTTTTGAGAGAGAGAGAGAAAGAGAGCAAGCAGGGGAGGGGCAGAGAACAAGGGAGACATAGAATCCAAAGTGGGCTCCAGACTCTGAGATGTCAGCACAGAGCTTGATGTGGGGCTCAAACCCATGGACTGGGGGATCATGACCTGAGCCGGAGTCTATGCTTAACAGACTGAGCCACCAGGTGCCCTGTAACTGTCTTCTTTTATATGCTGAAGTAAACTCCACAGCTAGTAAGAAGGAGAGTTAAGACACAAACAGTCTGATTCCAAAAGGCATGCTCTTCCACGCAGCCCACAGTGTCCACTGTTACCCCACATCTCTGCCCAACTCTTATACTTTCAGTCACTCAGTTTTAGAGCCCTTGTGAATACCAGGTATTTTTGGTATTGCTGTGGAACACTAAGGTCATTTCTCTCAGAATGCAATAAAATGCATTATTTATCTAAGGCTTAAATTTCTAGCTCTGCTACTGTTATGATTTTGCATAAGGAGAGCACTGAGAATTATGTAGAACATTTCATGGCCTTGATGTTACATAACTTCCAGCTGCTGACCATATGAAGAAGACACATAAACAATTGAAAACACAATAGAGTTTTATTAAAAATATATGTGTTCTGAGGTTGACCTACCACTGGTGCAAATTCTTAAACTTTTTGTTTGATTTAGAATATGCAATAAACTTGGCATGAGGAGCTTAGTTATAGTATAGTTCCATCTCTTTTTGTTTAAAATACTATTTTCATTAATGGAAAAATATTTTGTTGCTCTTTCAGTCCACTTTCTGTTAAAATTCAAAAATCTTGGGTAAAAGTAGACATTCTTTGTTTTACATGAGTAGTTTAGTTTATACACAGTCTTTATTCATTTCACACCAAAATACTACACTAAATAACAGATTATTGGATGCTAATTGGAATGAATAAGAATCCAATATTCATGTTATATCCAAATTTTTTTAATTAAAATTGGATTGGGGTGACTGGATGACTCAGTTGGTTAAGCATTTGACTCTTGATTTTAGTTCAGGTCATGATCTCACAGTTGGTAAAATTAAGCCCCACATCGGGCTTTGCACTGACAGCGTGGAACCTGGTTGGGATTCTCTCTCCCTCTCTCTCTGCCCCTACCCCCAAAAAATAAAAAAAACTTAAAAAAATTAAAATTGGATTTTATTTCTATAGTTCTGACACAAATCAAATAACTGTTCAATTATGTAGTATTTTAGTTTTGTATTATACTTGTAATTATATATTTCACTGGCCTATAATGTGTTTTGGTTACAAGCAAAATTATTGATTTTATTTGTTTGAGTGTCAGTAGGAAGTACTAAAGGCCCCTGAATCCAAAATCTAGAGTTAGGAGACTCATTAATATGTCAAATATTCCAATAGGTAAAAAAAAAAAAATACCAGCTGGATCCAACCTTCACACAATAAAATATATTTGTTCTAAAGAGAAATGTTCTAAAAATGATGTGTTCTAAAACCAAAACCATGACCAAAACGCATATCCTCAAAGATAATTGGATTTCAGAAACATTCTGATTTGACTTTGGAAGTGTCTTTTATCCTCTAAGTGGATTTTTTCTTCCTTAAAAATTTCATAAAATGTTAGAATAATAACAATAATATTCTAAATATAACATATATCATCCCTCCAGTATTATTGTAAATAATATAAATTATAATTATTATAATTATTTGTAATTCTAAATTAAGCTTTAAAAGGTTAAGAGAAAAAGACAAGACATAGCCTAAGGGTAATCAACTGCAAACCACATAACCAACAATGAATTAGTATTCAGAACATATAAATGACATCTAAAAAGCAACAAGATAAAATGCATACAACTCTCAAAAATGAGAAAATATGAACACTATTTTCATAGAAGAATAAACATAATCATGGAATTTCCCATTAAACTACAAATGCCATCATCTTATACTTACTGGTCTGGAAAAATTTGGAAAAAGAAAAAATTACCCACTATGAATTACCTAATGTGAATAACTGGAATTCATGTACACTGCTGGTGGAGTATAAACCATACCTTCACTTTGGAAAACAATTTGGCATGATATTTAAAGGTAAAAATGTATCCATCTTACAAACTATTTCAGTTCCAAACATATACCATGAATTTCTCCAGGATTATATTCCAGGACACATGTACAAGAATATTTATAAAGTTGTTCATAATACAGAAACACTGGAAACAAATCAAAATACCTGTCACACTGAAAATGGTGAATACAAGGTAATATAGTTGCACATTATGATACAAAACAGCAGCGATGATAGAGGACCATCATATACATATATCAAAAGAGCTGCGTTTTATAAACATAAAATATAGTGTAAAAAAATCTTGCAATAGGATACAAACTTTATGATGTAATTTAAATGAAGTTAAAACAAAAGTAAACTAAGCTATTTATTGTTATGGAACATATATATGTGCTACACGTATAAAGAAAATAATGTGTCAAATAGTTAAATCTGTGTAAAGCAACAAAAAAGGATAACATTATACCACTATGATATTTAACTTTCACACCTTACACTGGGAAACTCCATGCTAATGTGCTTTTTCAATGACGTTTTTGGTTGTATAATGGTGAGTCATGAATTTCTACACTTCTAAGTGTATTGTCAATTTTAAAATTTTAATCAGTGTACATTGTCTATGTATAAATAAATCATTCTTTCTTATATAGCTTAAAGAAATGCCTTATTCTGGCATTAGGATTGGAACATGAACTTCATAAGATCACTACAAAGAAAGGAAATATATATTAAAAAAGGAACCATATAAAATACTTAAAACCCATTAATACTTGTGATTCCAGGAGGAGACAGAACCTACGGGAATGTTGGCAGTACATCAAAGATATCCAGTAAGTGTGAACTGAATGAATGGATTTTGGCACAAAGGAGAGGTAAATGCTCATGTGTAAAGGAATGTTCTAGACTAAGGCTTAAACAATTTCACAGTCTAAGAAAGGACATTGCAGAAGACATTATGGTTTCATTCATAATTTAGGTTTACGTAAGAGTTTTATGCCCAATTCAAGCTTTTCTCCTTTTCTTCTACAAATAGACTCTTTCCTTCACTGTAAGATGAAATAATTGTTTAATGATAACATTTTTTGTTTGCTATTGTTGCTTCAAGTGGAAGTATGATCAGTAGGAGGAAATTGAAAGTGTAAGCTTTATCAATCTTATATACATATATAGGTTTTGTTTCGGGCAACTTTGAAAGAGACATCCAAAAGAAGTTTTCCTTTTCTTTTTAAATTTTTAAGTTTATTTATTGATTTTTGAGAGGGAGAGGGAGAGAGAGAGAGAGAGAAAGGGGCAGAGAGAGAAAGGGAGGGAATTCTAAGCAATGTGGGGCTTGAACTCATGAACTGTGAGTCCATAACCAGAGCTGAAACCAAGTTAGACGCTTAACAAAATGAGCCATTCAGTCACCCCTCTTTTTTTTTTTTTTATTTTAATCACCTGGCCCTCATCGCAAGTGCACTCCTTAGTCTCTATCACCTATATAATCCATTCCCCCACCCACCTCCCCTCTGGTAACCATCAGTTTGTTCTCTATAGTTACAAGTGTTTCTGGGGCACCTGGGTGGCTCAGTCGGTTGAGTGTTTGACTTCAGCTCAGGTCATGATCTCACTGACTGTGAGTTTGATCCCCATATCAGGCTCTGCACTGGCAGCTCAGAGCCTGGAGCCTGCTTTGAATTGTGTCTCCCTCTCTCTCTGCCCCTTCCTCCCTCTCTCTCACTCTCTCTCTCTCAAAAAAAAATAAAAATAAAAACATGAAAAATAGAGTATTTCTTGGTTTTTCTCTCTTTTTCCCTTTGCTCCTTTTGTTTCTTAAATTTCACATATGACTGAAATCATATAGTATTCGTCTTTCTCTGACTGACTTATTTCCCTTAGCATTATACTCTTTAGCTCCATCCAATGTTTGCAAATGGCAACATTTCATTCCTTTTTATGGCTAAATAATTTTTCATTGTATATATAAATATATTTATCCATATATCCTTATCTATCTATCTATATCTATTATCTATCTATCTATCACATCTTTATCCATTAACCCATCGTTAGTTGATGGACACTAGGGCTGTTTCCATATCTCGGCTATTGTAAATGATGCTGTCATAGACATAGGAATGCATGTATCCCTTTCAATTAGTGTTTTTGTATTCTTTGAATAAATACCTATTAGTGCAATTGCTGGATCATAGGGTAATTCTATTATTAACTTTTTGAGGACACTCCATACTGCTTTCCAGAGTGGCTGCACCACTTTGCATTCCCACCAACAGTACACGAGTGTTCCTTTTTCTGCACATCCTCGCCAACACCTGTTGTTTCTTGTGTTGTTGATTGTAGCCTTTCTGACTGGTATGAAATGATATCTCATTGTAGTTTTGATTTGTATTTTCCTGATGATAAGTGATGATGAACATTTTTTCGTGTGTCTGTTGACTATCTGTATGTCTTCTTTGGGGAAATGTCTGTTCATGTCTTCTGTCCATTTTTCAATTAGATTATTTTTGGGGGTGTTGAGTTTTATAAGTTCTTTATATATTTTAGATACTAACCCTTTATCAGATATGTCATTTGAAAATATCTTCTCCCATTGAGTAAATTGCCTATTAGCTTTGTTGATTGTTTCCTTTTGCTCTGCAGTAAGTTCCTATTTTAATGTGGTCCCAGTAATCTATTTTTGCTTTTGATTCCCTTGCCTCAGAGGACCTGTCTAGAAAAAGTTGTTACGGCTGATGTCAGAGAAATTACTGTCTATACTCTCTTTGAGGATTTTTATGGTTTCAGGTCTCACATTTAGGTCTTTAATCCATTTTGAATTTACTTTTGTGTATAGTGTAAGAAAGTTTCATTCTTTTGCATATTGCTGTCCAATTATCCAAACATCATTTGTTGAATAGATTCTTTTTTCCCCATTGGATATTTTTTCTTGCTTTGTCAAAGATTAATAAACCATTAATTGTGGGTTTATTTCTGGATTTTCTATTCTGTTCTATTGATCTATGTATCTATTTTTGTGCCAATACCATACTGTTTGATCACTACAGCTTTGTAATATATCTTGAAGTTTATAACTGTGATGCCTCCAGTTTTGCTTGTCTTTTTCAAGATTTCTTTGGCTATTTAGGCTCTTTTGTGGTTCCATACAAATGTTCAGATTGCTTGTTCTAGCTCTGTGAAAAATTCTATTAGTATTTTCATGGGATTGCATTAAATGCGTAGATGGCTCTGGGTAGTAGAGAATTTTAATAATATTTGTTCTTTGAATCCATGAGCATGTAATTATTTTCCATTTCTTTGTATTGTCTTCAATTTCTTTCATCAGTGTTTTATAGTTTTCAACTACAGGCCTTCACCTCTTTGGTTAGGTTTATTCCTAGATATCTTATTGTTCTTGTAAATATTTTTTGAATTGTTTTATTAATTTATCTTTCTGCTGCTTTATCATTGGTTTGTGTATAGAAATGCAATTGATTCTGTACATTGATTTTGTATCCTGCAACTTTACTGAATTCTTTTATCAGTTCTAACAGTTTTTTATGGAGTCTTTTGGGTTTTCTATATAGAATATCATGCCATTGGCAAATAGTGGAAGTTTGACTTTTTCCTTGCTGATTTGGATGCCTCTTATTTCTTCTCATTGTCTGATTGGTGACTAGGACTTCCAGTACTATGTTGAATAAAAGTGAGTGTGGACATTTTTATATTGTTCTTTTTTTAACATTTACTTATTTATTTTGAGAAAAAAGAGGAGAGCACAAGCAAGAGAGGGGCAGAAAGAGGGAGAGAGAGAATCCCAAGTAAACTCCGTGCTATCAGTGCAGAGCCTGATGTGGGGATTGATCTCATCAACTGCAAGATCTTGGCCTAAGCCAAAATCAAGAGTCAGATGCTTAACCAACTGAGACACCCAGGCACCCCCATTCTTGTATTGGTCTTGATCTTAGGGGAAAGGCTCTCAGTTTTTCCCCCACTGAGGATGATATTATCTCTGGATTTTTCATACATGGCTTTTGTTATGTGGAAGTATATTCCATCTAAGCCTACTTTTGGAGAGCTTTTATCATGAATGGATGTTGTATTTTGTCAAACGCTTTTTCTGTTTATATTGAAACAGATTTTTGACAGAAATATTCATTTCTATCCTTTTGTGTTTTCTACCTTCATACTGCCATTTTGGTCTTTCTTTACCTTTCCCTTTAATATGTCTTGCAGGGCTGGTTTAGTGGTCATAAACTCCTTTAGTTTTTGTTTGTCTGGAATATTCTTTATCTTTCCTTCTGTTCTGAATGATAGCCTTGCTGGATAGAGTATTCTTTGCTTCAGGTTTTTCCCATTTAGTACTTTGAATATATCATGTCGTTCTTTTCTGGCTGGAAAAGTTTCTCCAAAAAATTCCTCTGATGGCCTTATGAAGTTTCCTTTGTTTATAACTGTCTCCTTTTGTCTTGCTCTTTTTTTTTTAAATTTATAGTTTATTGTCAGGTTGGTTTCCATATCACCCAGTGCTCTTCCCCACAAGTGACCTCCACCAAGACCATCACCCCCCTTCCGTTTTCCCCCTCCCCCTTCCACCCTCAGTTTGTTTTCAGTATTCAAGAGTCTCTCGTGCTTTGTCTCCCTCCCTCTCCCTCTTTTTCCTCCTTCCCCTCCCCATGGTCCTCTGTTAGGTTTCTCCTGTTAGACCTATGAGTGAAAACATATGGTATCTGTCCCTCTCTGCCTGACTTATTTCGCTTAGCATGACACCATCGAGATCCATCCACTTTGCTATAAATGGCCAGATTTTTAAGCTTATTTATTTGTTTTGAGAGAGACAGAGAGAGAGCATGAGTGGGGGAGGGGCAGAGAGTAAGGGAGAGAGAGAATCCCAAGCAGGCTCTGCACTGCCAGCTACACAGAGCCCAATGTGGGGCTCGAACCCACTAAAGTGTGAGATCATAATCTGAGCGGAAACCAAGAGTCAAATGTTTAACTGACTGAGCCACATAGCGCACCACTCTTGTGTGTGTGTAACATATATATATATATATATATATATATATATATATTCATTATATTTGGCCATTTTAATTACAGTATGTCCAGATGTAGATCTGCTTTTGTTGGGGGTTCTCTGTGTCTCCTGGATCTAGATATCTGTTTCCTTCCTCAGATTAGGAAAGTTTTATTTCTTCAAATAAATTCTCTAGCCCCCTTGTCTCACTCTTCTTCTGGGATTCCTATAATATGAATGTTAATACAATGGATGGAGTCACTGAATTCCTTAAGTCTATTCTTGTTTTGCACAGTTCTTTTTTCTTTCTTTTGTTCAGCTTGATTATTCTTCATTACTCTGTCTTCTAGGTCATGAATTCATTCCTCTGAGTCTTCCAGTCTGCTGTTCATTCCATCAAGCTATTTCTTATTTAGTTGGGTCCTTTATCTCTGCTGTTATTTCTTATCTCTGTGTTAATGGTCTTACTGCTGTCCTCCACTCTTTTCTCAAGTTCAGTGAGTACCCTTATAATCTTTGCTTCAATTTCTCCATCAGGCATGTTACTTATATCTGATATGCTTTGATTAGATCTCCAGCTGTGGCCTTGTCCTATTATTTTATTTGGGACCAATTCATCTATCTTCTCATTTTGTCTTAGTCTCTGTGCCTGATTCTGTGTGTTAGGGGAGTCAGCTACAACTCCTGTTCTTGAGGGTACTGGATTTATGAAGAAGAGGTCTTATAGTGTCCTGCAGTGTAGTGTTTCCTGTTCCCCAAGGACTGGTGCTTCCAGAAGTGTATCCAGTTGTGCTGTGTGCACTCTGCTGTTGTGTCATGGCTGCTTTATGCTTCTGGCCAGTCATCTGAAGAGGCCCTCTGCCTATTGTGGGCGTGCTCAGTCCCTGACCTGAATGTGGCATGTTTTAACTAGATGCGCTCTGATCTGCTTGTGAAATGAGACCTGTCGCTGCCATCAGAACAAAGCCTTCACAAAACTCCTGTGTATCAGGAGACTTGGTATTGGAGGGGTTGGAACTGGTCTTCTGGGGGAAGGGGTCCTCTGCACTGGGACTGAGGTAAGGGTGATTGGGAAGGGCAGTTCCACCAGAGCATGCTAGGGGCAAGGTTTGGTGTAAGCAAGTTAAGTAGAGTGTGGGTGCTGTGCTTGTTCCTACAGGTAGTTCTGTGTTTATGCTGAGGGGTGGGAGAGGGAACCTGCCAGTTCCTTTGTTCCCAGAGTGGTCACTCCGTGAACTCTCCCTTCCTGGGACATGCTCTGAGATGAGCAACTAACCTCTGCTCTGTGTGCTCTAGGCACTCTGGAGATGGCTGTTTCCACACTGTGAGTCTGTGGGCTGTTTGCTCTACCTTTTCTCCAAGAGATACCCCAACATCCTCTGACTTTTCCCTGACTCAAGCACACTGACCTTTAAAGCCCTAGGCTGTAAGCCTCACTGGTTGGTTGCATGAACTAATGAAATTTGGGCTCTCTTGTTTTCCATGCCAATTGCTATGGGGATTTGTTTCCCCTATGCTCTCCTCTTTGTGATAGTCTGTCTCTCACCCTCCTCCACAACCACAGCTCCCTTCCCAATGCAGTGGCCAGGATCCATTTCTATCTCAAGTGGCTCTACACTTCCTACCTTCTTTGATGTGGTCTCTTCTCTACCTTTAGTTGTGGAGTTTGTTCTGCCAGTCTTCAGATCGATTTCTGCATTACTTAGGATGATTTGATAGTTATCTAATTCGTGGGACAGGGTGCAACTAGGGTCCTCCTACTCTGCTGCTATCTAACCCTCTCTTCCCAAGTTTTTTTCTTTTTTAACATAAACTAAAAACAATATATACAAATACTTGAATTGTCATAGTTGACCACATAAGGTCAAATAATGTTATTTTCTTGTATATACTAAATATATATATGTAGACTGTAACCTGTGAGTAGGGATATCCCCTTTTTTGTTCATTGGTGTTCTTAGCTTTTGTTACAGTAAATATTGCATAGCTAACAAATCTCAGTGGTATCTATGAAATTATTTATTTCTTATTCAGCTTACGTGAGGGTTATGGCTCATCCAAGTCTCTGCTGGACCTTGCTGTGTTCTGCTGAGCTGTATGTATCTTCTCAAGCCAGGTTGAGAAGATAGAGCGAAGGAGTTCTCTGGCATATGCTTATTGTAGGAGTCAGAGCACATGGCCAGTATGTTTGCAAACCTTTTAAAGCTTCTGCTTGGATGAGACACATAATGAGCACACACACTATCCTTTGCCGAAATAAGTCAAATGGACAAGACTGACAATGAAATGAAAAATTACACTACACTTACAGGGATACATGTAGCAAGTCTGAGCATGGAGAATTCTCTTAAATAAAAGGAGTGAATAATTGGAAACAAAAATACAATTTATCCCACTGATACAACCCCAGCAGCTAGAACAATGTCTGTTACATAAATGTATGTTGACTGTATATTATTAAAATGTAACCATTGATCAAGATTAGGAAAAAAATTAGGAAACCATTGATCAAGATATATATATATATATATATATATATATATATATATATATATATATATGTTATGTTTAAATTAGAAAAATCAAGGACCATTAATTTCCTAGAATAGTCTTCAGACTTGGGTATGTCCATAAACAAAGTTATATGACAGCTTTTCAGTGAGTGGGGTGGGCATAATCGCATTAAGAGAATTGATATTCAAATGTTCAGCTTCTTTTTTATTCTTTCCTAATATTGTTCTTCCTAGGAAAGCATTTTTAGTCACCAACTGTGCGTCTCAGTGCTGCTTTTACAATTGCCCTTTTACCACAGTACAACAGAATGACCTTTTAGCCCGAGGGTCCAAAAATCTCCAGGGCATCAAATAAAGCAATGTGTTTCTTGGTGAAAACAAGGCCAAGAGGGCTTCATGTTGTCTATGTCTAATTTTACCTCTGTGACCCACTCCAGATAAGGTTCCACATCATTACTCCCTTTCTTCCTTAACCATTGTTTTAGGGTTGTATTTCAAACATGAGGAGATTTTCATATGGGTATAATTTCATATGTATATAATTATTATGCTGAAAATATAGTCTGACTCCTTGTCAGAAAACAAATTGATTTGGCTAATTGATTTGACAACGAAGACTCACTTTGCCAGCTGAATTATACAGTGACATTTTCCATAAACTGAATGAGCTAAATCTGTTACTTTGAGGTTATAGTAAAATGCATTTAAAACGCTAAAGTTTACAATATATAATACCACAGGAAAACATATCCTTTACTACTATTTAAATCATAGTCTTTTTTTAATTTCAAATTTAAAATGAGCAAGAGGGTACCTTTTATTTCAAAATTCTTTTACATGGTATGCAAGCAAAAATGTTCCATCTAAAAATGGGTACAGGATGGGAATGAGCTGCCAATATAATATGAAGACATATTTTGTCTAATTAACAATTGAACACGAGGCTGGCTCTATATGTTACTTGCAAAAAAACCTAAGGATTTATAACAAACTTCTAAAATCTCCACACACAAAACTAAATATGTAGGTTCGGTGATTGATACCTTTGAAGGTTTTATTTTGATGAGATGTTTTAAGAGCAGGTCTACCAGCTACTGTGAAATAAGCACAGGAAATGCAACATAATGATAAGGATCTAAATGCCATAATGGTTATTCTTTTGCACTTAAATTATGTAGTCACTAGTCATTCATAGAGTCTGCGTTCACACATGGTAAACCACAATTGAGGAGCTGGAAAGGTTTGCTTTGAGTGTGTAAAATAAATCATTTCAGGGCTATAATGACTAAATTGCTTGACTCAACACCACCTGTTTCACTTATCAGAGCAGCTGAGGTGAAGGCGCGGTCAAACAATCAACCTGAAAATTAAATATATACGAAAGAATTACTGGCTGTAAAGCAGTGTGAACTGGATATATATATGTATATATATATTATAAAGTTGATTGGCTTAGACTCCTGGAAGTCCTTTTTTTAGCTACACAAGAGGTCTCTTGTTACAAAAGTTGTTTTGCAACAGTCACCTACCAGTGAGATGCAAAGCTTCTGACCTAAATTTTAAAATGCAGTCTGGGAAATTACAGCATCATCTCTTTATATGCTAGTTAAAATTCTGATTCTGATGACATTCTAGTCACAATGACTGTATACACATGATTCTAAATACCTACAAATAAACAAAACGCCTTGATCTATACTGCATACTACCATATGGCCAGATGTTTTCCAAATATTTTTTGTTTTAAAAATGGAAAAAGTTGGGGGACCTGGGTGGCTCAGTTGGTTAGGCATCCAACTTCAGCGCACGTCATGATCTCACAGTCTGTGGATTTGAGCCCTGCACCGGGCTCTGTGCTGACAGCTCAGGTTCTGTGTCTCCCTCTCTCTCTGCCCCTTCCCCACTTGTGCTTTGTCTCTCTCTGTCTCTCAAAAACAAACATTAAAAAAATCCTGTTAAAAATGGAGAAAATTGATATTTCATTTCATTTAGTATTACCTGGACACAACTTAGAAAATAAAAACCTCATAAGAAAAGACCACTGTATAATTTTGATTCAAGTTTTTGGTAGGAAAGAAGTAGGGAATCATTGGTAGGAAAGAAACCTAAGGAGTGAAAACTCTCTTCCATTACTGTTGAAAGTCACTCTCAATTGGTTGGAAGCCTGACTTCATCTTCCTACATATATATATATTTCTTTATAGTTACCTAAGTGTGCTATTTTAAAGAAAAATATCAGGCTTTTTAATATCAGTTATTATGAATGGAATTCAATAATTAAATATATTATATGTATTTTCTAAGTTGAAGTTCAAACTATTGATCCATTTCCTTAAGGAAACAATTACATTTTATAGTGGTTTCCTTTGACTTTGCCCTGACTATAGGATTTAGGCTTTTAAGTTTTAAATTCTCTTTTAAAATTGGCATTTTAAATTATAAGATGTTACAACAAATGGCATATTATTTGGTATAGCAATGTTTTTTTTTTAACTTGTTATCTTTTTATTAAATAACCATCAAACTAGCTGAGTATTTTGAAAATCAATACATGGAAAAAATTGAGTATATTGTTTCATTATTCTCTGACACTTCTCTACCCCTACACCCTTTCTCTGCCCTTCTCTATATTACTTTGTGTCCCAAGAGGCTAATGCAAATAGGCTATATCATTTAGTCCCCTTACCTTTGGCTTTCAATTAGATTTGGTTATTTCAGCAGAGTTTCTCCACCAAGACACTACTGACGTTTTGGGTAGGAACTTTTGTTGTTGTTGCGGGGGTCTGCCCCGTGAACTGTAGAATGTTTAGCAGTACCATGGCTTCAACCCACCAGGTGTATCTCCTCCCTCTATGGTGGCAATCAGAAAATGTCCAGACATTGTCATATGTCCTGTTAGTTGGCAAAATGGCCCCTGTTTGAGAACTATTGTGTTAACCAGGGGAAGTAATAGGAGATGGAAGAGGGAGAGGAGGAGAAACATCTGTGTCTGTATACTTAAAATTGCCCTAGGCCTTACCAGGTAATGGCTTTGCCAATAGCTTTATTCTTCTGTCTGTAACTTTCATCTCATGTCCCTCTTGAAGGCTGCTTCTCTCTGGGTTCTCATAACAGAAACATCATTCCTTCCCTTTGCCACATCAGGTCTAGGGGTGGTAAGATTTCTCACTGTTGAGAGTCCTTGGGTAATTCACCAGCCCTCAATAGTTTTTTTAAACCCTCACATTCTAATAAACTGTCTTCAACTCATTTCCTGCTGAGTTCTTGACTAACAAAATATACCTTTTTGGAAGGTGATTTATGTGTCCAGTAAGCAAAGTGTTTTTGCTTATCACTAATTTCAGATCTTTTGCATCCTCTCTCTGTCTCTGTCTCTCTCTTCCTTTATCTCTTGATGCATGTTCAGTATACAACATTGCAACATTGACATCATTTGGACTGTACTACAATCTGTATTAAGGCTTCTTTTCAGAAAATACCCATCTTTTCATTTCTTGCATGTATGTTACAGTCCCTGTCCTCTGGATTAGATACTCTCCCCACACTTTATAAGGCTTAGGGTTGATTCCCACGTCCACAGAAAGCTTTTCTATCCCCTCTTGTCTACACTGACCTCTTATTTACCCAACCCTCTGATTAGGGTACTGCTATGGACTGAATGTTTGTGTCCAGACAAAAATCATATATTGAAACCGTAATTCCTAATGTAATGAGATTTGGAGATGGGGTCTTTGAGCCGTTATTATGTCATGAGGTTGGAGCCTCCTGATGGGGTTAGTGTCCTTATAAAAAGAGACACAACAGAGCTTGCTTCCTTTTTCTCTCTCAGATATATGAGTTCTATATATTGTGTATCAAACAAAATTTGTTTAGTCCACGAATTTGTTGAATATATATTAGAGCCATGCATAGCATTCAATACATTTAAAAAAATCAAAAGTCATTTCTTTTGAAGAATATACAACTTAGGGAAAAGTTTAAATACATTAAGTAATATAAATCATGCATGTTACCTGACAGGTTTGATATGGTGGGTAAGGTGTGATAGATAGTGTTTATACCAAGGCAGCAAACCAGTCAGTTGGAACACAGGTCAGTTGAGCTTTGGTGGAAAGAAGATAGAGGTAGACTGAAGATCGGAGCTTTATCCAATAGAAGAGATTGATTGTAGAAGATATCTATTCATATGGGCTTGACTTACACAATTGAAGTTAAGTAGAAATGTGCTATCTAGCTGGCTCAGAGTAGCTTAAAAGCAAATTTTGATTTCATTTGATAAGGCCACAAGCTTAATTCTAGACCTTACCCCTGGTAAAGATGGGGTTTCTAAGATAGTTCCAGGTATGATCTGGATTGGCCAACAAGCTTTGGCAGGAATGAATTCATAGAATGACCTGAAGTTGAACTTGAAGACAAAAAGAAGATTAAAACATTTTCATTTATTCACATATTTAATTTATATATATTAATAGTTTACTAGACATCATTCCACACCCTGAGGATATACTAGTAAATAACATAAACACCTTTTTCATGATCTCATAATGATTACATACTAATGAACATGGATTGACATAATTCTTACACTCATTTGCACAATGCTTTTCCTGTAAGAAAGAAATAAAGACCTCAGCTAAAACTGTCATATTGAAGTTCTTGATTTTGTCCTAATTTGCTCTTAAATAATCGGTGATTTCAGTTTACCTTTTATTATTCTTTTGAGTCTTTGGGACTACATAGGATTGACCATGAAAAACATCAAAATAAGGAAAACTTGGTTTTGGTATTGTTTGTTACAATTTAGTGCTTTTTGTCCTCATCTACCCTTATGACATTTTCCAGTGGGAAGCCAGGGGAAAAAATAGAATATTGTAGTTTGGAGGGTAGGGCCTATTGGGTTTGAATGTGGAGTGTGCCATGTAATAATTGCATGTCTTGCTACCTGAATGTCTAGAAACCTCAGTTTTCATGTCTGTAAACAGAGTTGGGAGCTGAGACTGTTACTGAGGAGAGATCAGCAAGAGAGTATCACTGTTCTGTCTCTCTCAACCCTTTGTGGCTGCTGGACTCCCTCGCATGCTCTGAGAAGCTAGGAGAAATGGTAGAATTTGGGGTTCCAAGGTAGATCTGAATTTTTATTGATACACCTTTTTTTTTAGATAGCTAAACTTTCTGTAGCACTGTGCTCAGAGCTTGAAAAAAGAAAACATTAAGGTGCATGTTGTTTTCTAGTTTTTCTAGGAAATATTATATACCTCTTCTCTTTTTCACCCACTATACAACTGAGCTCATGTATCTCAGGAAACGATTATAATGTATTAACAAAAAGTGAAAGTCTCCTTCTGAAGGTGAAGTTTTCCAGACCAGCTCATTTATTTTGTGGCAGAGATTACCATCATTCGTCCAGTGCTTTATTTGCCTGGAGTCAATTCCTGTGGTTCCCATAGTTGGAAGGCAATCAGAAGAAGTGGGAAAGACAGATGCTGGTCATGGCTCACCATTAGTCAGCAGCAGCAGCAGCAGCAGCTTCACATGTTTAAAATCACATTGTGGTTTTTTTTTTTTTTCAGTGTGATTTTTATTGTCTATTTGGCCTAAACACTTGCTACTCTTATTCATGAAGCTACGGATCACAAAGACCAGTGTTACTTAATATCACATTGCTTTAATACCTCATTGTTGTGACTAATGCCATCCAGAAATCTTTTTTTTTCTTTTTTTTAAATTAATTAATTAATTTTTTTTATTATTATTTTAAACTTTATAGTTTATTGTCAGGTTGGTTTCCATATAACACCCAGTGCTCTTCCCCACAAGTGACCTCCACCAAGACCATCACCCCCC
>CM053570.1:17768219-17878580 GCA_028646485.1 Cryptoprocta ferox
TCTTGAGTTGTTCATTTTAGCCACTCTGACTGGCGTGAGGTGGTATCTCAGTGTGGTTTTGATTTGTATTTCCCTGATGATGAGTGATGCTGAGCATCGTTTCATGTGTCTGTTGGCCATCTGGATGTCCTCTTTGGAGAAGTGTCTCTTCATGTCTTCTGCCCATTTCTTCACTGGATTGTTTGTTTTTCGGGCGTGGAATTTGGTGAGTACTTTGTAGATTTTGGATACTAGCCCTTTATCCGATATGTCATTTGCAACTATCTTTTCCCACTCTGTCGGTTGCCTATTAGTTTTTTCGATTGTTTCCTTTGCAATTTTAATTGGTATTGCATTGAATGTGTAGATTGCTTTGGGTAATAATGCCATTTTAACAATGTTTATTCTTCTGATCCATGAGCATGGAATGTTTTTCCATTTCTTTGTGTCTTCTTCAATTTCTTTCATAAGCTTTCTATAGTTTTCATCGTACAGGTCTTTTACGTCTTTGGTTAGATTTATTCCTAGGTATTTTATGGTTTTTCGTGCAATTGTGAATGGGATCAGTTTCTCGATTTCTCTTTCTGTTGCTTCATTATTGAAGTGTATGTGGAATTCAATTTTAACAAATACCATTGTAATGTCCAGTTCTCCAAAGAGAATATATATTGGTTCTAAAACTTATGAAATGAGAGTATGACAGTTCAAATACCATTTTACTGACTTGGATACAGCAATCTGTATTAAATGAAAAATTCTCTTTACAAGACATATTCAGAAATCCTTGTCTACCTAGTGATATTTTAAATGTAGATTTTGTCCTTTAAGTATTAGGTTTAGCAGATAATTAAAGATAGTAAACTGTTATATAATATTCTGTATTTTGAATTATTACTTTAGATTAAAATATGTGCTTGTATGCCCCTGTAAGACTATTGGCTGCAATTTTGCTAAGAGTATAATTGAGAGGGTCAAAAGCATTGGTGATTCAAAGGGCATGAATCTGGAATTTAGAATGGATAGAACTGAATCACTGAGTAAATCAAAATCTAAATTCTAAAAGTGTTCTGAGATGTTTCACAATAGCTTTTTTGTTACAAATGCACCACTTCCCAAGAGTGGTCAGAATGGCCTCTCAATGTTACTCTTCTTGTCTGTGGCAATTTTAAAAAATGTTTGCACAATCTTTGACACGTATTCCATCATGCAGTAGGGTCTATGTCACTCTCCTTGAATCTGGGCAAGCTAATGACTGTTTTAACCAATAGATTATGGTGCAAATGATGGTATATGACTGTAAAACTAGCTCATAAAAGGCCATACAGTTTCATCTTGTTATCTGAAACACTCTCTTAGATCCTTGGGTCATCATGTAAGATGACCTAATAGCTTGAGGTTGCCATGCCCTGAAAAAGCCCAAGTTCACAAAAAGGCCACATAAAGACGTTCTGGTTGACAGTACCAACTAAGCCCAACCTTGAGTCATCCCAACCTTGGCACAAGATAAATGAGTGAAAACACATCTAGATGATTGTAGTTCCCAGCTAGTTGAGTTATATCCAACTATTTTAATTTTCTCATCTGAGACCCTAGACATTATGGAACAGAGACAAGCCATCCAAACTGTGCCCATTCTGAATATCTGATTCATAAAGCTGTACATATAGTAAAATGATTATTATTTTATGCCACTAAATTTTGGAATGGTCTATTTTGAAGCAATAGATACCCAACTAACCTTAAATTAGTAATGGCCTTGAAAGAATTTCATTCTTTGCTGTATAAAATTCAAAAATAGCATTGAACAATTTTTGGATCAATCACTTTGCAAAAGCCAAGAGAAGCATAACAAAATAACTTTTGAAATCAGAGGATTCATGCTACTTCTGCAATATTTAGCAATAAATATACTGGACATGCATTTTTTTGCTTTATGTAGGCACACTTTACACTTTTTAAAAATTTAGACTTAGAAATATATACACTTTTCTGACGTGTAAAACAAATTATACTCATAGGTAATAGAATATAAATGTATCATAATTTGTAACATAGATAATCATATATCACTTACAAAGTAAATTTTAAAAAAATACACAAAGTTAGGATTAGAGATGGAAAGTTGGTGTTGGGAGATGTTCCCAAGAATGTATCCTAAGTATTGGCATTTTTTGGTCTTTCATGTGCAATTTTTAATTTATAAAGTACTCCTTTCCCAAAGTCTTTTTCCCTTTATTTTTTTCTCATATCTAATTCATAATTTTTGTGAATACTCAAAAGGCACAATATTCTTTACACCCAGAATGCTTCATTCAAATTATGGATATCTTTTTCTTTGACATGTTTTTAAAAAATGAACATCTGTGTCAAATATGATTTTTTTTAAAAACTAGATCTGTTCTATGTCTTTTGCAGTGGCCAATGGCAATTAAAGATGTACAAAGTTTATTTATTTGAGAGAGAGAGAGAGAGAGAGAGAGAGAGAGAGAGAGAGACAGACAGCACAAGTGGGGAAGGGCAGAGAAAGAGGGGGAGAGAAAGAATCCCAAGCAGGCTCTGCACTGTCAGCACAGAGCCTGACATTGGGCTTGATCTCAGGAACGCTGAGATCATGACCTCAGCTGAAATCAAGAGTCAGATGCTTAACCAATGGAGCCACACAGGTGCCCCTATATTCTTTTTTAAAAACTTTGTTTAAATTCCAGTTGATATACAGTGTAATATTAGTTTCAGGTGTACAATTTAGTGATTCAACACTTACATAGGACAGCTGGTGCTCATCATAACAATAATACTCCTTAATCCCCCTCACCTATTCTGAACCTGTATTCTTAGACCTTATGCTCTAAACATACTAATGTCTATACCAATTTAGACCAGTTAAACCTTTCCTAAAAAGTATGAGCTTATATTCAATTGCTCACCAACCTTATAATTAGAAAGATAAGATAAACAATTTGCTAAGATCAATAAAACATCCTTATCATTTTTCACAATAAAAAGCTTTAAAGTCTTTTTTCCTTGGCATTCTACTAGCTAAACATCATTGGGGAAGGAAATTGATCCCAGACTCACTGACTTCATGTTCTAAATCGGTTCTAACGGTACCATAGAGTTAAGGTCCAGGCATTAAATGACCTGTTCCCCAAGTTAAGAGCCATAGTGTGGTAGCAGGGAGAACTTGATTCTGAGTTCTCTGGATTTAAACCCCTTCTTTTTTAAATATTTTTAAAACTACATCAAAAAATATCTTTTGTACATCCTTCCATCTACCTCTTTCCATGTATTTTTTGACATGCCTCCCAAGTTACACATGAATTTCATCTGGGATATGCTCCATATTTATCTCAAATTTTAAATTTCAAATTTCTCAAAAGTACTGAAAGCAAGATATTTTCAGAAATATATATTCCCACAAAGATTCACCCTATAGGGGTTAATTATATGTGCAAATCTTCTGTCAACAGCTTTACTAACTTATGAATACAAAATAAGTTAAAGTGTCAATTTTGCCTTCAAAACATCTCTTGAGTTTATGTTGAGCCTAGACTTTGTCACCACCACTCATATTCAAGCTCACATTATGTCTGACATGGATACTTCAATTGTTCCTTCAATGGTCTCCAAATATCCACTCTGGTACACCAGTCTGTTCTTAACTGCACATCCAGGGCAAAGTTTTTCAGATGCAAATATGATAATTTTTATACTCTGACTAAAATATTTGTTAATTTTAATGTTTATTTTTGAGAGGGGGAGGGGCAGAGAGAGAGCAAGACACAGAATCTGAAGCAGGCTCCAGGTTCTGAGTTGTCAGCACAGAGCCCGATGGGGGGCTTAAGCCTACGAACTATGAGATCATAACCTGAGACGAAGTCAGACGCTCAACTCACTGAGTCACCCAGGTGCCCCACTTTTTTTTAAGTTCATTTATTCATTTTGAGAGAGAGAGAGAGCATGAGGCAAGAAGGGTAGAGAAAGAGGGAGAGAGAGAATCCCAAGTAGGCTCCGTACTGTCAGTGCAGGCTTGGACTCAAGAACAGTGAGATCATAGACCCGAGCCAAGATCAAGAGTCAGACACTTAACCTATTGAGCCCCCCAGGCACCCCTTTCTTTTTCTTTTCACTCGAGATCTACCAATCTCCTTTCAGTCCTTCATGTTTATTTTGCCTAGGTAACTCCTAATCAGATTAGATTTCATTTCAAGTATCACTTCCTACGATAACCTACCCTGGCCAGTTTAAATGTCTCTATTTTCAGCTTTATCATAACAGCCACATCCCTTGTATATCACAATATACTAATAAGTTCACATGGATTGCATGGTAATTTTATGAGGATCTCTCTTCTCTGACAGACTGTAAACTCCATAAGGGCATTAACAGTGTCTCTTTTGCACACTGTTGGACACCTAATGCCTGGCTGAGTGTACACCTCAGAGTAGGAACTATTTGCTGGCAAACATTCTTATTCCTCTTTGGGTATACTGATTCCAACCTCATGGAAGTGACATTTGTCAGTTAGCTACTGCTTACAAATGCTTTAAAAGGTCCTCTTTAATACTACATGTTACATGTTTTTGATTTTTGACATTTAGCAAATTATTTCTGAAATCTTTGGAGTTACAGAAAAAAAAAACAAGGTAGAGAATTGCTTCAAGAATTAGCTCCTTTCAGAGGCCTTGACTCATACTCTCAGAGCTATTAATTGTATTGGACAGTGGTCTAACAATACAATTCTGAACATCTAATGTTCAGAGAATGGAAAGCCTATAGTTCATTCCAAGTTACATCACACCAAGCCCAGACCAGTTCTGTTCAGGCAATCTTTTACTTTGAGGAGAGTAGAAGTCAAAGTTGCCTATCCTAAGTATTAAATCTATTATCCATCCCCCTTCTGTGATCACATGCTTGAATAAATAACAGGTACCAATAACAACAATAATTTTTAAAATAACAATCTTAAAATGCTGGAAAAATCTTAATCAGGATTTGTGGAAATTAAACAAAGCAGATTTCTCCACTTGTGCAGATAATAATTTTGGGAAAATAATGTACCCAATCTGCACTTATATGGGATATAAATATGATACATCAGCATTTTCAGAACTTCTAGTAAATAGGTATTTTCCTCATGTTTGCATAATAAGAAATGATAACAGAATTCATTTTCCCATACCCACTCTTAAAAAGGCATTAATTCTCAAGATCATGTATTTGCATTACCCTAAGAGTAAGTGCATTATTAAATTTGCACTCTGGATGCTTCACTGGCCTCACCATAGTCCTGAGCGTGCCTGAATGGCATTATTCAGTGCTAGCTTGGGAAGCTTATAAAAGCTATCTAATGGAATGAGTACATATAGAAATATTTCAATTTGACATAGATTTGAAACTATTCTTGAAAACAGGATTTTATTTTGTTTGATGATGAATATCGGTATGAACAAGCCTCTTAAAGATCATATTAAAAAGAAATAGTGATTTCTACTTCCAACCAAGATAGTGTAACAAGGATCCTATTTACTCCTCTACCCTAGGTAATTAAAAGCTGGAAAAATATATGAAGCAAAAGTTTGTAAGACTCAGGACAACAGACAACAAAGGATAGTAATCCCCGAAAGATGGAAAACAAATGAGGAGTGGGTTATAATTGCCCTTATAATTGTTTGGAGAGTGTTTGTAATCAGTGTAATAGAAGAGAAAAGCCAGAACGAAAAGGATTCATGATATGGGCCAGAAAAAGCCAAGAGTTCACAAAGAACACAACATTAAAGTTTACAGACATTCAGAGAGAAAGTACTTGTTCCCACTAGCCAGAATGGAAAACCTATATCCATGGAGCATTGGGTAGATTGCTCAAGAGTGTTTTCTCTCAGTAGTAATACAAAGACCAACCATACTTGGTTGTGAACAGAGACTTCTATCAGGTTGTTACAGTGAATATTTGAGAAATAATCCCTGGTGTCTCTGGTAGGTGGAGAGAAAAAGTAAGCATTGTCAAACACATCCACTGCTTTCTCTAAAACAAAAGCCTATCTTTATTTATTTAAAAAAATTTCTTTTCATGTTTATTTATTTTTGAAACAGAGAGACAGAGAACAAGCAGGGAAAGGGCAGAGAGGGAGACAAGGCATCTGAAGTGGGTTACAGGCTCCAAGCTGACAGCACAGAGCCTGATGCAGGGCTTGAACTCACAAACTGCGGGATCATGACCTGAGCCGAAGTTGGACACTTAACTGATTGAGCTACACAGGCACCCCACCAAAGGCCTATTTTTAAAGGGAAAAGACTTCAGCAGAACACAATTGTAAAACTTTATATTAGCTGAAAGAAGGGAACTCCTCCTCACTTCAGTCCCCTCCAGTCTTCCAGTCTTTCCTAAGTTAAGAAAATAGATAGAGGATCTGAAGCAGGCTGTGTGCTGACAACAGAAAGCCAGATGTGGGGCTCGAATTCACAACTGGGAGATCATGACCTGAGCTGAAGTCAGACATTTAACTGACTGAACCACCCAGGCATTGCAAAGATGGTAAATATTAATCACCTATATCAACAATTTAACTGTGAATGCTTTAAATATACTAATTACATAAAGATTGTCAAGGTGGTTTAAAAAAAACCTACAAGTATAGGTTGTCTACAAGAAACCCACTTTAATATAAAGACTTTGATAGGTTAAAAGTAAAGGTATGGAGAGATAATATACCATGCAAACTCGAATTAGCAACAGATTGAGTAGCTGTATTAATTTCAGAGAAATCAGAGTTCAGAACAAGGAAGAAGATCAAGTTTGAGAGGAACATTAGGAAGGTGCCTGCGTGGCTTGGTAGACTGAGTGTCCCACTTTGGCTCAGGTCATGATCTCGTGGTTCATGAGTTCGAGCCCTGCAATAGGCTTTGTGCTAAGGGTTTGGACCCCAGAGCCTGCTTCAGATTCTGTGTCTCCCTCTCTCTACCCCTACTCCACTTGCACTCTGTCTCCCTCTCTCTTTCAAAAATAAACAAATGTAAAAAAATAAAAAAAATTTTAAAAAGAGAGGCATTAGGTTAATTCTCCAAGAAATATAGCAATCCTAAATTTGTACATACCAAACAACAAAAAGTAAAAACATTTGAGGAAAAAACTGATATAGCTGAAAGAATTGTTATAGTTGGAGACTTAATTCTCCTCTGTCAGTAATTGCTGGGTCAAGCAGGTAGTAATTAAGAATTACTTTAATAGCACTAACTAGATCAATATAATTGATATGTATAGAATACTCCATCCAACAACAGTAGAACACACATTCTTCTCAAGTTTACATGGAATATTCATCAAGATAGACAAAGATTATGTTAAAAGAGCATGATCACATAAAATATGTTCTCAGACTATACAGGAATTGTTAGGAAATCAATAACATAAAGATAGCTGAGAAGATCCTCCAATATTTGGAAAGCAAACAACAATAATACAAGAATCAAAAAAGAAGTCCCAAGAGAAAATTAAAAGTATATTGAATTAAATGAAAATAAAAATACAATTTATCAAAGTTTGTGGAGTATAGCAGAATCCCAGAGTCATTAGGGATGTGGTGCTTAGTTGGAAATTAATAACATTAACTGCATATATTAGAAAATAAAAAATAGCTAAAATTAATAATCTGAGATCTTACCTTAGAAAAGCAGAGAAAGAAGAGATAATTAAATAAATAGCTAGCAAGAGAAAAGAAATGAAAGTAAGAACAAAAATCAATGATATTAAAATAGGAAAAAATAGAGAAAACCAATAAAACTAAAAGCTTTTTTTTTTCATTTTAGAGAGACAGAGCATGTGAGTGGGAGAGAGGGGCAGAAGGAGGGAGAGAGAAAGAGAGAGAGAGAGAGAGACAGAAAGAGAGAGACAGAGAGAGAACTTAAACAGGCTCCATGTTCATCACGGAGCCCAATGTACAACCTTGGGATCATGACCTGAGCCAAAATCAAGATTTGGACGCTCAACTAACTGAGCCACGCAGGCTATTTTCTAAAAGATCAATAAAATTGATAAACTTCTAGCAAGGCTAACCAAGAAAAATAAAAGAAAGGATACATAAATAACTAATATCAAAAATTAAGAGTCATTTTTACTGATCTTATGGCATTAAAAAATAATAGAATACTTAAAAGCTCTATGCCCAAATATTTGATTACTTAGATGAAATAGAACAATTTTTGTAAGTGTAAATATTCACTTAAGTATAAATAGGCAAGATGAATAGCCATATGTCTATTAAAGAATAATTGAGTAATAATTGACTTAATAATTGAAAACCTAAGAAAGAAAGAAAGAAGAAAGGAAGGGAAAAGGGAAGGAAAGCACTAGGCACAGACAAATGTTAAATATTTGGTTAACAAATATTTAAGGGAAAAATAATATTAATATCTCACAATCTGTTCCCAAGAAAAAGAGGCTATGGAACACTTGCTGACCCATTTTATCAGTTTAGCATTACCCTAATACCAAAACCAGATTAAAACTTTACAGGGAAAGAAAACTATAGACCAGTATCCTTCAGAAACATAAAAGCAAGATGCTTAAGAAAGTATTATCAATTTAATCCAGCAATAAAGAAAAACATAATAACTCATGAACAATGGGGTCATTGCAGGAATGGAAGGCTGACCTGATATTTGCACATCAATCAATATAATTTATATATTAACACAGTAATAAGAAAAACATATAGTTATAAAAATGGATGCATAAAAGTAGTTAATAAAATTTAACATTCATTTATTAAAAAAAACAAAACCCTAATAACCTAAAAAACCTGTTAACCTAATAAAGGGCATATAGGAAAACCCTACAGCTAATGTGATGCCTAATGGTGAGAAACTTAACACATTTTCCCATTAGATCAAGCACAAAGTAAGGATGTCTGATCTTACCATTCCTATTCAACATTATATTGATCAGCCTAGCTAGTGCAAATAAGAAAAGACAAAGAAATAAAAGACATACAGATTGTAAATTAAAAACATAAAACTGCTATCTTTTTTAAAAAAATTATTTATTTTGAGAGACAGAGGGTTGGGGGTGGGGTGCAGAGAGAGAAGGAGAGAGAGAGAATCCCAAGAAGACTATGCACTGTCAGTGCAGAGCCCATCCCAGGGCTCAAACTCATGGACCACTTAGGTTCCCCCTTCCTTGTTTTTAAATATACTTTCTCAGTAAGGCTTTCCTTTATCATGCCATCTGAAATTCCACAAACATATCCCATTTCACAACCCCCTTTCCAGATTTATTTTTCCTTTGTAGCTCTTTCATCATTTAACATGCAGGCCTACCCTGGAGATATTGCAAATTATTTCAGACCACTGCAACAAAGCAAATGTCACAATAAAGTAAATCAAATTAGTTTTTTGGTTTCCTAATACATGTAAAAGCAATGTTTATACTCTACTATAATCTGTTAAGTGTGCAGTAGTACTGTGTCAAAAAATAATGTGCATACCTTAATTTTAAAGTGTTTTATTACTAAAAAATGCTTGAAACCTCATCTGCACTTTCAGTGAATTCTAATCTTTTTGTTGGTCGAGGGTCTTGCCCTCGATGTTGATGGCTGCTGACTGATCAAGGTGGTGGTTGCTGAAGGCTGTGGTGACTGTGGTAATTTATTAAATAAGACAATGAAGTTTGCCACATTGATTGATTCTTCTTTCATAAATTATTTGTCTGTACCATGCAATGCTATTTGATAGCATTTTACTCACAGTACAACTTCTTCCAAAACTGGAGTCAGTCCTCTCAACCCCTGTCTCTGCTTTGTCAACTAAGTTTACACAATATTTTAAATCCTTTGTTGTCATTTCAACACTCTTCACAGCCTATTCACCAGGAGTAGATTCCATCTAAAGAAAGTTCTTTTTCTTTGCTCATCCATAAGGAGCAACTCCTTAGTCATTTAAGTTTTATCATAAGATTGCAGCAATTCAAATATAATAATCATGAAAAATTTGAAATTTTGCGAGACTTACCAAAATGTGACACAGAGACATGAAATGAGCAGATGCTGTTGGAAAAAATGGTGCCGATAGACTTGCTCAATGAAGTCTGACACAAACCTTCAATTTGTAAAAAATGCAATATATCCGTGGAGTGCAACAAAGTGAGGCGCGGTGAAATGAGGCGCCTTTATATACATATCTCATTTATCTCATTGATTTTTAGTCTTCTGCCCTAGAAAGGAAAATCCAGATAGGAAGCAGCTTTTGTCTGTTTTCTTTTGATACTACATCACCAGTACCTAAGTCTTAGCTCTTAGTAGATAATGAAGTTTAGAGAACATTTGAAAGAATACATCGATTATTTTGTTAAATATAGACATCTTTGGCCATTTTTATCTTTTGAAACATTATACCCAGAAATTCCAATTCAATGTAAAAAAATAGAAAGGGAACACATTGGGGAAATTCTAGAACTTAGACTGTAGAAATAGATTTCTAGCATGAAATAGGCCACTAAAAATTAAAGTTAAAGACTCACAGTTTTCTCAGGTAAACTTCAAAGTTTACCCCAACAAAGATGTAAAAAGATGAAAAATCAACAACTCTTCTTAGATCCATTAAATAAGTAAGGTTACAGAGCAAACTGCTGCCCCTGCCCCCAAATTAGAGAGGCAGACAGGCAGAAACAGAGAATCACAACTTACTGTAGCAGAAACCCTTGTGCAGAAACCCCTGCAGGAAGTAGATTCAGGATAGGAAAATCTAAACTGTAATTGATTAATTGCTGGAGGCTCAGTGTGGAGAATTCTGAGTCAAAACTTCAGGGGGAATCAGTCAAAAAAACACCTCAGACTTTTATAATTTTTAGCTCCAGTAACTCTACCAGATTCTCACAGTGAATATTGGAGAAAAATCCACTCATGCTTCTGACAGGGAAAGAGAAAAAATAACCATGCTAAAATATACAACATTCTGTTCCTCTTAATAAGGTCTGCTCCTATGAGAAAGAATCAGTGAAATCAAAAGTTGATTCTTTAGAAAGAACAACAAAATAGACAAACCTCAGTTATAATGACAAGAGGGGAAAAAGACATAATTAACTAAAATTAGTAATGAAAGCAGGGGTGTTAGTACTGGTCTCAAACTCATGAACTGCAAGATCATGACCTGAGGTGAAGTCAGACACTTAACTGACTGAGCCACCCAGGCACCCCTCTTATTATTTTTAAAATAGTAATGTTTCCCAAAGTGATCTATAGGTACAGTGCAATCCTTATCAATGGCAATGATCTCTTTTGCTGAAATGGAGAAGTTGATTCTCAAATTCATACAAAATTGCAAGGGGGCTCTAAATAACCAAAATAATATTGAATAAGCAAAGTTGGAAGACTCATACTTCTCAATTTCAAAACTTACTACAAAGCTACAGTAAAGAAAACAATGTACTGGCCAAAGCATAGACATATTGACCAGTGGAATAAAATTTAAATACAGAAATAAACCCATATATCTACGGCAAGTTGATTTTGACAAAGATGCCATGACCCTTCATGGGGAAAGAATAGTTTCTTCAACAAATGGTGCTTAGTCAGCTGGATATTCACATGCAAAAAATAAAGTTGGAGTGTTACCCTATACTATATACAAACATTAATTCAAAATAGATTGACTAAATATGAGAGCTAAATTAAAGCTTTTAGATAAAAAACATAGAGATAAATCTATATGATTTTGTCGATGGGTTCTTAGATATGACACCAAAGGCATTAACAAAAGGAAAGAAACAGATAAATTAGACTTCATGAGAGAAAAAACTTTTGTGCCTCAAAAGTCACATTATAAAGAAAGTGAAAAACAACCTACAGAATAAAAGAAAATGTTTGCATATCATATATTGACAAGAGTCTCATATAGAATATATAAAGAACTTTTACAACAAAGACTTTTACAACTTCAAAAACAAAGGCAGACAACCCACTTAAAAATTCGTGAATGACTTAAGTAAGCATACCTTTAAGAATATATACAAATTGCCAACAGGCACATGAAAAATGCTTAATGTCATCAGTCATTAGGTAAATGCAAATCAAAGCTACAATGAGATATCACTTCATAATTACTAGAATGGATATAATAAAAAATGAAAATAAGTGTTGGTGATAAAGTGGAATATTTGAACCAACCCTCATACTTTGCTAGTGGGAATGTTAATTTTTAGCTGCCATGGAATGTGGTTTGGTAGTACTCAGAAAGTAAAACACAGAATTCTCATAAGACCCCACAATTCTATGGCTAAATATAAACACAAAAGAATTGAAACAGGTACCACAACAGATAGATGTACACATATATTCATAGCAGCACTATTTAGAATAGCCAAAAGGTGGAAATAACCCAATGTCTATCAACAGATGAATGGATAAACAAATTGTGATGTATACATAAAATGGGATAGTACATAGCTATAAAAAGGGATGAAATACTGCTACATACTGCAATGTGTGTGAACCTTAAAAATTGTATGCTAAGAAAAAGAAACCAGATATAAAAGATCTTGTATGATTTATTTATATGAAATATCTAGAATAGTTAAATCCAGAGAGAGAAAGCATGTTTTTGTTTGCCCTGAACTGGGGAGATAGGAGGATAAGGAATAACTGCTTAATGAGCATGGGGTATCCTTTCAGGGTAAGGAAAATAGTTTGGAGCTATGTAGAAGTGGTGGTTGCACAACATTGTGGTCATACTAAATGCCACTGAATTGTTCAGTTTAAAATGGTTAATTCTGTGTTATATAAGTTCTACCTCAATTTAAATTTCATACCATTTGACAAACTTTTTTTCCTTTCTTCTTGCTGTAGTAAGATGGCTCAAATTATACTAGAAAACAATATGTCTCAAAAACTAAAATGTATTTACTTAACAGAAAGTACTTTAGACGAAACAGAAAATAGTGCCAAAAATTTGGAGAAAAAGACATTCAAACAAATTGCACAGCATCAGAGGGGTTCTGTTGAAGGAAAATACAGATGTTTCTAACATTTCTCAAGTAATGATTATGGTAAAATCTGCCTCAATAATAAAACTGAAAGGACTATTTTTTGTGTGTGTGGTCAGTAAAAGAAAGATGTACTGGAGATGATTTAAAAGAATCCTTAATAAAAATAGTGTTTCTTGGAAAAATGGTGTAAGTATAACATTTTAGTGTTCCTGCTTTGAAAGCAATAAAGAAAAAATAATTTTGAAGTTATGTTCAGCAATATTACTACATGAAATATTTATTTCCAAAATTATTCATAGACAGATCACTGCAGTAATGCACTTGTAGCTGAAAAGGCACAAAGATGTCATTAATGCGGATAATTTCAATTAAAAAATGACTTTTAAAATAATCAACTGTAAAATACACCATCTCTCTCTTTTGCCTACAATGTATGAAAAGCAAAATTTTTTGGTAAATCTAAACATGGAAGGGTAAGAAAACAATATCTTACTTTATAAATAAATAAAAAATAAATAAATAAATAAATAAAGTTGTAATAGTTCATATGTGAAGGCGAGTGATCATAAAAATATCTGGTAGCGAAGTATTTAAGAGAGTTGTGAAAACAACATGTGTTAAATTACATGTTTTCTGTTAATCCCCCTAAAATTTAGAGTTACCAAACTTTTAAAGATTATAAAGTGGCTGTCAGTTTGCCCAACCTAATAAATAGTCATTTTTTGCACACCTCACTTCAAGGTAAAGATGACATTTTAGCAACAACTAAACAAGCAATGACTTTTGAATAGAAAATTATGCTACAGAGAAAGTGTTTTGAAAACATAAATGCAAATGTTTCTGTCATGGGATCAATGCTGAAACCCACTGAGGTTACCTACAAAACTTACATATCTGCATTCATCAAAAATGGAAACATATTTTTTAGCTACCTAAAAATCTTTCAAAGATTTTCAGTGAATTTGAAGTCATTTTTAAAAATATATAGATGTGTACCACTTTGAATTTGCGAGAATATTGCTGAGTTCAGGAAAAGCATTCACCTAAGTCATGGGTAGAGTGGAAGAGTAAATATCATCATTACTTAGAGAAGATTCTTTCCAATTACAGCCATTGAAAGAAAGTATTAAGATAAATTAAATACAGAACCATATGTTTTATATTTTATGCAGCAACTTGTAAATCAAGATTTTAAGAATAATGAATTCATTTCTATTATATGCCTTTCACTGACAATATTGTTAATATCTTCTACTTTAGAGAGACCAAATATTAATATAATGGTAATGAGGTGACGTTAGCAAAATGGTAGAACAAGAAGTCCGAACCCTCATTCCTCCACAGAAACACTGATATAACAATTATATTTAAATCAAAATAGCTTTAGGTGAAATACAGAATACAGTTAAGTTGCAGCACCTCCAGAACATAAGGCTGTAAAAAGTCACACCAAAGTATATACCAAGAACAAACTGGCTTTGCCAGAATTAACTCTTCTCTCAAACCAGTTAGCTCTGTGCCAAGAAGATTGCCTTGGCCCATGGCCTGCCTCTCCAGCAAGGATAAAGTGAGAGTGAGATTGTTTCTGACTGTCTGGCCTCCTGGCTTTATGGTGTGTTCCTCTGAAGCTCTGGTTACTATTTCTCTTCATACTGAGCAGTGAAAAGATCAGCAGAGCCTAGATGCCTGGGACAGCTAGGAACAAAGAGAAAGAGGTGGATTACCCCATACAGCAACCACTGCTTGTACGACTAGGTAAAGTTGCAGACCAGAGGCCTTCGCTCTCAAGGGAAGGAAGAAAGCAAAGTGATTCTTATCCCAGCCTTTTAGTGTGCTCTATCAGAGGGTGGTTTTGACTTCACGTCATAGCTTATGCTGAAGGACTGGCAGAACCTGGGCGCCTGGGACAATGAGCAACAAAAGAAAGGAACTGGTGTCCTCCTATTGCTGGCACTGCTCTATGAGTCTGAAAATAGGTGCTATTTCTTCAAATGGGCAGATACCAATTAAACTCTATGAGGAACATAAAGAATCAGGAAAACATGCCACAAAGGGAAAAAGTTAATCTTCTATAACTTCTCCAAAATAAATAAAGATTTATGAATTACTTGATAAACAATTCAAGTTGACGGCCTAAAAATAGTTGAGTGAATTATAAGAAAACACTGCTAAGTCATTAAATAAATCAGGAAAATGATATGTGAACAAAATGAGAATATCAACAAAGAGATAAACTCTACTAAAAAATGGAAATATTGAAGCTATAAGACATAATAATTGAACTAAAAAATTTACTAGAAGATTTCAACAGATTCATACAAGCTAAAGAAACAAAATCAACAAGTTTGAAAGCAAGGCATCTAAAATTATCTAGTTGGAGGAACACAAAGAAAAAGGAATGAAAAAGAGTGAAGAAAACCTGAGAGGTTTACGGGATCAATAAGTAAAGTAATATATACATTATAGGATTCCCAAAGGAAAAAAGAGAAAAAGAAAAGGGAAAAAAAGTCTATTTAATACTGCAGCGAAAGCAAGTATTAAGAGGGAAGTTTGTAATGATAAATGCCTACATTAAGAAAGAAAAAAGATGTCAAGTAAACCATCTACATCTCAAGGACCAAGAAAATGAAGAACTAAGTCCAAAGCTAGTAAAGGAAGGGAATAATAAAAGAGCAGAAATAAATGAAAAACAGACTAGAAATACAATAGAAAAAAATCAGTGAAACTAGGAAAAAAAGAGAAAGAAGACCAAAATAAAATTAAAATGAGAGAGGGTATTACAACTGATACTACAAAAATGCATGAGAGAATATTATGAACAATTTTATGCCAACAAACTGGATAACTTAGAAGGGGTGGATAAATTCCTAGAAACATACAACCTACTATGAATGAACCATAAAGAAATACAAAGTATTTGTGTGAACAGACTAGTAACAAGTAAAGATTTTGAATCAGTAATCAAAACCCTCCCAACAAAGAAAAGCTCAGGGTCAGATAGCTACACTGGGGAATTCTACCAAACATGTAAAAAATTTTAAAAAAAGCCAATCTTTCTATAAAATTGAAGAGGAGGGAATACTTCCAAAATCATTCACAAAACTGGCATTACCCTGACACTAAATAGAGTCAGACAATGATACTACAAGAAAATAAAATTATAGGCCAATATCCTTGATGAATATAGATGCAAAAATTCTCAACAAAATTCTAGTAACCAAATTCAACAGCACAATAAAAAGATCACATACCATGATCAGGTAGAATTTATCTCTGAGTTGAAATGATGGTTCAGCATATGCAAACGAATAAATGTGATATACCTCATTAACAAATGAGAGATATAAGATGATCATTTGATCATCTTAATAGATGTGAGAAAAGCATTTGACAAAATTCAACATCCGTCCATAAGAATTCTCAACATACCAAAGATAGAGGGAACATACCTCAACATAGTAAAAACCACATCTGACAAGTTCACAGCTGACGCCATAGTCAATACTGAGAAGCTGATACCTTTTTTTTTTTAAACTGTTTCTAATGTTTATTTATTTTTGAGAGACAGAGATAGAGTGCAAGTGGGGGAGGGTCAGAGAGAGAGGGAGACACAGATTCCGAAGCAGGCTCCAGGCTCCGAGCTGTCAGCACAGAGCCTGATGCGGGGCTCGAACTCACCAACCATGAGATCATGACCTGAGCCGAAGTCAGATGCTTAACTGACTGAGCCAGCCAGGCGCCCCCCCTTTTTTTATATATATAGTTTATTGTCAAGTTGGTTTCCATATAACACCCAGTGCCTTTCCCCACAAGTGCCCTCCTCCATAAACATCACCCCCCCTTCCATTTCCCCCTTCCCCTTCAGTCCTCAGTTTATTTTCATATTCAAGTGTCTCTCATGATTTGCCTCCCTCCCTCTCCCTAACTCTTTTTCCCCCTTCCCCTCCCCATGGTACTCTGTTAAGTTTCTCCTGTTAGACCTATGAGTGAAAACATATGGTATCTGTCCTTCTCTGCCTGACTTATTTCGCTTAGCATGACACCCTCGAGGTCCATCAATTTCATTCTTTCTCTTGGCCATATAGTATTCCATTGTATATATAAGCCACATCTTCTTGATCCATTCATGAGTTGATGGACATTTAGGTTCTTTCCATGATTTGTCTATTGTTGAAAGTGCTGATATGAACATTGGGGTACATGTGCCCCTGTGCATAAGCACTTCTATATCCCTTGGGTAAATCCCCAGCAGTGCTATTGCTGGGTCATAGGGGAGTTCTACTGATAATTTTTTGAGGAACCTCCACACTGTTCTCCAGAGCGGCTGTTCCTCTAAGATCAAGAACAAGACCATGATGCCCACTCTTGCCACTTCTATTCAGCACAGTACTATGAGTCATAGTAAGAGCAATTTTGGAAGAAAAAAATGAGGAGGTGGCATCCAAAACAGAAAGGAAGAAGTAAAATTGTCTGTAGACAACATGTTTTCTTAAGTAGAGAACCCTAAAAACTCCATTAAAAGCCTGTCAGAACTAATGAACTAATTTAGTAAAGTTGTCTGATACAAAATCAACAACAATAAAAAATCAGTTGTGTTTCTATACACTAACAATGAACTGTCGAAAAAGAAATTAAGAAAACAATCCTTTTTATAATAGCATCAAAAATAATTAAATACTTAGGATTAAACATCAGAAGTGATAAAGTATTTTTAAGCTGAAAATTATAATACATTGATGAAAGAAATTAAAGAAAACACAAATAAAGGAAAGACATCCATATTCATGATTGTTAAAATGCATACTACTGAAACCAGTCTATAGATTTAGTGTGATTCCCATTAAAATTCCAATGGCATGTTTACTGAAATAGAAAAAAAATAAACTTAAAATTCATATGGACATATATATAATATCCAAATAGCCAAAGTGATCTTGAAAAGTAAGAAAAAAGCTGAAAGTGTTACACTTTCTGATTTTGAAATACGTTACAAAACTCAGTAATTAACATGGTATGGTACTACCCCAAAAATAGACATATAGACCAATGGAACAGAATAGAGAGTGCAGAAACAAACCCATGGATATATGGACAACTGTTCTTCCACAAGAGTGTAAAGAATACACAGTGGGGAAATTGATCATCTCTTTGACAAATGTTATAGGGAAACTAAATATACACATCCAAAAGGATGAAAATGGACCTCTTTCACCATACATAGAAATTAACTCAAAATAGATTAAAGATTTCAGTGTAAGACCTGAAATTATAAACTCTTAGAAGAAAGCATACAGGGTGATGCTTCATGACATTGATCTTGGCCATGATTTCATGGATATGACACCCAGAGCATAGGCATCAAAAGCAAATTAGGCATGTGGGACTACATTAAAGTGAAGAAAATCTCTACAGCAAAGGAAATGAGAGTTGTAGCATTTCCTGACAGTTGAATTTTCTCTTTTTTGTAATGCAAGTGGCTGATTTAAATGTTGATTGTAGAGATATCCACTTCAACATTGGTTGTGTTGAATAAACACTTTGCCAGCCACATGACTAGATAAATAGCCAGGCTGCACCCCACCCCCATTTTAGGATGCCCATTTCTGTGAGTCATTTAGTGCATTTTTCCATTGTCTTCTCTTGTCTTCCACAGAAGATCTAGGGTTTCTATTTCATTTAGTATGGGTCATAGCTTTCTGCATGAGTCTAGGCTCTATTCTAGCACCACTCCTTGAATTCTTGCCAAGGTTAAATCCTGTAATACAGGAGACTGCTCCTAAATGAGTAAACTTTCTCTTCCTCAACTTTATGTTCTGCCTCCCTCACCTAGAAAACTCTAATATCATGCATACTCTTCCAGCTTCTGATCTTACAAGGTCATGCAGCCTCTTCAAAGAGGGTATCATCTTCTTTTAGCAGGGCCAGTACTTCCTGACTGGGTTATAATGGAATATAAAAGTTATGTTGTGGTGTTCAGGAAAGGAGGGAAGCAGTGTGTGTATTTTCTTGCTAGAAGGAGACCTCTGAATCATCTTTAAGAAAAGAGGTACATAGACCAGAGCATAAGAGAGTAAGATAATTTTACATGTCTTTGGTTCAGAGGAATCTTACTTGATTCAAGATTTTTTAGAATGTTGAGTCAAATGTATCCATTCAATGTCTTTACCCTTCACATTTCTCCAATCAGGGATCTTGCTGGTCCAGACTTTCCCTGATGGAGTATTCAATCTCTTCTGGAACTCTGTTACAATTATGTGCTGGGCCTGATGTTGTTTTTTTTTTTTTTTTTTTTTCTGCCAATCACTCACAAAAAACAAACCAAAAAAAAATGAAGGTTACTGTATTAACTCCCAAGGTGGCATTCTGGCTTTTATGCATAGTCTTTTAGTTGGTGGTTAATCATCTCATATTTAGAACTTCCTTTCATTTCTCCAATATATCAGTTACCTCCAATAGCAGCCATCCAATTTCATGGCTCTTACTTCTTCCGAACTTCTGATATGCCTGAGATATTGCACCTGCTAGTGTATTTGTTTCATCAAAATCCCATTCTAGTTTATCACAGATGAATGTTTTAACAATTGCACATTTATGTGATTCCAGGGGTTAATGATGTTTTATCTACTACCAGTAAAGGGATCCTCATTGCCAGATGACCATCTGATGATTCATCTCTAAAATACATTATTGTTCTTGCTTCTTTAAATTACTTCTGACATCAACCCTCTTAGGTGAACTTTCCAGGAAATAAATTTAAACAGAAGATTTGCTTGTAGAATATATATTGGAGACTGCCTTCAAAGATAAACACCTGTGGAAGAGTGAAGGAAGAAAGAATGGGCTGACAGAGTTGTTAAACTGCAGTTCAGGAGCGCTGGAGCTGGAATGGAGCTTGAGAATTGCTCAGGATTGAAAGAGTGTGGCATTTACACTTCTGCTGCATCACTGGATGTAGGTTTCCCATGGGAAGAAGGAAATCTTTTCCTGGTGTTAGATCACCAGAGTGTCAGCCCTCAGGAGCTGGTAGTAATCTTTCAAAGAACATGTGACTTTCACAGGGTATGCCTTAAGGCCTAATTTTGTATCCCAGGGTCTTGGAAATTCCAAATAATATATAGGTTGTATCTTCCTTTTGATGTTTTTGATTTTCAGGTACACCTGAAAAGGAGATTTATTATTGTGATTATTGTATTATATCCATATTATTATCATTCTTTCAGAAATTTCAAAGACCAAAACGTCAAAATCATGTCTCCTATCATGTTGACTCAGCATTCCTTGTAACACGTTGACATTTATTTATCCAACTCCCATCAAAACATTAGCCTGTTATAGTTTCCCCAAATGTATATATCACAGTTCTTATTTTAGAAAACCTTAAAAACATTATCGATGACCCAGATGCAAGTTCAGACTTGGGGTGTGTAAAACTAGTTCTTTTTTTTTTAATTTTTATTGGGGGGGGGGCAGGAGGGAGGGAGAGGGAGAGAGAGAGAGAATCTTTTATTATTATCATTATTTTGAGAGAGAGAGAGACAGTGAGCACTTACAGGGCAGGGACAGTGAGAGACAGAGAGAGAAAATTCTACACAGGCTCTGCACTGGCAGCATGGAGCTCAAACGCATGAACTGATTTTGGCTCGTGACCTGAGACATAATCAGGAGTCAGATGTTCAAGTGACTGAGCCACCCAGGTACCCCTATGCAAAAATATTTCATACTGATAAATGTTACAAGCTTCTAAATGTTCTTTTCCAATGTTAGTTTCTTCTACATATAAGAAGATGAAAACTTCAATGAGCTTCAAGGTGGCAGGCAGAGAAACTTGGTATAAAGGTTCATAATGGAATCCAGTCTTCTTGTTTCCTGTCTCCAAGTTCAAATAACTGAATTTCTTTAGTTTCCACTATGTCCTTTTAAGCATTACATTCAATTAAAAAAAAACAGATTACTCCAAGATAAACACCTTCAATCATTCTGACAATATTTGAAGTTAAGAGTTAATATTCTGTAAGTCTACTCTTTAATGTTATTTTAAATAGAATGATTTTAAATGTGTGTAGTGAACAAAATCATATGACTCCCATTGAGTTCTGGCTTGTTAATAAGAATAAACTATATATAAAGTGTGATTATTAGTCTTTTTATTTCTTCTTGGCTAGATTTTCTGTTAATGTCTATCCATTTTTAGTGGAGTTTCAGGCATTATCAAAAGCTTCTCAACATTCTTTGAATGCTTATTGTGTTTCCGACATTGTTGTATGTACTTGAGACCATCATAACTCACTTTCTTAACACTTAAATAAGGTAGATACTGTAGTATCCCCATTTTCCAGATGAAGAACAAGAAAGAGAGATTGAAGGACTTGCCTGAGGTCATGCAGCTAGTTGAATTAGGAATGTTGTTCCCTCATCTGTGCAAAGAGCTGGCTGAATCTCATTTGAAGTTTCTGATCAAATGTCACTTCAAAAGGACATTTCCTGGGCTGCTTAGGTAGCTCAGTTGGTTAAGCGTCCAAGTCTTGATTTTGGCTCAGGTCATGATCTCATGGTTCTGTGAGATCCTTGTCTCACAGAACGCCTTGTTTCGAGCTCCTTGTCCAGCTCTGAGCTGACAGTGGGGAGCCTGCTTGGGATTCTGTCTTTCCCTCTCTCTGTCCCTCCCCCATCCCTCTCTCTCTCAAAATAAATAAATAAAAACTTTAAAAAAGGTCATTTCCTTGTCATTCCATCTATTATTGAGTCCTACAATCAACTTCATAGAAATTACCATAATCTATAATTATATTGTTCTTATGTATTTACCTATTTCCTATCTTGTCAAACAGATTCCCTGTTTGCTGCTGTGTCATAAATGTCTATAACATTATTGTAAGAGATTTATTAAATGTTTGCAAATGAATGAATAAGCACTCCACTGTAATAACAGGTGCAATAAGTCTCCAGCATACTGCTTTAATTAAATAAATATATCTGATATTTTTACTCTTTTATTTTTCTAGATAAACTTCAAGATCATTTTGCTCAAGTTTGATTGCAATTGTGGTAAATCTTTAATTCAGTATGAATAGCTTTCTTCTGCAAAATTCAGATTTTTTAAAATATCAGAATGTAATACATCTTTAATGCAAGTTTTATTTTTCCTTTCCAATGTTTTGTTTTCTTCATGGAGCCTTTTCCCTTAGTATTTATTATTGCCATGGTCTGATTGTAGGAGTAGTGTTAGTAGTAGCACTCATGGTGGCGGGGTTAAGAGAACAAGTAGAAGCAGGAGTGGGGAAGGAATGAGTCCTCTTCACTGGAATTAATGCAGAAGCAGTAGTAGGAATTGTTGCCATGTGAATGGGATTTTCCGTCATTTCCTACTTTTTAATTAGTATTGGTTAACAAAGTGATTAACCTTTGTCGGTAAAGAACAAAAAATGCTCCATGAGTCCTAATGATTTCTCAGCTAACATCTTTCTGAAGATGTAACATTGTTTCACCATTTTCAAAGCTGTAATACTTTCTGGTTGAGGCTGGTTCTGGCTTGCTTGCCCTCAGATCCATTCTGTTGACTCTTCTTTGTTTCTGAGGAAAAACAACCCCTGGCATTTCCCAGCTTGCTGTATCAGCTGGCTTCTGGTGTGTACGGCCAATGGAAGGTATTAGCCAAGCTTGGAGGCTACAATACAGGAAGCAGCCAGGAATTTTTCCTTCCCTTTCTGCTTATATCCCTGACATTAGCAATTTCTCCCCTGTGGTTCTAGCTACTTTCACTGGGTGATGAGTTCATGCTACTTTTCCTTTATGTGCTTCCACCTTAGGGACTGGCCTTTGATTGGCTGTCAATCTCAGGGATAACTATTTAGCTTCATAGATCTTCCATCCCTCGTGTAATCATTTCCTGAATTAAATGATCTCAGTTTTTATTGTTTAAAATGGTTCTGTCTGGTTGGTTGGATACTGATAGATGGTTTGATATATTATTACCTTGGCTAGAAATGTTTAAACACTTAAAAAATTGTACTGATTTCAATGTCAATGTTTATATTGACAAATAAAATTCTACCCATACCGAGTTTACGGAAAATTTAAGGGAAATATGAAAATATTTAGAAATGTATTGGGTGCTCCAATCCTTTTTAGAAATAGGCAAGATATAAATAAAAACATTTCTTTTTTTTAAGTGTGAATCAAAACACTTCTTTAAAAGGCTTGAAGTGCTACCTGTCAAATGTCATAAAATGCATTGAATTTTACTTAAAACAAAATAATTTAAATCATGCCTTAAGTGGCTGAGAAATTATAAATAGATGATTTAAAAAAAGTTGAGGATTTCTAATCAAGTTTCTTGTATATGTGACTAAAATCTTTCCATAAGTAGTGAGTATATGTGACTAAAATCTTTCTATACTTAGAGCATAAAGAGCTATTGATGAAATTCACAACTTATTCTTATTTGAAAGATAAAACCACCAGCAAGGTTAGGGAACTTTCTTACAAGAACTTCATATAATCCAAACAATATAAAATTACTAAGTGCCATGCACCATAGAAGTGGTCATTAACTCTGCAGATATGGTAATAATTCTTCAGAATTATAAAGCAGACACTTTGCTAATGTGATTTTCAGATAACTATTACTTTAAAAATAGCTGTATTTGAAGCTTTATATTAGTGTTTTATTACTTATTTTTACTCCTTAACCACTCACTTTTTTCCCCAAAGTTTTATTCATTCATTCATTTCTTCTTCAAATATAAATTAAGTGCCTACTATGTAACAGGCACTATTCTAGGAGATTCAGATACATCAGTGAACAAAATAAATAGAATGTTCTAGTCCTCAGGAATCTCCATTCTAACTTTAAAACAACAACAACAACAAAAACATAGTAAAATATCTGTTAGTGTTTAACTCTTAATAATGTTGATAGCCTATACTGTATCATTTCTAATTTTTCACTGATAGGTAAATATATAAGCAATGGTATATATATATGTATATATCAGCAGACCACTCTAAATATAATTCATAAGGATTCATAACCCAGGTGAATATTCTGTAAGCAGAGAAGAGCAGTTAAGTGATAAGTATTTAGTCCATACTAAATGGGGTAAAAAACTGTTGACAGAAACCCACTGATCTAATCTACTCAGTAAAATTCAACCTTATAAAGGATCAGGTGGTTTTTGGAGCATTTTATCAGTGTTGGTGAGCAATTATTATTCTCCATTTTCACAAAGTATAAGACAAAACAAGAGATTTAAATTTAGAGGAAATTTGTGAAACAATAGAATACATTAAAATATATGAAATCTTTGCTGAGGACCATAAACATTGGTTTAACAAATATATTTCTGAAATGATTTGGCCAAAGTATAGAAAGAATGCAAATCGATGGGCTCTTTCAATGTATCTAAGTTAGGATCTCAGTTACCTTTAGTGTTTATTTTCTTTTAATTTGCCATTAAAAATTGAACTAAACCATTTATTTACCATATTTGTAATCTAATAAGGAAGGTTTGGGGTGATAAGTTTACAGTTCTATTTATTTATTTTTTAAATAAAGTTGTCTCTTTTTGTAAGGAAGATCACATTTAGTTTTGTAAGTCAAAGCCCCCTGGACCTAATTTAGATAAAAGAAAATCAGACAGAGAGTTAATTTGATCTCTTTAATACATCCACAGAATGAGATAGTGGGTCTTTCTTGATTAGCTCTTGGGTACAGAATTGGGGCTGGAGTTGACATCTGAAAGAAGGAAGTATGGAAGCCTCAGTGACATAATAGCAGGCAAGGAGTAGTTCAGGAAATTTAAAAAGACAACAGTATCTAACATTCAACTTTGTTTGAAAACTCAGTATTCCATGGAAAATGTAATCAGGGAGTATCTAGTGTGGAAAAGTAAGCTGGATAGGAAGAAAAAGTCACAAGACTTAGAGGACTGATGAGAATACAAAAAGCTTTGGAAAGCAGTTGACTGGACGGACTAGATAAATGAAATGTCCCAAACATCCTCCACCCCTGTCCATCCAAAGATAATGGAGAGTACCCCACCTCTCTACTGTATGTGCAAGAAAGATGGCAATCCTTGTTTTTGAATATTTAAATATAACGTCACTACTGAAAGACTCGAGGACTTTGAATTACCTAAAGCCATTTTGATTATGCTAAGCTTCAAGTATAATAAAATAAGATCACAATGTATCTCCAAAGGTCTATCATCTAAACTAACAAAGTACAAAATGATTCATACAACTTTCACTAACTACATGAGGGAGAGCATACTAGTTGCAAGTTAAATAAGGAGCTAACAATGTGAGTACACAAGAAAGTATTCTGACTCTTCTGGATAAATCAATAGTATCAAACACCCTTTAAAATACTACCAGTGAAGCTAAAACACATAGACAATTATATGTTAAATAAATTTTAAAAAATCAGCTGGAAACATTTTTTTAATTAATAATTGGAAGTATTAAATCCCATCTAATCTTTCAGAGCAGAAGCGGAATGAAAATATGTTTACAGGATATTTAAAAAAATCATTCAAGTCAAGTCTTTCCCTGTAGTTTCAGGCTAAGAAATGTATAGTTTCTTGGATAACCCTAACAAATTTCGGGAGTCTTTGATCATTTTTTTTTCAGAAACATACTACTACTCTTTCACATGAGTATATTTTAAAACATTTACAGTATTCTAATGGTGTAAGTTGAGGTCATCTTTTTCCTTTTGGTCAGAATACATCTCCAGGTTAATAACTGATGTTAGTGTTTCCTAATTACATTTAAGAAAAATCTGGACTTAGCCTGCATATAGTAACATTATGGATTCCTCCCATCCTTTTTGCTAATATTTGATGGAGAAAGGGAAAACACATTGTAAACTGTGGTGGAGACAGGTAGGGAGAGATGTAGTGTGCTCATGCATGTACAAAACATTTATAGCTGGGGCTACCTATGTCATAGTTACCTTTTAATGATATTAAGGAATAAAGGCTCCCTCTCTCTCATATTTGCCTTCACAAGTTCGTAGACATCTTGGATTGAAATGATTGAGAAACAGTGATATATACACATGGAGAAAATAAAATTTAATTAAAAGTAATTATATTTCCTTAAAGTTTTTGTTCTCATACAGTCACTAGGAAAATACAATTTAAATAAAATACATATATTTGAATATTTTTCTTATAAATGTGTGTGTATGTGTGTCTGAGATAATTTTATATTTACTTTGCTGAATAATATGAAAGGGCAGGATATTTCCCCCTGAAGAAGGTACACTAACATGGCTTCAAAGAGATTTGGATAATTTGGATTCTAAAGCAAGTTCACCAACATATGTTGCTATATAAATGAATTCAGGCAATACCATTAACTAATCTATCGTCAGTTCCTCACTTAGAAAATAAGTTGATTGAAATTTTAAAATCTTCAAATTCCTTTTATGTCTGATATTCTTTGAAACAATATGTAATGAAGGGCATTTAAAGGGCATTTACATCTTCTTCAACACCAAAATGAATTTTGTTGGTATGTTGTTTTTTTAATTGAAATTTATGTTCTGCGAAAATTTAATTCTTTTATGTTTCCAGTAGCAACCAGCATAGTGATGGCCAAATGCTACATTCTCAGAAATGTGTATTTTTAAAAAGATTATAGAAAAAAATTTGATTCACTATTCATTCATACATTCAGCAAATTTTCATTGCAGACTTAGTATACACATTGAATAACCTCCCAGAGACAAAAAGAGCAGGAAAACAAAGTGTTTGCTATTAATGAGTTCACAATTTCTTGATATCCTGCTTGGCAAATTAGTTTTACTATTTTCAGAAAATCCTTGTCAAAACAAGTCACAGAGGAAAATATTATAAAATTGTAAATTGCAATGGAAAAAGTATTTGATCTGAAAATTAAGTGTAGCCTTATGAATGGGTAAAGCAAAATTAACATCGTAGAAGATGTTACCAAAAACTATAGAATCTAAGCAGGTAAAGTGATATGGAAAATTCCACCCAGAATGAAGTGAATCTAGAAATCCAGTTCCACTGCTTCAAAGATCAGTTATTATGGGACACCCTAAATGTGGGGGGGAAAATCTGATCGTGAAACCAAACTGACTCCTTTCTTTGTGACTAATACTCTATTTCTGGAAAATATGCATTTCAAAGCCCCATGAAGAGCTGAAATTATGAAAGAGGAATTCAAAGGTTTGAAAACTCAGCCGGTCTGAGGTGAGGAAAAGAATGTGGGGTTTGAAACACCCAAGTAAATTACTCTATGAGTGAACTCTGGGAAATCAAGGACCATACCCTAGAACGACCCATTCCAGGGTCAGGATTTACTGGTTATTACTCTTCATGATTGTTAAACTTAAATTTCATACTCTTTCTTTAATCAAAGCCTGTCTCATTTATACTAAATCTTTCATGGATGAAAAGATTTATTTTGAAGTGACTTCATTATTTTTTAAGAAGTGAATTCATTACAATTTGCTCTTAACAAAACTCTTGACCCTTAATTTAGTATTAGCATAAGCATATTTACAGGAACATGATAAACATTTTAAGAATAAAAGCAGCCATATGCAATGAAGAACATTTTAAACTGTCATTGTCTTTTTGAACACCAATATAAATTTTGTTGGTGTGGGGTTTTTTGTTGAAATTTAAAAATACATATTTAATCACTTGCTTTCCACCCAAGTATTAAAAATGTGATAAACATATGATCATAGAGAACCTTATTTTGAACATGCAGCCTTGAGGCAAATATTTTCAATTAGTATTCCAAGAGTCAAATCTCCTGTCTAATTTAAATCAGCATCATTAAAGCTATCATCTCTGTCAGAAAAAAATTAAAGTTAGCACATCTGCAAGGCAATGCAGCTTGCCAACTCCCACTGTCTGCAGGCAGGCTGCCCAAATAAACAAAAAGTAAGTAAATAAAATAACGAATGTCACTTTTAGTCATTTGTGCTGAAGCACAGTGCTACTCTTTGCTTGAATGGTGCTAGTGGAGGGAGTTCAAAAACAGGAAATGAAAGGAGAAAAAGAGGCTCTTTCACGAATTACTGAATCTCTAGACACCAAACTGCTTTTACTTCTGAATTCTGTGCTTGTAAAATGCTAATTTACTTTTGCTCTGGAAAAATTAAAAAAAATCTGATACAAATTAATAGCTTGATATGACTTAAAATGTAAAAGTTACTTTCATCTTTTTGATCATCTTTCCTTGTCAAAGTTTGTCTGGCCAAAGGAGCTGAAGAAAGCAGGCTAAAAGGTGGTATTTCTCAGAGATGAAAAACAGTCTAATTTCATGCACAGATGAAAAGTGTCTACACTTATTTGTTTAAGGGTTCCGGTATGAAAAGAATAGAAGAAAACTACTAAAATAGTAAAAAGCTACATTTTGGGTCTCTAATTTTCATATAATTTCTTAAATCACTTTAAAAAGAAATTCAAGGTCCTTAAATGGAAGGAAAAATACATTTTTAGTGCATGGGCTGTTTTTAATTTTTTCCACCCTACTTCAGTTGACTACAGCATGAAAAGAAACCAAGAAACTATTTCACACTAAATGTACTGTAGGAAGGGAGTGGTACTAGTGGTTAAAGAGTGGGACTTGTAGCTCAGTTTTTTTGAGTTCTATTTCTGGCTTAATCCCTGGCAAATTCTGTGGTTTTGTGATAGTTGCTTAAATGGTCATGTATTGGTTTGCCTATCTGACAACTGAGTGTTGGGAATACTCTGCCCTCCTAAGAAGCAAAGTGAAATAGAGACTTGCCTTCAATTCGCTACACAATTTGAACTCAGCTCGTACTGTATACTATTTTACTTTATTTTTTTTTAATGTTTATTTGTTTTTGAGAGAGAGACCCCGCACGTATACATGCGCAAGCCGGGAAAGGGCGGGGGCGGCGGGGTGGGGAGGAGAGGAGGGAACAGAGGATCTGAAGTGGCCTCTATGCTGATAGCAGTGAGCCCGATGCAGGGTTTGAACTCAAGAACAGTGAGATCATGACCTGAGCCGAAGTCCGACACGCAAACGGCTGAGCCACCCAGGCACCCCTAAGCTTGTATTTTAAACTTGTCACCTGATCCCACCTCTTGTGATATAATCCTTAAAATGTTTTTTTTTTCGGGTTTGTCCTCATAATATTCCCTGGTAACTGCCATGTCTAATGTCTACTGGATAGTGAAGTTGTGCCCATCCCGCCATATCCAATCTGAATATAATTGTGTCCTAATTGTTAAAGCTCATTTGGTTGTGAGAAAATAGGAATCTCCTCTAGCTAGGTTAGACCACAAATTCTTCTGTCCCTTATGGAGGGGTTAATATATCACACCTGTATAATTGAACTAACTTGGGGCACCTGGGTGACTCAGTCAGTTAAGTGCCTGACTCTGGATTTCAGCTCAGGTCATGATCTCACAGTTTTGTGAATTTGAGCCCCCCTGCCCCCACACTGCCCCCCTCCCCACGCCCACCCTTGGTCGCTGTGCTGACAGGGTGGAGCCTGCTTAGGATTCTCCCTCTCTCCCTCTCTCTCTACCCCTCCCCCACTCATGCTGACTCTCTCTCGAAAATAAATAAGTAAACTTTAAAAAAATAAAAATAAAAAATATATAATTGAAATAACTTAAGCTTGTCATTAGTGTGAGTCACCATTCAGAGCAGTAAATACAGATTTCAACTGATTTGCTTGGTATATATCCTATAGGATATTTTACCTAAAAACCAAAACATGACTAGTTTACATTGCTGTATGATAGGTGAAATGAGTGACATTTGCTGTAGACTGGATGTTGTGTCCCCTCTCTAAATTCATATACTGAAATCTCATCCCTGATGTCATGGTATTTGGAGGTGGGGACTTTGTGAGGAAGGTAATTAGGTCACCAGGGTGGAGCATTCATGAATTGGATTAGTGCTCTTGGAGGCTTCAGAGAGCTACCATGCCTCTCTGTCATGTAGAGTTATAGTGAAAAGACAGTCATGTATGAACAGGAAGTAGGTCCTCATTGGACACCAAATCTGATGCCACATTGATCTTACAATTCCCAGCTTCCAGACCCAATGAGTAATAAATTTTTGTTGTTTATAAGTCACCCAATCTATAGCATTTTTTGTTATAATATCCCAAGAAGACTAAAAACATTTTTCTTTCAAAATTATCTTAATTCTGGTCAATCAAATCAAAGTAGACTATTGTTGTCCTACTTGAAGTTATGTACATATCCCTGCCTCTTATTGTTGTAAATAAGATTTCTTTTTTATAATATTTAGCAAATACTGTTTATATATAAAAGTCTCTTAAAAACAAATATTTTGGATAGTATGGAGAAAGAGAATACTATCAAATTTCTGTGAAAGAACTTCAATAGTTAAGCAGTCCAAAATTTTAAAGTGAAACAAAAAAATGTATGTATAACAAATATAAATATGTATAACAAAAAATATTTGTTTATACATAATATAAATATTTATAAAATATTATGTAAATATATACTTATTCATAAAATATTTATTTATTTATTTACTTACTTTTACTTATTTACTTATGTGGTTATGGAAGCTGGGAAGTCCCAATATCTACCTTCTGCAAGATGGAGACCCAAGTGGTATCATTCAGTTGGAATCCAGAGGCTCCAGGGGAACAAATAATATAAATCCCAGTCCAAGAATAAGAGGTGATGAGTTGAGCTGAGATGTTCCAGCTTTAAATGTTTTTTCTTGAAGCAGGAGAAAGGGGTGTATGGGGTGCTTGGCTGTCTCCGTCAATTGTTGTTGTGAGTTTGAGCACCCCTCCCCATGGATGTAGAGATTACTTAAAAATAAAAAATCTTTTAAAAATACAAGGAGAAAGGAGTGTGTAAGAAAATGCATCATGGAGTAACACTTCTTAAAACATTTTCTAACTTTTCGAAACAATTTCTTTAATTTGAGAGAGAGAGAGACAGAGCATGAGCTGGGGAGGGGCAGAGAGAGAGGGAGACAGAATACATACTACTAAGCAGGTTCCAGGCTCTGAGCTGTAAGCACAGATCCCCACACGGGGCTGGAACCCACAAGTTCCCGTGAGATCAAGACCTGAGCCAAAGTCACATGCTTAACTCACTGATCCACCCAGGTCCCTCTTCTTAAAACATTTTCTTAGACAACTCTCCTTTTCTTCAACAGTTCTCACTTATAATGGTTGCTAAATGTCTATTTTTTCCCTGTTTCCACTGTGTTTTCTCCTCATCTCTTTTCTTCTAGTGCCCTGGAATTCTCCCTTAAGATATTTAATTTTCTCACATGCTGATTGCTTTCCGTGCAAAAATATTCAACCTTTTATCCGTGTCCTAGGCCCTAAAATTCTGAGGAATAAAATTCTCTGGAAATACAAGATTCAGGAAAATAGTAATAGATTTGGAATGTAAATGGACTCAAAGATGTCCACAGGCTATGAGAATAAGAGTCTGGATAGGCATTCTTTGTGAATAGTCCCCAAAAATATTGCTAAAGACAAGGATGGTGGAGACTGAGCCAGGTTTTCAATGAACAGTAAGAAGTATCATTCTTGGTCTATAGTCAGAGACTAAATAAGCCAGTACATATTTGTTCAGAACACTATAATATCAATCACAAAATCTCTGGATACTGTACATTTCAATAAGTTATTTATCTGAGCTACCAGTGTGTGTGTGTGTGTGTGTGTGTGTATTTATGTGTGTATTTAAAACATTTCTGATTATTTCATGATTAAATTTTATGTAAATAATAATCTCAAATAAAGATCCATTTAAAATTTTTTTACTGTTTATTCATTTTTGAGAGATAGAGACGGAACGCTAGTGGGGGAGGGGCAGAGAGAGAGAAGGAGACACAGAATCTGAAGCAGGCTCCAGGCTCTGTGCTGTCAGCATAGAGCCTGACGCGGGCTCGAACTCACTAACTGAGATCATGACCTGAGCCGAAGTCGGATGCTCAATGACTAAGCCACCCAGGCGCCCCAAAAAAGATCCATTTAAAACAGTATGAAAGAATGTAGATTTTGAAAAAAAAAATCACTTTTTTTTCCCAAAGTAGGATGCCTGATTTCCTAATTAATTGACTCATTAATAGATTTTTCTTTCTTTAACCTAATGTAAAGTTCTAGGATTTAGGCCAATATCCCATTCAAATATTTACGAAATCATTATCCATATATATGGCATACTTTTGAGAATAATGGCACTAATTTTGCTGGTCTGTATTTGCATTACAAATTGAGTATGCTTACATAAGAGTTAAAAAATTTATTTGTCAGCAATGATTTAAAATCCTTACATGAATTCATTGGCATTTTCCTTGTTTCATTCTTACCCATTTATCAATTTATTCAAATATCCTGCTTCAGAATTATTGGGTAGAAATAACAAGAGAAGACAATGGTGACTACAGGAAGCAGTGCTGGTTGGTTGTCAATATCAAAGTTCATGGGAGCTTAGACACAAACCCTACAGGATCCTTATTATCATGAAATGGTACAAATGAAGAGATCTAACCTTGATGGGACCTATATAGGATCTTGTGAAGTTTAAACACTGATTTAGTAAAATATTTCAGTAAACTGTGCCTCAAGGAATATGTCATACTTTGTCTTGATTGTCCATGCCTAAAAAATCTTGTTTCATTAATGGCACTGGTGTTTGCCCTTCCTTCCAGGTTGGTGAGAGCACCATGGTATTGCTAGTATCTTCCTGCGGGTCCAACACAGCTTGGGTCTCAGGAATATAGTGACTGATATCTAAAGTTCCGATGCTTTAAAATAATGGACAAAATCACTTAAACAGGATCTTTTGTGTTTTAAACAGAATTAAAGTGCACAATTAAGGTAAGTGTCAACAAAAGCATACAGAGTTCAATGAGAAGAGGAAACCAAGATGTTCAAGAAACAACATAGAATGAAGGTGTAGTCTGGAAGTTAACATGTAGTCTAGAAGGAAATATTTATCTAAGGCTTGATATATCTTCTGCCTCAAATTTTTGAATTTTTGAACTAGAAGTTCTTAAATAATACTTAAAACTTTCAAGATGTTCCATGCATTTACAAAATATTGATGCAATATCAATAATACCAGTAATGTCAACTTTCCTTATTTTAAGATTTGTGGTACTGAGAATTTTATTCATTTTAATAGTTAACCTATAAGAAAAATAATGTGCCTACTATAAAATACAAAAATATGTATATTCTAGAAATGCATTATTTCTAAGGAAAGAAGTAATAATGAGAGCAGAAGTGTGAAATAAAATGTTTTTCACACATTCTGTTTTTGTGTTCCTAGTCTGAACTTTGAGTATGCCTAACCTCATCCTTAAAATGAAGTTATTAAAATTGCCACATTCCTATCTCATGAAGATATTATGAAGACCAACAACAACAAAATAAGAACTTTAAATAAAAAAGTTATTATAGTGACAAAGGTGTTTTGCTTTTAAAAGCATGCCTTCATATAAAACGTTGCTTATTTTGCAACCATTTAAATCCATATGTGATTTTCCAGTCTTTACAGATTACACTGAAAACTTTTGAAACGGGATCTATTGTTTGTCCAGCATTTGAATGTGCAATAATTTGACCATACCAGTACTGGCAGAAAATGTAATATTGGGAGGGTTATTAAACACTAAGAATCTGCAAAACAAATTAAGTTGGAGTTATTCATCACAGATGTTTTAAAAATCAGATCTATTTCGATATTTAACCATATTCGCCAGCCTTAAATCTTGTATTTGGCATTTGTTGTTGCATTGAGAGAATGTATAAGACTGTCATATAAAAATAAGAGAAATTATATATAATTCAGAAATCTGTTTTATGTGAGTCTTCATTTTCCAAAGCACATGCATTTGGTTCCAAAATGAAATGAATTGGTACAAATGGTGGAGGCACAAAACAGATTACATATGGCTGTCTGGAAATAATAATCATTTTAAGTCAAAAATACTGACAAATGCCAGTGGGTAACACTCTGAGAAGACAGGGTAGAGATGGAAAAAAGTAGTCTACTTATATTAGGAAGTGCAATGATATATTTGATCATCTTTGTCCCTTTTATTATATTATGAAATAATAAGTGTTAAAAAACTATTGTACGAGTAAATTATTAAGTCACAATAAACTCTTTTTTTTTAAATAAATGTCTATTTTAAGAGAGAGAGAGAGAGAGAGAGAACCCCAAGCAGGCTCCATGCTGTCAGTGAGAAGCCCAAGGTGGGGCTCGATCCCATGAATAGCGAGATCATGACTTGAGCAGAAATCAAGAGTTGAAGGCTCAACCTACTGAGCCACCCAGGCGCCCCAAGAAATAATCCCTTTAGAGAAGCTAAAATCCTTACCGTCAAGCAACCTTATTTCATTAGAAATAGCTAGTGTGAATCAAGATGATTACTACTCAAATGATAGTTGGGGTGCCACATACAGTGAAACATCATCGGCATCTGTTATTGGCGTGGTACTTACTTTGGCCACAACACATGGTTCATGAAAATGTTTAAAGTCCATCTTCTCCTTCTATTGATAGAGATGTTGATGCTGTTCTGTACCACTTTGTAAAAAGTCATGTTATATTTTTGCTGACACACAGGAGCTTAGCAAAAGCCAAATCTATTCTATTAAGAAGAAAAAAGATACAGAGAGTAAAAATATCTTGACAAGGGTCCAAAAAATATCCAAGCTTTTATCCTGAATCATTCTTTTCTCATTCCTTTTTTCTACTTTGGACAATTATGAAAAAGAACTATGATAATGAGTAGAGCTAACTAAAAGATATTTTTAAGAGAGATGCACATGAATGTATAAGGCCATATTCTTTGCTTGTTGTGGGCTCATTATATTTTGTTTTTTTTAGGTTGTTTTAAACAGGATGGGTCTGTCATTTCTGAGCTGGCTCCTTCACCACTCCAACAGACCAAACTTTTCATCTAAAGATTCTGTTTTATCATGGAAATTGGGCTAAATTTGGATTTCTCTGAAGTTCTGTAAGTTGTTTCACAGGAAAGATGCCAAAAAATACCCAGTCATCACTATGGGGTACTTGTGAGTTAGGATGGACTATGGAAATAAACTTTCCTGTCCTCTCCCTACCCCCACTTTCTGCAGTACAATGGCTCATCTGTGAGGTAAGAGGGACTAACACCATTTTTAAACAGAGCCTAATTTTTAGCCGCTCATGTATTAGAAAAACTGTAAAATAAATGTCAAACTGCTTAGTCATTTCTTTCTTAAAATAATTGACCTAAGTTCAAAAAAGGGCAAGAAAGACAAACCATTAGGCACAGTAAGAGAGGGATTATATTCAACAGCAATTTTCTTTTAAACATTTTAAGTATTTCTGATGTGTGCAAAAGTTTCCCACCCCCGTAATAATTTCTCATTCAATAAGTCAAATTTGATGCAAGTTATAGTAAAATGTTTGGAGAAAATGTGTATACATATACTAGGCATATATATGTATATTTTATCTATTATGTTTATTACATACATCCCTATCTATGCTGTATGTAACAAAAATAGGAAGGATAAAACATAAGTATGAGAAAAGAAGAACGAATGCCAAATGATTTAAAAGATGATGCATCTTTTCTAAAATCTTCCTACTTAAGCAATTTCTTATTTCCCCTAATTCTACCTATAATGATTTAAGTCTTATTATATACTACTTACTATTTTATAAACTTATTATATACTACCTATAGGTAGTTGTCTCTACCTCCAATACTTTATTACTATTTGTATTTCGGGCATCCAGCTCTGGAGAAGGTTTCGTCAGTCCCATCTTGGTTGCTGAGGTCTCCATATTTAAAACATTGGTTCTCAGCCTGTATCTCTGGATTCCTAGATATTTGTGAAGATATTAAGGGAAATCCATGAACTTGTCACATTGTTTACTAAAGCTCTACTAACTCTGAAGATTGTTTAGAACTGTTATATTCCCCTAATCTGACCTCTCAATTATCAAATTATTATCCTAGTTTCTCTGAGAAGCCAACATGGACAGTCAACCTAAAATATTGCTACAAAAGAAATGACTCCTTTTTTAAGTTTGTTTATTTATTTTGAGAGAGAGAGTGAGAGAGTGTGTGTGTATGCATGTGGGGGAGTGGCAGAGGGAGAGGGGGAGAGAGAATCCCAGCAGGCTCCATGCTGTCAGCAGAACCTGACACCAGGCTCCATGTCAAGGATCTCAACTTTGTGAAATCATGATGACCTGAGCTGAAACCAAGAGTCAGACGCTTAATGGATGAGTCACCCAAGTGCCCCAAGGCCCATTTTTTCTCTAAACTCTTTCCATCCTATTTCTGAAAGGCTTACAATCAAAACAAATTATACAAAGCTGAACAAATATCTCCAAGCATTGTTTTTTAATGTGACAAGATAGGAAATGTTATATAGCTAACTGTGCTCCAAATTAAAGACCTAGGTCAGGAAAACTGTGGTATTCTGTTACATTCTGAATCTAAGTATAATCAGCAAGAACCGCTGAAAGGTGACCTAGGAAATGATGCCCCAGGAAGTTATCCTTTGAGAAGTTGCAGGTGGTAAAATATGTGTCTCCCAGCTTCCCTCTGTTCCCTTTGTTAATGTTATTCTTCCTTTTGCTGAATTTATCTCCTGTAAATCTATAAGCTGGCTCCTGGGAGGCTCTAGCTCTGGCAGCTGTCTACAGACTAGAGAAGTTAGACATAATTACCTACTCCTTACCATGAATGTACTATATTTCCTTCCAGAGGTATTAATTCAGACCCAGGCTATGCCTAGCTGGGCCTTGGCCAGAGGAATTTAGACCACAGAGTACAGAAAGCATAAGGTAGTAATAACTCTATTTACCCAAGACACTTTGCCTGAAAGGACCCTTTCACCCCAGTGAGAAGGCCTGAGATGTGACCAGAAGGTGGGGCTTACTAGACTGACTGCATCATTTCTCACTTTCTAGAACAGTATCAGGCCATGGAATTCTCAGTAAATCAGGGGAGCTATTGAGAAACAATTTAGAATGCCATTCCTACATGTTGCTGTAAGCACTGTAACTATCTATCTCTGGCTATTGAGTTGATTTAGGATTCCAGCAGCCTCACAAATATGTATTTCTAAATCCATTGTATCTATTTACAAATATGTATTGTATCTATTTTGCTCTTTCACATCTAGGAGAAGACCTATAAAATAAGTTCAGAAATATACAAAGTATTGAACAGAAAAATCATGTTTCAGAAAGTTTGGAAACTGAAAATACACACATTTTTCATTTTGAGAAAATGAAGGATAATTAAGGTGGTAAATTGACTTATATTCCCATCATAAAGTTCTTAATTAGTAACTGTACTTTCCATGTTTAAACAGTATGATACTCAATCATTTTATGGAATTAAATTAACAACTTGAGGTTAGAATCTGAAAAGCTGGTTGATATTTCTCTGTAGCTCATGTAAGTCATCCCAAACAATCCGCCAATAGAATTGCTAATATAAAGTGGGGTTTTTCTTTTTACTTGTTACCTAACAGGTTAACTTCTTGATGTGGGAATGGTTCTTTGTCACAGAGGGTGACAATCATGTTGAGGGTACTTTTTAGTTGCCTCATTTTATATGCCTCACATATGTTATTAAACAATTCCATTTTGGGCCTCCATCTAGTCTCTGAAAACCTTCCTTTCAACTTTTAAACCACATAAATGGAGTGTCTGATTGATATGATGGATCATGAACTATATTTTGATAACAGAAAACTAGATTCCTAGAGATTGGCAGACATATATGCACCTCATAAACTTAGTTGAGAATCCTTAAGCACCGAAATGTCTTAAATACTCAGCATAGGTCTTGGTCAAATCTCCCAGTCTTGGTCAACAGGAAAATGTATTCGTTCACTCAGCCCATCTCTACTGAGTGCCTAATGTATGCTGGCTACCTTGCTGGGCTCTGTTCCAGAAAACTTTCTGAAAGAGACATCTCAGGAAATATTAAGGAACGAAAAGGAGCCAACAGGAGGGAATAATTTAAACTTGGAAAAAATGACCAAGGAATCTATATTCCAGATTTAAGTGGATTACTTTAAGGAAGGGTAAGTGGAAGGAATTTAGAAACCTGCCCCTTATTATTTTCACTGTGGAGTGACCATGTTGTCAGCTCCAGAGGCCTTTTACAGGAGCTGTGGGCCTAAACGCCTGGAGATCTCTACTAGTCGCTTTTCTGGTTTCTTCTTCTCCCTCTTGCCCCCTCATTTAGGATCAGGTCTGGGAAATGAAATTACTCACCCCCTCAGTGTCAGCTCCCATACATCTCTTTCTCCCGCTGTTTCAGAGTACAGTTCAGCTGTTTAAGAGACGACACTCTGAATGAAGCTAGTGCAGAATTTAAACATTTAAGAGAGAAACTTGTGAGTTTCAGATCTCCAAGGACAGCTTCCCTATAAGAGCAAGGGTTTTGACCTCCTGGGTCCCTCCATCTCACCTTCATCCCTTGTAACTCTCAGTTTAAAAATAAATAAAAAATAATAATAAACATAAAAATACTTTTCGGAGCGGGCAGAGCAATGTGTCCTCTGGTTCCACGTCTGCTATAAGAAGCAGAGCTTTGCACAAGGATAAGGTTACGGCTGCCAGCCCAGAACTCCAGCGGTGTGGCAAATCAGACGCTGGGCTCCTCCCCTCCCCCGCCGACGAACGAGAGGCTAACAGACGGGTGCAAGTAGACAAGTAGCTGTTTTTATTGAATACAGAAGCTCCTTGAAAACTCTGTGGGCTCCGGAGCTCTCCTGCAATTCCTTTCATTCCCAAAGTGCTGGAGCCAAGCACGCGTCCCGCGTAACTCCCTCCCATTTCTTCTCGGGGATTTGGGGAGGAGAGGAGGGAGGAGAGGAGAGGGGAGATGGGGGGTGGTTGGTGGGCTGGGCTTGCCCAGAGTCCTGATTCTCGGGCCGGAGGAGAGGGGGGCGGGCTCGGGGCGGCCCGAGAGGCATGTGATTGGGTCTGACCCTCAACCAGCTTGTCAGTTTCGCTCGGGGTAAGGGGGGCGCGGGAGGGGAGTGGGCGGAGGAGGGGGCTGCCCGGAGCTTCTCGTCCGGCCCACTGACGGCATGAAGCCTTTAGGGGCACGCAGTCCTCTCAGATTTTCGGTTGAAGCCCCTTATCTGCCTTCAGTCTGAAGGCAGGGCCCCGCAGAGGACGGATCGGAGGGTCCCGGCCGGCGGGGCCAACCGAGAGGGAGAGGAGGGGGCGAGACACAGGAAGGAAGCAAACCATCAAATTTTAAAGAAAAAGCTCTTTGACTCCCCCCCCCCCCACCCTCCTCAATGGCTGTGTAGCACACATCCCCGACGATACTTTGGAAGGGACGAAGCTGGTCTGCAATCGCAATTTCGTGGGTTGAGTTCACGGTTGAGTGCGGGGCTCGGAGATGGAGCGGTGGTCCTCTAGGTGGAAAACGAAACGGTGGCTCTGGAATTTCACCATAACAACCCTCGCATTGACTTTCCTCTTCCAGGCTAGTGAGGTCAGAGGAGGTAAGAAAAAATGGTTTTGGGGAGGTGGGAGATTGCCGTCGGGCTTTGTCATTCTGTGCTCCTCCCCCTCTTTACCCTTCCTCCCCCGCCATTCCCCCCACCCCCTCCCCAAACCCCCAAAACAATTCTCTTAAATAAAATCCAGATTGCAGCTGCCACCAGGTTGAAGTGAAGGCTGGAGAGAGAGATGGTTGTAGGCGGGACAGTAATGGGAGAAGAGGTAGCAGGAAAAAAGATCTGTCAGGCACAGAGCCTGCTGAAATGCCCTTCACCACTTTCCAGCGTCTTTGAAAAGAGGAAAAATATTACCTTGAACACAAGGGCAGTTGTACAGAGCTTTTGTTTGAGGAATAGTCCCTAGATTGCCCTTGGAACACATCTTCTGGTTTCTTCAGATTCTAACTAATTGAAGTATCTCTTTAAGGGTGAGCTGAAATATAGAGAAAGGGTATAAAATGAACCTTGATAAAGTTCTTTGTGTGGAACAAAGTGAGAAGCAGGCTCTTTTACTTTTAGGGATATAAGAGAAAGCAGAAGTGATGAATCTAGAAGACTGAGAACACCGTGTGTGTGTGTGTGTGTGTGTGTGTGTGTGTGAGTGTGTGTGAGTGTGTGTGGCATTTTGGAAGGATTTTTAAGTGGAAAGCAATTTGGCAGGTTATACAAAACGGGTTGGAGACTGGGGAACACTTCTCCCTGAATTTCAGTCCACTCCTCTCCACTCTGAACCCCCCCCCCCACTTCTTCTTGCAGGTTGGACGTGCAGTTCTCTTGGAGAATGATGAAACTCGCCAAGCAAATGGGGTGGGGGAGGAGGAATAGGGATTGGGAGGGAAGAGGAGGGGGCCTGGGATGGGGTGGGAGGGGAGAGGTAAGGGAAAGTTCCTACGTGGCACCACCAAATATTCAATGACCAGACCTGCTGGGAAGACTGCAGCCCTGTCAGTACCCGAGGAGGGAGAGCGACTTCACTCCTCCCCTCCGCCTCCTCCCTCCCCTTCCCCCGCCCTTTCCCGCAAAGGCATCTGGCTGGAGCGGTCCGTTAGGTGCTGTAGACACGACTGGCGGGCAAACGCCTTTGGAGTTAACGGAGCCCAAACAGCTTAGATTAGAAAAGCAAGCTTTGTCAGGAGTGCACAGAGAAGTAGGGGATAGAAAGGAGGGTGGCAAAGATTGGCCGAGGAGGAAAGAAGTTGTCAACCCCAAATGCGCAGGCTTTAGCAGAAACCTGAGTCTGGCCCTGGTAGATGCCAAGATCTGAGTTCTCCCTAATGGGAATTAGCGCTCCCGGAGGCCGAACTCTGGGAAACCAGGTCTGTGTTCCTTCCCCAAGCTTCGTGGTGTTCACCTTCCTGAGTAGCAGGCGGTGCTTGATTATTCTTTGCTTGACTTTAACTGGTAAATACAGTCAAAGCCTCCTTAGGACTGTGCTTAAATTTTGATACAGGTTATGCTAATTATTTTGATTCATTCATTTCAACGTTTTTAAGGATAAACAGTGCCTTTGAGAGTGGAATCTATCAAAAGTTTGCTTTTTACCTTTGGTACCTGGTCACCAGCTGGGTTGGTCATTTCTGTCAGCAGTTCTGCCCTCTGCTGGTTTTATTTGGAATTTATTTGGGATTTAAGCATCTGCCTCAGTACATAGGCCTCTTAAAATCCCTCTAACTACAGTGATGCTGGAAAAGGACACTCGATTAAGAAAGAACAGATATACTGTTTCTTTTTCAGCTTGTTACGCACACATATGGACGACTGTACCATAATGGCATCTCTGAATTTAAAAATGTAGAAACCAAGAGCTTCTTCAATGAAGACAGATGGAATATAAACTCAGGAGACACCATTGTAGGCATTCAAGGATTATTTCACTGATATTTCTGTTTTCTTTTCCACATTTGGCCTTCCTTACAGTTCTAAGGATATCAGAAAGATCAAATTTCTACACTTGTGTTGCACAAATTAGCTCTTTTCAATCTAGCTTCAGATGTGAAACACTTTTAAACAAACATTTCAGTACCATGTCAAGTAAATGGTGGAAAAAGAACCTTTCCTATTATTATAAGGCCAAGTAATGTGAGAAATAGCAAAGTTAAAGGATCATGTGTTGTTTTTATTTGTCATTTCTGATGACATGTCTCAAAAGTTACAAGAGTGGATATTCATACTGTAAGATTTGGTATGCGCGTCATCAAGTTGCTAGGTGCTGATTACTTAGTGGGAAGATACATATTTACAAATGTACTCAGCAGGCATTTTGTCACTTAATAAACTTAATAAAGGAAGTAATAGTATACTAATGTTCAAAAAGGAAACGTTGGTCTGAATCATCACACAAGGGAAATATAAACCCAGTGTCCAGTTCTTATACCAGCCATTAGATTTGCAATTGAAGTAACAATGAATATGATTTCATTCCAGTTTCTAAATAAAGGTATTATATACTATAATTTATTGATGTCACTGAGATGCAATGGTGCGATTTGGTTGCTAAATCAAAACGTAATTTAAAACAGCCTATTTCCATCTAAAATTTGCATTTCTTGGAGTTAGTACATTAAAGCCTTAAAAAGTTCTGGGTTCCTAATAAATTAGACTCTAAAGGTATAGTTAGGATCCTAAAGCATCTACCTTACAAAGAATAGTTTTTGGAATGAACAGATTAAAAGAAAATTTATAATCTCATACAGAATCATATTATTTTACTTTGCAAATCCAAACTCTATAACTTGGTCATTTTTCACATGCTTATTAAATATTTTTAGTGTTTATTATGATTTAATATAAAAGGGTGTTATTTTTGTAACATCTTCATTTGCATTAACTTCTATTTTATGTCTCATATTTTCCTGTGGTTGACATAAATATTTTATCTCAGAAATTTATGGATTTCTTTATCAATTAGTCCATTGCTTATCATAGATAGGACCTGAGATTTACCTGGAATTTATAGTGACTATGCTGTGATTGTGTTAAAAGTGATGGTTTTAAGAGTTTTAAAAAAGAGTTAAGCTATAATTGAATACTAAGAAAAATAGTATCTAATTGAATCATTTTTCACTAATTAAAATGGTATTCAACCTTTGGTGGTTAAGCCAATACTGTGCCTTGCAAAAAGTTGATTAATTTTATGAAGGACTTTCAAAGCTTGTCAGCAGTTGGTAGTGAGCTTTACTGGAGTGTTTTGAGTGCCCAGGATCAGCAGGTGAAATGGTGCTGGCTTCCAGGGTATGTTATGTGCTAATACAACTTTGTAAAGAGATCAAGTTTGCCACTGTGGCTACTTAATCAGAAATCAGTTAAAAGATCAGATATACTTCTGATAAAAAGTGCAGTGCCTGCTAGGATTATTTATATTGTCTTTCCTCTTGTTTTTTTTTTTTTAAATAAAAATAGACAAAGTCAGTAATAGAGAAACAATAAAGAAAATTAGGTATCTTATGAGATATGCTTATTTTATTAGGTATCTTATGAGATGCTTGTTTTCTACAGATTTAGGGGCACATATATATTCAATTAAATATAGATTCCATCACAAAATTGTCTATTAGTTTTGAAATTAAGTTTGTTAATCTTAAGTGACAATTTGCTTCATAATAAATACTTAACAGAGTCTCTACTTTACAAAAATTACTCTCTAAGAGGTATTCTCATATTTGTTAACACAATTGTGAAGTTGCAAATGAGAAATATATGTATACCTAGGTAGTATGATTGCTTACAATTTATTTAATTAATTTTTTGGGTTCTATGTTTGCCTTAGTGTGACTAACATAGAAGGAGCACATTATTCAAGTTAAGTTATACCCAAAATATAGCAAGGCAAACATGAATCTCTTTTCAGATTTTTGGGTAGGATTTCTGACTCCCCCCCCCCAAAAAAAACCCCCAAACTAAATAGTCATCTTTCTTTTCTAGAAATTTGCTTTCTTTCTGAAAAATCTCTCTTCACTCTGCCTAATTTATTGAAGCACTGTGCCTATTTACTGATAATGAATGAACTCAAATCAAGCTTGGTGGAGAGTGTGTAATAAAAAGCTGAATTTTTCAAAGAAAGAAAAGGTGTTTAGATAAGACTTTTTAAAGAGAATGCTAGAGATAGACATTATTGTAGAGATTGTTTCTCTTTACTCCCTTCTCACTTTACTAATGAGGAAACTAAATCATAGAAAAGTTACTAGCTGAACGCTCTTTCTCATAAATTTTTTTTTATAATATTCGATGTTTTTCTAAGTAGAGTGAAGGTCAGAAATAGTGGCAAAAATATCTTTAAATGGTCTGAGACTTTATGGAATGGCCAATTATTGCTTAAATGTATGTGTCCGAGTTTAGTGAGAAAATGGATTAAATTAAAGAAATTAAAGAAATTGAAGAAAATCAGATAGAAAATGGAGTTATAGAATGCATTTAAAAATTTTGCAGTTTCTTGAGTTTGGAGATAGGTAATTTTTGATCATTTATATTGTTAATATACCTGATTATGTGATTCTGTAAGATTATCGGTATCAGAATAGAAAGCATAATAGTTTGTAAAATATCTTTGGTGTATGTTTGTTGCTGGATAAGGAATGTAATTTTTTATCCACTCTAAAGTTATTAATGGAGGACCAGCCACAGCTTCAAATTTTTAAGAAGCTGCGAAAATTATATATTTATTTCTAGTAATATATTTAATAATATATCTCTATATTTATTGAAAATACTGTCAAATTTCTGTGTCTTCCAAGTTGCCTTTATAGTGATTGGAATATATATATTAGGTTATATATATAATATAGTATGTATATTACTACATATTACTAAATCAGATAATTGATTATTCAATTATATATATTGTTTTATTACTAAGTGAATATATATATATATATATATATATTGGGTTTTATCACTAAATCAGATAGTTAATTGATTATTACTTGCTATGACTTGTTTCTTTAATAATCTTTTTCCAAATAAGTGGCAAATGTTGGAGAAAAATAGGAGAGCACTTAGTCGTGCAAATTCTAATTAATTTTCCTTTTGGACTGTTAAAGCATCTAAGACTACATAAACAACTTCTACCTCAAGAATAAATGGACAGTTAATCTACAAAGAAGTAGACACTCTTAAGAGTTTACCACAATATTTGTTGTGCTGGCAACAACAATGGTAGGGCTAGTATTTCCACCAAATGAAGAGTTTTCCTATCTTTAGGGAAAGCAGTACATGTCCTTAGCATCCTGAAGAAGATACTGTGGAAGCTAAATATTTATACTCATGATCAACTCTAACAGTTTATATGAACACAGGGTTTTATAAGTACGGAGCTCTCCCCATTATTTTATATTGTTTTTAATGATTATACTTAGGTATTCAAAAGCCAGAATTCCATTGTATCCTAAACATACTTTTCTTTCCTCCTACCTTTGGAGAAATAATTAGGGGCAGTTGGTGTAATCATTAGGAATTCAAGGCAACTGCAGAGTGGGAGCTGAGAGCTGGTCTGCATTTCTGCTTTTTCTCCTCCACTTCCCTCATTTGATACTGGGGAAATGTGACCTGAGCTGGGAGTGGTGAGAGGAAACCAAACTTTGTTTTAGACCATTGAAGTTTTGTTCCTTAGCAAAGAAGAAAGAGGTATACACAGATGCTATAAAAAGTTGCAGTGTTCCCTAAAGTCTCTCACTGAAGAGGCAGCTTTAAATGCAGATTTCAGTGTAGCTTTTGGTAGACTGTAATGACTTTCCTAAATTTGGACTTTCTTCTTCTAATTTCTCTTGTGATTTAATTCATAACAAAGTTTTAATTTTTTTCATTTTAAACTGTCTTCTTTATTATAATGTGTCTGATATATGTATTTGTTTTCTTGAAAAACCCTAATATGATTTTATTTTTATAGGTTTCCCCTCTCCCCCCACTTGCCGTTGTCTCCAAACTCAACCTGAATAATACTAGCTGGTAAAGATGAAAGTCGATTTTAAAGTGATTTAGTGAGTAGTATCTATCGGTTGCAGTCTTTGGCCTACTACTGACTTGGCTAGTGGTTCTTTAGACATTGGCTGATCACCAGACCTACTGTTATCTGGTAAAATAAACTCTTTGCTTGCTGCGCATGGAATTAGAGACAGTGCTATTAATTTAGGAGAAAGAACTCAGAGAAAAGAAAGGTTATCATATTTCAGAGTAAGAGACCAGCTTAAATACGACTTGACAATTGAGAACTAAAACAAACCTGTGTAAAAGTGCTTTAGCACAATCAACTTTTGCAATCCCTTCAAACCTTCTTTTTTTTCCTTAAAAAGCATTTCTTTCTTATTTTAAACAAATTTAATTGCTCTTGAATGGCCCTGTACTGTACAGGCAAATGAAGGTCCCTATTCATAGAACTTGAGCGCATAGAGTGTCAGTGGAAGCTTCCTTCCTCTGTCTGACTGGTAAACTGGCATCCGGGCTTACAGGCGTGAACCTTCCACTGTGTGAGGTGGTTGGCTTTCCTTCCTCACTCAGCTTTTCACAAACAACTTCCCAAAAGGATGACCGCCAGAAAGAGCAGTGGTTGCAATTCCTGACAAAGCTAATAAGAAACTCTAAAGCACTTTTGCACTTTGTGCTCTTAGAGAGCCCTGAAGAGAAGGAGCTGTGTACATTCAAGTGGTATTTTCTCTGACCTCTCTCTTTAGGTTAGAGTCTAACAGTGGAGCACGACCTATGAGCTGTCACTCTTCTTTTTGAATCCTGATGAGTCTTCAAAATATTTCACTGGTTTTGAGGATAAATGTATTGTCCAAATGGCTTGGCATGATATAGAGCACCCTTCAGGATGGGATCCCTCTGTATGTCCAGGCTCATGACTAGCCATTCCCCACCTGCCACAAACCTGCCCCCATTTACCCTGCTCTTCAGCCATCTAAATCTCTTGCCCTTATTTTCCCCTGTCACAGAACACGCTATTCTCTTTCCCTGGAATATCTGTTTTCTTCTCTTCCACCTAGCAAACGTCTTCTTCTACTTCAAGGTATAGATTAGATTTCATATCTCCAGGTAACACTAAATGCATGCTTATTATATACCAGGTCCTGTTGTCAGCACATTTTGTATAGAATCTCATTTCTTCGTGAAGATTGCCCTGAAAGTAAGCTAATATAAAAATATCTGTTTTACCCAAGAAGGAACTGAAAAAACAGAGAGGTTAATTATCATGCCTGACCATCACATAGCTCCTATGGGATAGACCCAGGATTTGACCCTAGACAATCTTGCTCCAGAGCCCGTGCTTTTGCTCATTTGTCCATGCTTACTTTATGGTGTGTTCTAATGTTTGCACACATCATCTCTGACTTATGGTTATAGTGCCCTGGGGACTAATATTAATACACAAAATCATGCAGCTGCACCATAGTAAGCATCGTGGCAATTGTGTGAATAACTTGAATGCCACCAAAGAGAAATTTAAAAAGGATTTGGCAAAAAGTGATGTTATAATTCAGGTAGCTCTTCAGCCTGCATTAAAGTTCAGTAGTGGAGGCGGTTCCACTCTTTGAAGAACAAACCTATGCTCTAATGATGGTGGAGAACACAAAGGGCTGTTGCTGGAAACTAGCAAATGTTACTTTGTTTCCTTTGACTTATTTAAGGAGAAGTAGACAGCTGAATCTGTTAGCGTTCAAGGTTCAGATTGGGGTTGGCTTACTTACATTAAGTAATAAGGACACTTACAAATTGCTGCCTGTTTTAATCAGTATCCTTTGCAAGGAACAACAGGTCTTATTCCACTTTGGGAGACACATATATAGTAGTATGCTTATTACCTTCACTATAAAAGTGTCAGATCTGATTATCTAAAAGCTGTTTGGAGTGTAATCAACTGGGAGACTGTAACTAAAAGATACATAATTTGCAAAAAAAAAGATCATTATTTTAAAAATTACTCATTTATATGTTAGTCTTCTGTAGGAGTTGCTGACTGGTAATGACTATGATTCAGTTTTATTTCTGTCCCCAGTGTCTACCAAGATGCTAGAATGCACAGCATATAATATTGTCACAATTTAGATTATTAATTATCCTTCTTACGTTGCCCAGTGGACTGGAACAAGGTTAAATCTAGTTAACTTGGAGTGGTGTGAAGTGACTTCCTCATGTCATGTTAGCAGTAATAGATCCTCCCTTCTTTCTTTACTTCTTCTCTATAAGTGAAAGAATTGGGATATCTCTCCACCTTTCCTCATTTGGAGAACATTTTTGCACATTCTTTCCAAATATACTTCTAAATATTTGAAGCTAATGATTCACTAGAATACCTCTAAAATTGTAGTTTGCTTTAACATAGGAATCTGATAGAGAAAAACACCATATGAAGTGGTATTTTTGCTTTGAAAGCAACGTAAATCATCCTTTCACTGTGAACAAAAAAGTTTAATCCAAAATCTGTTAAAGTAATAATGGGGAATATTCCTATCATATATTGATTTTGAAACTTTTATCTCATTTTTCTATGCTATTAGGAATTTCTGATTTTGCTTAGTTACTATTAGAAAGAGTAGCCTATCTATATTTATTGCTTTATGATTATTTTAGTAATCTCATTTTTCAGGTTAGAAAGTAGTTTGCATATTATACATGTATTATAATTATATTATGAAGTATCATCTTTAAGCAAGGAGTATATAAAGCTTTAAGTGCTTAATAAGACTAATAGATTGTTGTAGGATTGTGGTTGTAGGATTATTTTGGAAGAATATTACGTATTTTTTGTATTCTGTTCTTATCCATTCTATATTCCTAAAATCATTAGGATAGGTATCTTTATCTGTTTAATTTAGTGTGTTCCAAGCACATAAAACAGATTCTGTCACATAGTTAGCATCTGATAAATCTTTGTTGAACGAAGTGAAAGTATTGGTCAAGCTCTAATGAATTGCTCTTCAATGGCCTAACTAACAACCTGAGATATATATATATACAGTTATATATATCAATTATTGCCAGTGTCTACAAAAGTGTATTGAACAGATTTGTGCTGATATTGTCATGGTTTCCTGAAAATGTCAGTCTCTGTTTTGCCTCCAAGAAAGCTATGGTCTCCACCTTAAATACTCTTCCAAACTGCTTACCATTGCTTTTTGCTCAAGATTTAGAAATTATCTCTTAAGGAAATACCTCTCCGAAACTATGCAGACTGAGGTAGTTGACCTTGCAAAACATCCTAAAGCATGCTACACCACAACACTTACTCCAAAGTTGAATGCTAATCACAGAATATTTTTGAGGCTAAAATGAAAACAGGGAATGAATCTTTTTCATCTATGTAAGAAACTCTGGCTTCTAGCGTTATTCCTGGAACATAATAGATGGCCAGTAAATGTTTATCATATGAATTAATGACCTCACAAGCAAGGGATTTTACTAAAGTCAAGAACACAGGTGCTGTCAGCTTTGGCTTGATATCACAATCATTTGCAGTCCCATCTGGCCTTTTATTTATTTTGTATGGATTCCAAGTATAGGTGTTTTATAAGGCTCCACAGATAATTTTGATGCCCTTCCAAGGGCTTATGAATCTTCTGTAACAAGAAATTAAATACACGCAAAAGTGAGAATGTGTCTACTTGTGTAAGAGGGTGCTGGAAGTCAAGTAAAATGTTATTTATCTGCTATGTACAGATCATTTGATAAATACCCAATTACCCAAGAGTAGTGACTCTGCAATAACTGATTTGAATAGATCAACTGATAATAATATAGATAATGCTTTTTTCTGATCCTCCTCTCCATAGCATATAATAAACTAATGCTAACAAATATTGCTTCTCTCAACATTAAAATCAAATGCTTGTATTGGAATTCTAATTTTAATTTTATAATATACATTTTAATAGCTTGTAAGTCAGAAGTGCCAAACTTTTTAAGCATCACACTCTCAGCTGGCATTTGTTCTTTCCTTTGCCATCCTCAGAGTTGTGATATTATTGTGATATTATTTCTGCTTTCAATTTTCAGTTCTTAGAAGCTTTTTATGATACAAGAAAGTTCGGGGTTGAGGTGTTCAATAACTGTGAAAATTAAATGACTCTCTTCTATCTGCAATCAATGTTATGTGCCATGACTACAAGGATAGTATGTCAGTGTCTATTCTCATGGGGTATGTGTGTTATCGGGACAGTGCTGGGGTTAGGACAGGGGGCTAGGGCCACATAACACAAGACCATATGTATATATTTTTCTGCACAGCACAGAATCATGTGACTAATTAAAAAATACAAGGAGGCTGTTAAGTTGGCAAAGTCAGTATATACTTTGATATTTATCCATACTAGGTGGTTCCACTTGCCTGCAACCGTTGGGTCTTCTGACAAATAACCAGAGAACTGGGGCCTTGCTGCCATTTCTGGAATAGCTAACCCACTGTAAAGTCACCTGGGGTTCTTCCAGATAATTAGTACAGTTACACTTGATACAGAGTTATGGCCATTATGAACTTGAAAAATATATGAATGAATTATCTTCCTATTTTATGAGAGTACATTAAACAAAATGTGTGTACATATTTAGAAAATCTGTTATAAGCCAAAGATGAGCCTGGCATTTTTAAACCTTAAATGTGATCATTTTTATTATTATCCAAATGATAGCATGTTTTAGGACATAAATTATAAGTAGGTTTTTTGTTGTTGTTGTTATTGTCTCTGAGGATTCATATATTGGACCAAGATCTCTATTTAGATTATTTGAGAGGATAAAATATTTATTATAAGCATTTAAAAAATTTTTAACATTTATTTATTTTTGAGAGACAGAGGGAGAGAGAGACAGAGAGAGAGAGAGAGAGAAGGAGACACAGAATCTGAAGCAGGCTCCAGGCTCTGAGCTGTCAGCACAGAGCCCAACATGGGGCTGGAACTCAGGACCGCGGGATCATGATCTGAGATGAAGTAGGATGCGTACTGAGCGCCCCTATTATAAGCGTTTTTTAGGTCATAATGATTTTTGTCATGGAAAGTTATATCAAATAGAATTTTAAAATAAGTGCCATTAATTAATTACAGTTTTAAATAAAGTTAATAGGCTATCAACTCCCAGTTATATTTCTACCCCAGATCTTTTCCCTGAATTCTAGACTTGTATACCCAACTGCCTATTTAGCCATTTCCAGTAGAATGTATTAAATGATCTCAAAATTAGCATGCCCAAAACTGAATTGCAGAACTCCCCTCCTGAAACCCATTGCTCTCACAATGTTTTCCATGTCTGCTAATGGCAACCAAATCTTGAGTAGCTTTGACTCCTATTCTCCCCTATTCAGTATCCAACCCATCAACAACCCCATCTGCTATGTCTTCAGAATATATCCAACATCTGACCCAGTACTTCATCTCTCAGTCCAAAATCGCAAAATTGACAAAGTTTTACACCTCGAGGGTGGCTGTTGCTTCCTGTCTGCTCTCTAGACAGTCTGTTCCACTGCAGTGCCCCTCTGTAGTGGGTTCTCAGTACAGAAGCCACAGCGGTCTGGAAAATGAGCTCATTTATTGTTGTTTCTCTCTTCCCTTAACTTCCAGCGGTTTTCTATCTTACTTGGAATAAAGTCTAAACTCCATGAACATCCTGCAGGACCTATAGTCTGCCTCCAACCTGCTTTACCCTTACTTCTCTGACCTCATGTCTTATACGCCTTTTATTTTCTTTGCTAGAGACATAATTGTCTCCTTGCATTTTCTCCAACTCCTCCCATTTGGGGCAACTCCTACCTCAGGTTCATTGTACTTGCTGTTCCTTTAGCTTAGAATGCTATTCTGTCAAAATATCAGGACAGAGGAGCTTCTTATGCTTTGCTAGACTTAGCTCAAACATCATCTTATTGAGGCCTTTCCTGTCTTTCTTACTTGATATTAAAATTCATGCCTGAGGCGCCTGCTCAGGTCATGATCTCACAGTCGTGGGTTCCAGCCCCACGTCGCGCTCTGTGCTGGCAGCTCAGAGCCTGGAGCCTGCTTCCGATTCTGTGTCCCTCTCTCTCCCCGCCCTTCCCCTGCTCATGATCTGTCTCTCTCTGTCTCTCAAAAATAAATAAAAATATTGAAAAAAATTTTTTTAAGTTCATGCCTCCTCAACCCTCATTTACTGATTTATTTTTCTCCTATGACTCTATTTGCCACTTATTAAAAGTAATGACTTATTTAAATTAAAGGTGGAGATTTTATTTTAAGACCTTATACAAAATGTAGAATTAGATATTTTTGGAGTACAAGGAGTACAAATACTGTCTTAAAGTATTTGAGTAGCTTCTAAGCCATTTTTATCCAAATAATTTCTACAGTTTTTAATTTTTTTAATTAAAACAATTGTTTAATGTTTATTTATTTTTGAGACAGAAAGGGATAGAGCATGAATGGAGGAGGGGCAGAGAGAGAGGGAGACACAGAATCCGAAGCAGACTCCAGGCTCTGAGCTGTCAGCACAGAGCCCGACACACCAACTGTGAGATCATGACCTGAGCCAAAGTCAGATGCTTAACTGACTGAGCCACCCAGGCATCTCAGTTTCCATAGTTTTTAATTTTATTTTACATATTTAGGCATAGTCCATGTGACACTTCAATTCCACTTGGTCGGGGCTCCTGGATGGCACAGTTGGTTGAATACCTGACTCTGGATTTCAGCTCAGGTCATGATCCCAGAGTCATGGGATCAAGCCTGTTGTCGGGTTCTGTGCTGAGCATAGAGCCTGCTTAGGATTCTCTCTCTCTGACCCTCTCCCCTGATCACACACACGATCTCTCTCAAATAAAAAAAATAAAAAATATATTAAATATTGCTGAGGAAATGCCCATGCATTCTGATATGCAAAGTAAATTTATTTGGTATTTCCAATCAGTGCTAAATCTAGGCTAGGATCCTGGGATTTACACATTTTTTTCAACCACTGGGTAGGTCAGAATTAGAATAAACAGTCAATAGTGGGATCTGGGTACAATGGACTGTGGTGGGAGTTACACTTTTTACGTTATTTCCATTTCAGCATATTTCACTATGTATTTCTTTTACCCTGACCTTTCCAATTTTGAATTTCACTGTGTAACTGATTTTTTTAAGCTGGCATTTTCATGGGATTGTAAGGAAGTGCATTCACATTTGATCATTGGGTTTCTGTTTTCTGAAATGGTATTACCATTAGTCTTTTTAGATGCCTGGTTTTAATGATATTAACTATAAAATTCCTAAAACTACAGGCCACTGTTTTATATGTGTCTTTGTCCATGTCATTATCAATTTAATGCTATTCTTTGTTTGAATAGCAATAATTCAGTTTTTACAAGATGCCCATCAAAAACTTGAGCCTTGAGATACTTATATTCATTTTGTTCATTTTTTAAGGTAGGGAAATATACTCTTTCTAAACATAGGTTTAAAATGACAAAATATTTAAGTTTATTATCGAATCTCTTGGGGATAAAATGAACTCTAAACACTTTCCATACCCAGGCATATTTAAGTGTAAACTCTACAACCATAATCTTATAAGCCTACAATTTATTGATGTATTCAAACAGTTAACTTCTTGAATACAAATGTTAGATTAGATTATATAATACAGGCAAAAAGTCTGACCATTTCACCTACAAAGAGTTGTGTTGAGACATAGGAAATTTATGTGATTTCTCTTGACATTATTTGTGCCACATAGTCACTTAAAGATGAACTTACCTACCTTTTTTTAAAATATGGGAGAACTTTCAATCTGTTTTATTTCCTAATACTTCATGTTTGTTTACAATACCAGGTTGGTATGTAGCATATATGTGTTTGAAATAAATATAGAAATAGGATCAGAGGAAAGACACTAAAGAATTAGTTTTTTTTTAAACTTTTTTAAACCTATGTAACTATTTTATTTTTTTAATTTAAATTTTAGTTAACAAATCTTTTACTAAATAACTCACATCACAGTGCTATATGTAACCTAAAGTTATGTTAACACATGTGCAATACAAAAGAGAAATTATTGAAAGTGGAAAATGCTAATGTCAAGTTTTGGGAGTGGAGAATATGAAGTGGGAATGGACTGTGAACATGAAAATACAGATTCAAGACTCATTTGGTTGCATAAGCTGCCAGGGAATTTCCTGGATGATATCTGATGGACCTTTAGAGATGGAAACCTGTTCAGTCTTCTACCCTTTTGTAAGGAGATTTCCCAAAGTAGTCAGGAGAAATGGATAGCAGGAATCAAGGGAATTGTAACTCTGGGGAAACGTGGGTGGTACTCACATGAACTATAAAAGATGTTGAAAAAAGTTGAAAATTTAAGGACACAGTGATTTTAGATATTATTTTTATTGCATGCTTATTATGTGTTAGACACTGTCATCAGAGATTAAAATGCCTTATTCTATTTAATTCTCAAAATGAGGCTAAGTTGGAGAAACTAAGTCTTAGAGGGTTAAGTGTGTTACCCAAAGTCACATGGATAATAAATGCTTGGACCAGATGTTGAACTAGAACTTGGGTAAACTTGGATTAGAAGTTGGGCAGTTCCAGCCGTAGAAGCTGAGTTATTAATTATTGCCTATTCACCTGTCGTATCCCACCTTTTAGACTCTTTATTAAGAGCTCTTGTGATTTTGAAGTGAGCAGGGTATTGGTAATAGTTAAATTATAATAATAGTTACTTGACTCTCACTTTTTCTTTTGTCAATCCTACATTCCACCACCACAGAAACACAGTTGCACTCCTGGTGTTTTGATATTTATCTAAAGCAGCAAAGCATTTCATGACTGGGTGGGAGATGGTTTATAACTCTTTCTGTGTTTTATTTTATTTTTGTTTCTCCCTCTAATAATATGTTTTATATGTGGCCTGTGATGTGAGGTACAAGGTGAGGATAAGTGACTCTCTAGAAATGGGAAAGCACCTACTTTAGAAAGGCCACTTAAGAACTGTATTCTTGCTATACTTGAATCAAACGGAAACAATCTGATTTGGAAAGCTCTTCAAGGTGCTGTTTGTAAAGGGCATTTCCAACCCTCTTGGTTTTCCTGCTCATACTGGTGGGAAAGAAACTTTAGCTCTGAGGCAGGATGTAGCTGTTCATTCATTCATTTATTCATTCATTCATTAAATGTACCTCTATTGATTACTTACTATGGGTCAGCTGCTATGTTATTTATGAATACTACAGTGAACATCAATAGTGTTGCTGTTTGCTGCCAGAGGGTTTACAATCTATCAAGGGAGGCAGACATCAAACAATAAATTTCATGCTTAGCAGAGAGAGAGAGGGAAATTAGGTAGTATGAGTTTGTAACAGGGAGTTTAGAAATACACTGTGCCCAAGTGAAAATGAGATAATTAAGCATGCAAACAAAATAGAGTGTCGAGTTATCCAAGGGGAGTATAGGGTACTTGAGATCATATGAGTGGGTCACATAACCCAGCCTGGGAGAGATAAGTAATGATTTCCTGAAGTAAGTTGTGATTATGTGGAGATCAAAAGGTTGATTAGGTCTCAGTCCACCTGGCTTTAATCCTGGCTACCCATTAGATTCATCTGGGAAACTTTTAAAACATGAATGCCTGCCCTCCCCATGTCCTGCTCCACCTAGTCATTCTAGTTATTAGTTCTTATATAGGACCTAGGCATTCTTCTGTTTTAAAGTTCTCTAGGAAACTCCAAATGACAGCCAGGGTTGAAAAACAATTATCCTTCGCCAATTGAAGAAGGATTGAAAAAATAAATCCCCAATAAAGGTGACATAATATATTCTAGAAACTAAGAGAAGTTTATTTCAGTTGGAGCATAACATTTGGGGTTGGAGAAGTAGGTAGGAGTTAGTGTGGATGTTTCCTTTGGAGATTGAGGCTCTGAATATCCATGGTGGAGATCTGAGTTTTCTCAAGAGATCCTCAGCAGCTATGACACAACCAGGGAGATTTTGAACATCTGAATTTATTCAGTGCTGATGTCGTGTCAGGCAACTATGATTGCTTTCATTTCCTTATACTCTATGCTGTCTTGTCTCTGTGTTGCATATTTGATATTTCTGTCACTCTCCTCTTGGCTTATAAACTTTTACCCATCCTTCGGGACTCAGCTTAAAAGCACCACATGGTAGATATTTCAGCTACTGCTAGCTATACAGACTCGATCACAGTTATACAACTCTTACTGTAGGGCAAAAGCAGCTATGGACAATATATAAATGATTGGGTGTGGCTGTAGTCTAGTAAAACTCTTATTTGTGGTTGCTGAAATTTAAATTTTATATAATTTCCCTATGACACAAAATTATGCCTCTTTTAATTTTTTAAGTATGTAAAAATTAAACCATTCTTATGACACGTACCTTTACAAAAATCGTCAGCAAGGTCTTATTCCGCAGGTATAGTTTTTCCTGCCACTGTGCTAATGTATTGTCACAAAGGCCAGCTCACAAACTTAGGTAAATATTTTTATTATTTTCATTTTGCAGATGTAGAAACTGAAGCACAAAACACTTAAATACTGAGTCCAAATCAGACAGATGCTAAGTGCCAGGGGTGGGATTCAGAGCAATTCCAGTTCTTCAACACTATGTATTGCTGTCGTTTACTCCTTTCTGGTCATGGGAGTGTGTGAAGTTTAGAGGAGGAATTAATTAGAGATGAAACAATCAAAGCATTGTTAGGCTTTACATCAGTAATCCATGTGGACACTGAAGGCAACAGAGGGAAAGGATTAAAGACTCGGGAAAGACTAATCAATGAATGAGTTGGGATGTTTAAGAGATCAGCAGAACATAATAAAAAAGACGTATTAGGCCCTCAATATTTTTTGTTTCAAGACAAGAGAGCGCTGTTGACTTCAGAGAAAGTTGCTTCTATGTATTTTCACATTATTGTGTTTCACATTCAGCCAGTATTTTATAGAGCTCATGTATATGTTTGTATGTGTGTGTATACATATCTGTTCTCTTCTAGTTTGGGTAAAAGTAAATCAGGTGTAGGCAAATAATTAAAACCAACTGTGAAAAGTGCTGTAATAGAGGTGAGCATATCTAAATGAGTTTTGGGAGATAAGAAATGCTTTCTGGAGCAGATTACACATCACTTATATTCTATGCATCAGGTGAAGTGGAGCTAAGTGTTTCAGACAGGGGAAATGGGATTCAAGGGCCCAGAGGTAGTAGAAAGAAGATGAGGGGTTCTGGGCAGTCTGAGTTCAGTATAGCTAAAGTACTGAGTGAGGAAGGAGTTAGAGGAAATGACAATGAAAAAAAAAAATGATGGAGGTGCATTCCGCATTAGGAGTGGTACCGGGAGCACAAATGGTTGTGTTCAGATCTTCAGGATTTTATGTGTGAGTTCTGCGCATACCATCTGGAAGTTAGTGGGTTCACTGAAGGAATTTAAGCAGCAAAGTGACATAAAGCCTGGTGTTTTGGAAGCTTGCTCAAGTTCTGGTATGCAGAATGATGAGAAAAGACATGGAAGCCAGTTAAATGGCTATTGTAATAATGCACTGGGCTCTGCTATCTTATTCTCCCGTTTAAAAAACTGTAACAGTATGCAAATAAAGGCAGGAAAAACATTGTTTAACAAAATATTGTGCTGATTGGATACATTTAAAATTCTAATCATGATTCATGCCATCAGCTCTTGGCAACAAGGAAACAATTCCAGTATTAAGGGCATTTAAGAATTGCTTAGAATATTGAAATTTTGCTTTTTTAGATATATCAAGTTAGGGTACAACAAATTACTGACTTTAATGTTTACACAGTTGCAATTCAGTTAACAAAATATGAAGAAGAGTTTCCCTGTGTGTGTATATGTATATGTATATGTGCGTATGTATAAAACCATGGAATTCATATTATAAGAATTTGTAAAATGCTATGATTATAAGATCAAATAGCAGACAGATTTCAAAGTGGCTTAATATATTATTTAGTTTACTTGAAGGGAAAACCTTTAAAACTTGTTTAAACTTTAAAACTTAACCAAGTTTTACATTTTTATAACTTGATATGCCTTTTTATTTTTACTTTTTTAAAAGTGTTTATTTGGGGGGTGCAGAGAGAGAGGGAGACAGAAGATCCTAAGTGGGCTCTGTGCTGAACCCACTAACTGTGAGATCATGACCTGAGCCAAAGTGGGACACTTAACCAATTGAGCCACCCAGGTGCCCCTTGATATGCCTTTTTGGAAAAAAAAAATAGTTGAAATCTTTACTCGTCCGTATTTTTAATTGATTTTTGAAGAGTGAATTCTTTAAAATAATGTGTCTTATAAAGAATTTTGTGAGGCTTGAAAAATAGAGCTCTTATTTTGAATCCTGTAGAGGGAATGTGTTTTTATCACATTATTTTCAAAGTAGGAAAGAACACATGTGACAAAACCTGTACTCTTGGAAAAGATCATCCTGTGAAAAGATATTTTGGGGAGGAGGGATGTGTGGTTTGTTTTATGTATTATTTACCTATGAGCAGTTGGGACGATGACCATGGGACTGCATCATTTTATTTATAGAATTACAGACTTCATAGCTGTGTTCATATCTGCCCTTGAGTCTTTACCCTATTCAGAGGTACTTTTGCTAATGGCCTCAGAACAAGAAGGTAAGATAAAATACGCAGATAAGATGCTGTGACTCTTAGAAATAGTCTCTTTAAGAGTAACTTATACCATGAAACATAAATTGAGTGTAACTTAAATATAAACATCAGGAATCAATTAACTCAAGATAATTGTAGTATGTTAAATTTTTGTTTTAAGTTTGTTTTACAGAGTTTTTGTTGATGGAGTATAGCAATGAAGATGGTGAAGTGGAAAGAACCTAGATTTGATATTTGCCTAGATTTCAGGAATATCCTTAGTTTGCTTTCTGGCTCTCAATTCCTTTCAAACCCTTATCCTGGGAATAAGAACATATGCCCTGCAAAGTCTGTGAAGATCTTAGCTTAGTGACTGGCACATGTTAGGCTTTCTAGACATGTAAACCATTAAAATTACTACTTTCCTGGGCACCTGGGTGGCTCAGTTTTTAGAGTCCCAACTCTCAGTTTTGGCTCAGATCATGATCTTAGAGTTGTGGGACCAAGCCCCATGTCGGGCTCTGTGCTGAGCGTGGAGCCTGTTTAAGATTCTCTCTGTCCCTCTTTCCCCTCCCCGGCTTGCATGCTCCCCTCCCTCAAAAAATAAAAATTAAAAATTAAAAAAAAGTATAATTTTCCTTTTTCTTTATAACAAGAGAAAAGAAGAAAGTTAAGAATGTTAGGTATCCCTAAAATTCCTAAATAATTCCCAAAATAATTGACCATCACAAGCAGGACTACTGCAAAAATTTTCTTGAGTGCTCTTATTCTTTTAAAATATTCCAAGGCTCAACTAGAGAGTATCATATTTTGTAGAGTTAATAGTCCCTTTGAAATGTCTGATTTCCATAAAGATAATGTTTTTCTTTTCTTTATAATAATCTTGAAGAATGTGTACTATACTGGGTAGTGTATTGATTTTCATCCAGAGGCTTGATAAAAATAGGTAGACACTGTATTGTTCAAAGAAAGTACACTTGTTATATGCTAAGAGGAAATTTATATGAACCGTCATCCACATATGTTCATACATATGGAAGTAAATACCCCTAAAATTTAATTAACTAAGGAAATGACCAGGTGTACATTGCTCACGTGTGCTCATTCATTCATTCATGTATTCTGTAATGAACTGGTGGTTATTATTAAAAAATAGTTGAAAATAATAATTTTCTTTTTTAGATTTTTTTACAGTTTGTTTATTTTGAGAGCAAAACAGAGAGAGAGATAAACAGAGAGAGAGAGAGAGACAATGCCCATGCACAAATGGGGTAGGGGCAGATAGGGAGAGAGAGAATAATCCCAAGCTGGCTTTGCGCTGTCATTGCAGAGTGTGACATGGGACTCGAACCCACGAACCAGGAAATCATGGCCTGAGCCAAAATTAAGAGTTGGATGCTTCACTAACTGAGCCACCCAGACACCCCAAAATCATCATTTTCAAAGAACAACACCCTGTTGCAGGTCACTCTCTATGGATTGTGATAAATTGTGATGGTATTTTCTGATTCTAAAATCAATTCCATTTCCCTTCTCATTAAGTCCTTCCAGAAATAGTATATTTATAAAACACAGCATATTTTGAAATTTGAAGACAATCCTATTTATTTTTAGCTAACACCTAAAGTTTTCAAATCATTAATATTGGTTCACTTTCAGGTAGAAGTGATCTCTTTTACTTCTGAACTAGAATCTAAATACTTGCAGTTAGGACTTAGTCTCAGACATGCTCAGTAATAGATTGGCCAACACATAGCCTTCTCTGAATATTTTTATTTTTTAATAAAGAGAAAAAGTCAATAGAAAATAGGTATATTGAATAATATGGAGTCTAAAGTCTGTTTTTGTAACAATGCTTACACTATATGACTCATGTTTTGACTTGCTTAATGAATTAAGTAGATATTAAGCTGTGGATCAAGGAATTTGATGATCTAAAATATTGTTCTTTTATGTCTGTTTTATTTCATATGGTGCTATGTTTTGAAGTTCATCCATGTTGTAGCATGTATCAGAATTTCATTGCTGTTTATGACTGAATCCTACCCCATCGTATGCATTTTATTACTCTGTTCAGGTATTGATAGAACCTTGGGTTTTTTCCATTTTTTTTTTGGCTATTGTGAATAATGTTTCGATGAACACTGGCACACAGGTATCTGTTTAAATGCCAGCATTCAGTTCCTTTGGGTATATACCTAGGAGTGTAATTGTTTGGTCGTATGGTACTTCTATGTTCACTGATCTGAGGAACATTGTATGATTCCACTTGTATGAAATTTCTAGAATAGGCAACTTCATAGGGACAGAAAGTACATTATCAGTTACCAGAGCCTGGGCAGAGGAGGTAAATAGGGAATCATTACTTAATGGTTACAGAGTTTCTGTTTGGGGAGATGAAATGTCTTGGAAATAGATGGTGATAATGGTTGCAAGAACATTGTGAATATAATTATGCTACCAAACTGTACACTAAAAGGTTTAAAATGGAAAATTTTATGTTGTATGTATTTTACCACAGTTAAAAAGTGAATAATATGATATACCAAAATCAATGAATGCTACACTTTATGTGGGTGAACTGAATGGCAAAAGAATTATATTCCAATAAAGGTGATTAAAACATCAAGTTTATCCAAAGGGATTACACTTTATTACAATTTTATCTAAAGATTACGCTTTTATCCAAAGTCTCCAAGGACTTGCAGTCTAAATTGTGAAGCATTAAGCAATATCCATGAAAAAGTCTGGCAAAATTTGAGGGTAAAAATCAACAAATTATACACAAATACACACACACAGACAAACATACACAGTACACACCCGTTCACACATATATAATCTTATATATACTTTGTAAATGACTAACATAGGAAAGCACTCAAAACAAGAGCATTATATTTCATTACCTATTCTTTTTAACAACTTTTAACTTTGTGTATACAATATAGCTTAGTAACTGACATTTTATAATAATTATGTATAATATTCATTGTGAATTTAAACCTTGAAAATCACTTTTATGTAGCTTATAAATAGTTGAATAGTAAATCTATTAGAAATTAAGGGTGCCTGGGTGGCTCAGTCGGTTAAGCGTCTGGCTTCGGCTCCGGTCATGATCTCATATTCGTGGGTTCGAGCCCCGTGTCAGGCTCTGTGCTGACAGCTAGCTCAGAGCCTGGAGCCTGTCTTCAGATTCTGTGTCTCCCTCTTTCTCTGACCCTCCCCTGCTCACGCTTTCTCTCTCTCTCTCTCTCAAAAAGTAAATTAAAAGAAAATATTAAAAAAATTAAAAACAGAAATTAATGGAATATGTTCAGATGCTGGCTTTCACTTTAATTCCAGATAATTCAATTACTTAGAATGATTGAAGACTTTATAAATTTTAATGGAGGTGCATCAGACAGATTGTAAATTCACATATATCCAATTACATATTACATAGATAATATATACCATGTGATAAATATTTTGTAGATTCAATTCCAAATCTGCTTATTCCCCCAAATATAAATATCTTCTGTTTGCTTTTCCACAACTTTTTTCTTGATTTCAGATATTTTGTATTTGAGAATTTTTTAGTTTATATTTTACCTGCTGCCCACTTTTCAGTCTCCCACCCAGATAACAGGGAAACATGGTGAGGACAGATTTGAGAAGTAGAACAACAAACTATTTTCTCTTTTAAAAATACTCATTTTTATATAATCTAATATAAATTAATCTGATTTGTTCAATAAAAATAACCTAATTTGTTCAACTTTTTTTTTACTTTTAACTTATTTTTCAGCTGCTCCAGTTGATGTCCTAAAAGCTCTAGATTTTCACAATTCTCCAGAGGGAATATCAAAAACAACGGGCTTTTGCACAAACAGAAAGAATTCAAAAGGTTCGGATACTGCTTACAGAGTTTCAAAGCAAGCACAACTCAGTGCTCCAACAAAACAATTATTTTCAGGTATGTTCACTTTTTACTACAACTATTATTACTTAGTTAATTATTATTGTTTCCCTTTATCATGCTATATAATGCACAATTATTGGGGCAGATATAATTCTTTCCTGCATGGGACACTGAATACATTGTGGTCACTAAGGTGACTTAATGAAAATAATTGATGATTTAATAATTGCCAGTTTTAATGCGACACAATCACAGAAGATATGCTTATTTGAAGATTTAATAATTTATCATTTTATTTCCAGATGACAAAAATTGAAGACAACATTATATCTAGCTCATTTTTGCATCTAATCTTATAGAATTTATTCACTGGGGGAACATGACAGTTTTACCCATAATGACTACTCATGTGGCTTGAATGGGCATGTGGATTTATACATACTTAGTGACTGTCTTTATAAAATTAATCTAAGTTTTTGTTGAGAGAAATACTTCTTCAGCAAATGTTATAAAACAGATTATTCAGTATTATTTTGGGATCCTGTTCTTCTCTTAAATATAGTAAAAGTTAGCCCCATCTCACAGTTATAAGGAGATCTGGGATTAGAGAGTTTGTAAACCTTTACCTGGAAAGTTTTCATAATGGTATTGAAAAATACTTGGTGAATATATTTTCTTTCCATGAAAGCATTGATTGACCTAATAACACTAATTATCTGTGGATCATGACAATGTAGGGAAAGGGAGTTGAGTGATGAGATGATAGTTTCTGAGCATCACATTGTCAAAGCAGGTAACTCATTACAAGTCTGCTATTGCACATATGTGCAACTGTACTAAATTGAGTGTCCTCATCCTTATTTGATGTAAGAGGAAAAGAGTTTCACTCAAGTTCTTGGACTTGTCCAGATTACATTGGGTCATTATTTAATCCAGGTCTGTCTGTTGCCAAGGCCAATATTCACTATACTATCAAGTGCTTCTTTCTGGTGCTTTGGGATCCTCTCAGAAATAATTTATCATTTATTTTTTTATTTTTCAAATTTTTAATGTTTTTTTTTTTATTTTTGAAAGAGAAAGAGAGAGAGAGAGAGAGAGAGAGAGCGAGCAGGGGAGGGGCAGAGAGAGCCAGAGACACACAATCTGAAGCAGGCTCCCGACTCTGAGCTGTCAGCACTGAGCCCGACGCGGGGCTCGAACTCACTGACTGAGAGATCATGACCTGGGCTGACGTCAGATTCTCAACTGACTGAGCCACCCAGGTGCCCCAAAATAATTTATCATTTAAATTCTTCATATTCTCTCTACTGTCTCTACCCAAAGGGATTTGAATTTTCTATATTCACATAAAACTATTTTCTAACAATAGAAAAATTAGAAATCAAGGGACTAAATAATTAGAAAGCAAGATAGTGTATTTTTCATGGATGAAAATTTTAAAGTATTTGTGAAAACACATTTATTTTGATTAATTCATTGATCTTTCCCAAATATTTCATGTTTTGCAATCATTTGTGATGGACAAAAGCACCAATCTGCAAACACAAAGAATGCCAGTGCACAATTTTTCTGACTTTGGAATTAAAAATTAAAATAGTTATTAAATCCCTAAAATATGTTAAAAATCTAATTTAAAAGTTGCAAATGTAAAAATTATGTTTCTTTTCTATTTATCTGCACTCTGATGCAGAAATAGGAAAGGGATGGGAATTGTCAAGAGAAAAAACAGGGAAAAATACATTAATGAAAAAACTTTAGAAAATACTCAAGAAGTTAATTTTTAATTTTTTATACTTTGGCTCATCACCTCAGGGTCAGTTTTTCTGCCTTCCAAATTGGTAGTTAGTTTGATTAATTCAGTCACTTCTGTTGTATTACCTGCAGAAAAGAATACAACTTATGCCTCTGGGCTCTCCTTTCATGAGAGTTAACAAAATTCATTTATATCAAAGGTTTTTTTCCCCCTTCTCACAATATTGTGCCTTAGGCACACAATTCTAATAACAAACATTTTGGATAAGAGGAGACTCCTCTGATAGAGACCTCATTCTCCCTCCCCCCCACACAAGTGAATTTAAATTTAATCTTCCATTTGGGTAAAGCTTCCTGTCAAACAATGTGAAACAGCAGTTAATAAAAATGATCGATGGCATTTTCAGAGTAAAAAAAAATCCAAACAGTGGATATTATTATTCTTTATCAAATGAGGAAAAAATGTCTTTGAGAAGTTATTTGGAATATTCTTTCTTCGGTTATGGGAAGACATAATAGCAACTTCTTTTTGAATGCAAAAAGTAAGTAGTAGTATTGGAAACTTGAACATTGGGGTGGGGTTGGAAGGTTATCAGATGGTCACTGCAAAATTCTGTTTAATTAAGGTACATGCCCTCTAAAGTCCTAACTTGAGACCTTTAATTAACTGTCTGAGAACACTGTACATGTGACCTGAATAGAAGCTGTAATTTGCAAGTTCTATCTGCCCTCTTTAGAACACCTGCTGTGGGACAGATGCTATACAAGAAACTTTGTGTACATTGGTCTTTATCTTCATATCCATCTGGAGAGAAGACTATTTAAGCCCTAGTAATGGATTAGGGTTAGAGATGTAAAGTATTTCAATATAATCACAGAACCAGTGAATGATGTGAAGCTGAGAGACAGTCTCTGTCTCTTTTAGACTAAAGTGAACTTTCCCACTATGCAAAAATGGCCATCCCTCCTCATTTTTGAAATCCTACTGACCGCCAAGCTACATAAAAAAGGTATTTTAGTTAAAGGGAGACATATGGAAATATATTAACCACAACTTAAAAAAATTAAAATCAAATAATAAAATTTTGTGCCTTTTCTATATAAAATTTATTCATGCATGCAATATCTATTGATATTAAAAGCCCATTCTAAAAATCACTATTGAATTTGATATACTCAGTGTGAATTATGATTATTGCATATATGTATATGATTAATGTACACATGCATATCAAAAGTAGTAATGGTATTTTTTCTTTAACAGCCGTCATTCAACAGAGTGGATGCTTTTAGTTTATACATTTCAAAACAAATTATTTAAGTTGAAAATTTTCACATATTACTTTATCATGTATACTGATCCCTGTTAGTTTAGATAAAATTTCACACAGTGAGTGGTTGCATTTCTGTTGTTGAAGTAATATCATAGTGAATTCTCTCTGATACATTTAGTCATTATAGACAATTTTGCTTAGCGTCTTATAGGAAGAAACTCAGGTGGGGTGCCTAGGTTAGACTGAACATTTTGACATCAAGTCATGATTTTTTAGGTAACTAAATCTTCTTCCTTAAAGGTCATAGCATAAAGATTATAATTATAATCTTATTGCCTAATTTTAAATTGAGAAATACTTCAGGGCACCTGGGTGGCTCAGGTCATGATCTTGCACCTGACGAGTTTGAGCCGCACATCAGGCTCTGTGCTGACAGCTCGGAGTCTGGAGCCTGCTTTGGATTCTGTCTGTCTCTCTCTCTTTCTCTCTCTCTCTCTGCCCCTCCCCCACTCATGCTCGCTCTCTCTCTCTCTCTCTCTCTCTGTCTCAAGAATAATATTTGGAGTATGATGGTAAGACGGAAAAGAGAGAGCAAAAAAAGACAGTCTGCCCTCTTGAATTTAGAATCAAATTAACGAAGTATCTGATAGTTGGGATTTATAATGCCATAAGCTTTTAATTAGTGAAACTGCATTTTGTGTGATAGTAAAAACTGATGAGAAACTCTTTAGCTTTTAATGGATGACAAAAAAATACCTTCATATACTGTGTCCTTCCAATGCCTCTTTAAAGAGAGGCCGTATGGCCACAGATTAGAGAAGACTGAAATACAAATCTTACACCAACATGGTGCTTTCTTATTTTAAAACTTCTTACTATGAATTTAATATTCCATCATGATCAATATTGTTTCCTAACTTTGAATTGAATTCTACATAGTCATTGTGCTTTAAATGAGTAGGTTTAAAATTTGAATATAGCTTGGACAATCATTGCAGAGAAAGTTTATTATCTTCCCCTTCCCATTTGTGTTTTAATCTATATTGTAATTACTGTTGGAATTTACATGAATTATTTTTAAAATTTTATTTATATTCAAGTTAGTTAACATACAGTGTAGTATTAGTCTCCAGAGTAGATCCCAGTGATTCATCACTTCCATGTAACACCCAGCGCTCTTCCCAGCAAGTGCCCTCCTTAATGTCCATCCCTCCCACTTCCCCTCTAACAACCCTCAGTTTGCTTTCTGTATTTGAGTCTCTTATGGTTTGCCTCCCTCTCTGTTTTTGTCTTATTTCTCCTTCCCTTCCCCTATGTTCATTTGTGTGTCCTAAATTCTACATATGAGTGAAATAGATAATATTTTTCTTTCTGTGATTGACTTATTTCACTTAGCATAATACATTCTAGTTTCACCCACATTGTTGCAAATGACAAGATTTACTTTTTTTATTGCTAAGTATTATTCCATTGTATATATACACACCCCTTCTTCTTTATCCTTCTTTATCTTTATCTTTATTCTTCTTTATCTTCTATATCTTTATTTATCAGTCTGTAGCCATTTGGGATCTTTTAATAATTTGGCTGTTGTTGATAACACTGCTATCAACGTTGGGGTACATGTGCCCCTTCTAATCAGCGTGATTCATTAAGGCTACCTAGGAAGTTGAAAAAATTAGGGTGATCCAGGAATAAATTGGGAATTTGAAATTTCTGAGCCTTTGGCCTTCTCTTCTCAGGAGGAACTTTTCCAGAAGATTTTTCAATATTATTCACAATAAAACCCAAAAAAGGAATTCAGTCTTTCCTTTTATCTATATATAATGAGCACGGTATTCAGCAAATCGGTGTCGAGGTGGGGAGATCACCTGTTTTCCTGTTTGAAGACCACACTGGAAAACCTGCCCCTGAAGACTATCCCCTCTTCAGAACTGTTAATATCGCTGATGGGAAGTAAGTATCGTAATAATCCAATGCTTTCACTATGTTGAAAGCAATTATTTCATTTAATATTCATAAAGTGTGATGCAGTTTTTCTAGAGATTAGACATACGGCAATGAACATAACAATAAAATACCTAATATCAAGTAGTCTCTTTTAAAATCTGGGGAGACAGTGAAGAAGATAGGAAATGGTGGTGGAGGGTGCAATTTTAAAAAGTGAGATCAGGGAAAATCTCACTAAGAAGGTGACTAGTGAAGAATCTGGGGTGCGTGCCCTGCCAATAACTAATAGTATACTATTCCAGGAGGAGTGGAAGCAAATACACCGCCTCTGATTCGAGGTGTGGCTGATTTGTCTGAGCAATGTCAAGGATGCCAGCGTGGCAGGAGCAGAGTGGGATGATGAGGATGGAGAAGCCAAATGGTGTAGCACTTTGTAGATGGTTATAACACTTTGGGTTCTATCTTGAGTGAAATGGGAAGTCACTGTAGACTTTTTGAGCAGAGGAATGACCTGAATTGACTTGCCTTTTTTCAAGCATGTTATTATTGACAATCATAAGCAGCTTTTTAAAATGCTTGATATGTGCTATGTACTGTTTGAAGCACTTTATACATAGTCACCTCGCTTAATTTTTCACGACTCTTTGAAGAAAATAATATTAATAAAGCCATTTTACAGAATAGGGGACTGAGTACAGACAGTGTAAGTAACTTGCCTAAGATCATATATTTGCAAAGTGGCAGAGATAGGGTTTGAACTTAGGTAGTTAGACTCGATAGTAACCATCATACTCTTCTGAAAATCATGCTGAATTCTGAATTCTGCATTTGAACATTGCCTTTTACTTAGCGAGCAGCTAAATACAAATAAATGTTTACTAAATGTACTTGGCATTTTATTGCTGAATCTAGGCTTCTAAAATTAGCCTGATCTGAAATATGACATTTAGTTATAAATATAGGAAGGAAATGGCCATTCAGATGGGGAAAAAAAATCCACACTCAATGTATCTTTGTCAGGACCATGGAGAAAACTTCATCTTAGTGTCAGGAAAAACTAAGGTTTTATGAGCAGTTTAAATACTATCCTTAATAATGGATATGAAAAGTGGTGCTATGAAAATAAATGAGGGCAAGGAATTTAAGGATATGCTGTTTTTGATAGAGCATCTCTTTGATATTGTTGCACTGAATGAAGCATTTTGAAAGTGAAGGAGTGAGCCAAGTGGGGATAGGGAGGAAGAGCAAATCTGGCTGAGTGAAGAACATGTGCAAAGGACAGTAAAGAGGCAGCAGTGTGGCTGGAGTATAGGGAGAGAGAAAGCAAAAGTTGGGCATGAGGTCAGAGGGCCAGAGGACACTCCTGTGAGACAAGTAAGGACTTCACCTTTTACTGGGAATAATACATGGTTTTTAGCAAGGAGACTTTATCTGCCTCATATTTTTTTTCTTTTATAGTTTATTGTCAAGTTGGTTTCCATATAACACCCAGTGCTCATCCCCACAAATGCCCTCCTCCATGCCCATCACCCACCTTCCCCTCTACCCCCTCCCTCATCAGCCCTCAGTTTGTTCTCTGTATTCAAGAGTCTTTCATGGTTTGCCTCCCTCCCTCTCCCCAGCTATTTCCTCCTCCCCCTCCCCCAAGGTCCTCTGTTAAGTTTCTCCTGTTACACTTATGAGTGAAAACATACAGCATCTGTCCTTCTCTGCCTGACTAATTTCACTCAGTATGACTGCCTCGTTTTTAAAATGGTCACTCCAGTTGCATGAGAATGGAAGTAAAGACCATTTAGGAGTCTACATGAGAGAGCTTCCAGACTGGATAAAATTGAGACACACTGGATTCTGTATATACACTGAATAAAGGATTTTCTGATGATGTGAATGTATTGTATATGAAAAAGAGAATAATTAAGAATGGCTTAGTATTTTGACTATTACATATGATACCATGATATGACATATCATTATTATCAAAGCTGAAATTAATCAACAATAAGGTCAAGTTTAGAGTTCTAATCAGCTTTTACAATTGAAATCATTTTTATTTTCTGCTAATGAGAAGCACATACTTAGTGGAGATGTTTTAAGTTAAGACACAGGCTTCTTGGCAGAAATATGTGTAAATTTTACTCTCAGTATTCAGTGGCTCCAAAATAAATCTTTGCTCAATTCAAACTAAGCAGACGCCTATGCTATTTGAATGTGCTATGGAAAGACCAAAGATTAAGTGTATATGGAAATATACTTGGTCCTCATCATAGCCATGCCAAGTCACATGAAACAGACATTTTAGAAAGGCTCCTGCAACTTTTTGGGTACTTTATTTTATGGACGTAGTCCTAGAGACTTCTGCAATAATAATCTAGCATTTTTCATTTGGAAAAAAAAATATAAACCAGAGTGGTTTGCAAAATCCAAATGAGCTTCACTCAGTGGTTTATGTTAGCACCAGATACTGTTAATAAAACCCACCATTTTATAGTAAGATTAGGGTATATATGTTTCCAAAGGGCTGGCCATGTCTACCCCCCTAAGCCTGTCATCGCTGCCCTGAATCAGCTAGAGCAGTAGCGTCAGAGTGAATTGAGACTCACTCCACACATGGCGTTGACTATGCTTTCTTTTCAGTGTTCCCACTTCCTGCCAACCCTGGAAAGAAGGAGAGATATTGTGTCTCAGTTTTGGATCCTGCCCACAGTAGTGATCTATAACTGTCTTGAAATTAAAGTGGAAAGCACTTGAAATAAATGTGAATAAAGACAGAGAAGCACATTGTGTTTTACAATTAGAACGTTCAGTTGTTCCAGATGGAGCAGTCATTCAATTAGTAGACATACCCTTTTACAGTTCATCTCAGGGGATCTCTAGAGAAAAAAAAAATTAAGTGGAATTCCATTTGGAAGAAAGCATTTACGTACATAGAAACTATTACTTACCCCATGTCTCATCCCTGATCTCTATCACATACACTCATCATGACATGGTGAGATTAAGCTTTTGTTTCAACAATACAAAGTGTAGCAAAGGATGAGCCCTTCCTTATCAGCATAGACAACCACCCCCAGTGTGCATTTTATACCGCTTGTATCCTTTTTAGTATCTAGCACTATTCTGGGTAAACAGTAAGTCGTCACCTGTTAACTGATTGATTAATAAATGAGCCTACTTTTTGTGCAATTTCAGCTCACTTTCACAATTTAAAATACGTTGTATTTTAAAACGAGTAATGGTGTGGCAACAATATCTTTGAAGCTTACAAAAGAATTACTTGGCTTTTTTAGGTGGCATCGGGTAGCAATCAGCGTGGAGAAGAAAACTGTGACAATGATTGTTGACTGTAAGAAGAAAACCACAAAACCACTTGACAGAAGTGAGAGAGCAATCGTTGACACCAATGGAATCACGGTTTTTGGAACCAGGATTTTGGATGAAGAAGTTTTTGAGGTAAAAATAAATCAAACGTTATTTGAAGCTGAATATTGTTAAATCAGATGAATTGAGTCAATAACTGTAACAATCAATATATACTATAAAGCAAAGTTGAAAACGAAAGGGTGACCTACTTTCTTCCCCTGTGGGTATAGTGGTGATGTTTTCTATTGTTCAGTAAGAGAATGAGTAGACAATGATGGCTGTAACGACTGGGAAACATTACAAAGATTGGTTGATTTGAACACAGGCATGCTTTTCTCTTGGGAAGGGCAATGGCTTTACTTTTGGTGCTTTGTATTATTTTTCTTCGGAGAAAAGAATGTTTTCTTCACTTCCTTCTCTGGGAGATTAATTTAAGAAAATGTACAAGTCAGATATTTTGCCTTTCTCTGTTCTTTGTAAATGTTTCCAAGGTATAAAATAGAGATCATATTGCAAAAGCTGAACTTAGGTCTTTAAAATCACTTTTTAAATAATGTCAAGGTCATAGTAAAAAGTTTTCTTCCAATTATAATTCACCAATTATGGTAATTACATTCTTTCTTTTAATCCTTCAATCATTGGATCTGGTAATTCATGCTTTAATTTTCATTGGGTCAATTATTAACATAACAAACAGACCTGAGTCCTGATCCCACAAAGGGATGCACTCCTGAGGCATCTTTCAGTACTCTGATCATTGTTTTTATACCATCTCTGAGTAATTTATTTTTCAAAGTGTAATAAAGTAAAGTTCTGTAATGTATTACAGATTAACAGACAAGGTTTACATAGAAGATTTTCTGTATTCGGTTGATGGTGTGAACATACACACATACACATATACACACAGTGTGTATTTTCATAGAAAGAACAACATACATTCCAAGTGTCAGTAGAATATTGGATCCCTGTACTTATATACATAACCTATGGCATAATTTTAAATATAATTACCACTTGTGACACTTTAAGGTTAATTGAGATTCTGTTTGTTTCTGATTTTTCTCTACTTGAATGTACCTAAGGCTTTGACTCCAAAGTGTTTTAATACATTATATCATACTAAATTGAATGATAAACTCGTTCAGGCAATATATAATAATATAGTATCAGATCTTCTAATATCATGTATTGATTACTTATAAATGATAATAAATATTTATTTATTAGATGAATACTGTAAACAAATTAATTTCTAGTCTAGCAAAGTTCTATTTTGAAATTAAACTACCTATGAACGTCAGTTTCACAGGCTAAGTTTATTTTTGTAATACACACAACCTTATTTTGCAGTAACATAAATGAGTAATATGGACAAAGTATGTCGGCAGATGGTTTCATTTCATATATTAGTTTGGTCTATTGCTATACATAGTTACAGAGCCTATGGAAGTTAAAGCAATGGAAATTAAGAGTAAACTTTGTTCATCATAAATGATAAGAATATATAAAGAAATACAAAAGAGGGCACCTGGGTGGTTCTGTTGATTAAGCGTTTGACTCTTGTTTTGGGTTCAGGTCATGATCTCACAGTTTGTGAGTTCAAGCCCCATGTCGGGCTCTGCACTGACAGTGCAGAGCATACTTGGGATTCTCTGTCTCTCTGCCTCTCTCTGCCCTTCCTCTGCTTTCTCTCTCTCTCTCTCAAAAAAAAGTAAATAAATTTTAAAAAATTAAAAAAATGAAATACAGAAGAGAAAAATAAATACATTATATAAATAAAAATGTAAATAATTATGTATGTTAATACATATTAATTATTAATATTCTCAAAATTTACTGCCCTAAAAGATATTTGTTATATGTACATGTTGATTAGGTTTTTTTCATACAGCCCTTCCCCTGGTGCCCTTTCCAACCCCCACATACAGACTATACACCCCTTTCTTTGCCATACACTACACTCCTACCCACTGGAGTCCAGTTTAGAGTTTTTGAATTAGAGTTTTAGGCTGTCACAGTATGTTATTTTGTCAAAATAAATAACTGAACCTGATATTGAATCTTTTAAAATATGTATAATAGCCTCTGTGTTTTATAAACTGATTACAGTCAACTCCGAAAATATATAAAAATTATTTCCCTAAAATATTTCCATATGTTTTTGCTACTTTTAATCAAAATACCTCTGGTCAAGAGGGTCTCTAGTAAATTACCAAAGACAGATGTACTAGAAACAAAGATTATTATATATCCTTTGATTAATTCTCAATTTTCTAATCCACAATCTAAATCCCGGTATAACACTAACTCCAGCTGTTTATTTGGGGAAACTGCTAAACTACTAAGAAAAATAATTTTTAAAAGACTCATTAATGAATTCTTTAGGAGTGTAACAGAGAGTAGCGAAAATAAGTTTATTATGTGGCTTTGTATCTTGGAATTTCATGAACCCCAGTGGGGCTTTAAAAAGAATATTTATTTAAAATATCAAATATAAAAAACAATGTAAAAAGAACATTTATTTAATATGAAGTACAATTAGTTTTGAAAAAGTACATAAATGCTGATACTTCACAATAAGGTATACTATTATCACTATGTCCAAAATTATACATAAAATTCAAGTTTTATTTCCTAAATTTTATTATTGTAGGGTATATAAATTTCAAAAACAATGTAGTTTTTCCCACTTTAGAAAAGAATATGAAGAAAAGAAACAATTCAAACACAGATTTTTAAATCAGAATAAAACTTTCTGACTCATTTTATGAAATTAGTTCATCTTATCTGAATATGATGTTAATATATCTTTCTCTAAAAATTTACCCAAATGCTTTCATTTTCATTTAGTTTTACATTATGGTATCTATCTAGACTTTTGAATCTCTGAAACTGAATGTACAGAAATTAAACTAAAATGATAGATGATAGGAATGGTACCATATATGCATATTTTAGTGTTTGATAAACAGCTATAATGGTGAAGATGATATAAAAACATTAGTGATTCATTATTCTGAAAGCTGGAAATGTCACTTCTTTGGAAATAGTATCATTGCAAATAGATGCAAATTCGTTTGTTATATAATTTCATCTCATCATCCCTACATTACCCTACATTTATGGAATGGGACTGTTATGGAAAAAAATGCTAAACATGGCCATACTTGAACTATAATCTGAAGACATTTAAGAATTCAACAGTAAACAGATAAAAGCAAAACTGAATTTTTTAAAGTATGGTAAATTAGTTTATATGGAAATGCCAAAATAAATATATATAGTCATAATTCAGATTATATAATTTCAGCATAGTAGAGTGAATATAAAAATTGATTATGGAATCAGAAATATCTGATTTTTTTCTAATTCTTCAAATGGGAATAGTAATATAATCTCCCTAGTAAGTATATATTTTAAAAAATGAACTCATGTATGTAAAGTGCTTAAAATACTAGTATTAATTATACCTGTTTATATGGTTATATATTGTATAGATATGGGTAATTTAATTATGTATTACTATGTAGTTTTCTTAATAATATTGTATTATTACTTACATTTAAAATCATCTTACAACTATGACATGTCAAATATTCTTTTTTTTAAGTTTATTTCTTTTAAAAGAAAGCAAGCTTGAGTGGGGAAGGGGTAGAGGGAGAGAGAGAGAGAGGGAGAGAGAGAATCTCAAGGAGTCTCTGCCCCAGCAGTGCAGAGCCCAACGCAGGGCTCAAACTCATGAACCATGAGATGATATCCTGAGACAAAATCAAGAGTTTGACGCTTAACCAACTGAGCCACCCAGTGCCCCAATATGTCAAATATTCTTAGACATTTTTGATAGGGGTGTGCAACAGTGACCCATGTATCAGACAAAGATTTTAAGTGGTCTTTTGTCTTGTAAATGAAGTACTTCAATAATTCCTGGGTTACTGCTTGTCTACAGGGCATCTTATGGGGATTACATAAATTTTCCCTCCCTAAACAGGTAGCACCTCGGTACAGACCTTAGCAAGCAAAACATGGTCTGGGTAGATGAATACTTTCAAGCAGACATAACATATCCAGTCATCTCTGATCCACAACCTTGTGGGGGTTTTTTGTTTTTTGTTTTGTTTTTTTCTAGCTTGACAATACACTTCAAAGATGTGAGGAAAGCTAAATTAGAAAAATAAATACACTGCCTATAGTCACTATCAATGAAATTACTTTTGTAGCCTTTTTTATTTTTAATTAAAAAATTGTTAATGTTTATTTTAGAGAGAGAGAGAGAGAGCGAGCGAGCGAGCACAAGTGGGGAAGGGACAGAGAGAGAGGGAGACACAGAATCCAAAGCAGGCTCCAGCCTCTGAGCTGTCAGCACAGAGCCGCCCAACGCAGGGCTCGAACTCATGAACTGTGAGATCATGACCTAAGCCAAAGTTGGATGCATAATCAACTGAGCCACCCAGGCACCCCTACTTTTGTAGTCTTTTAAACAGGAATTTTCTTCACTAAATATCAAGTTATAGCCATTATAGCTCAAGTTTTCAAAGCATTGCTATTTCAATCATTTTTCATTTTTAATGATCAAAGCAGGTTTTTACAGTCTTCTGTCTTTGGGCAGATTATTTTTTTCTTTTGAAGCAATGAGAAGAATATAATGACAACTTAAGTGGAAAAGTTTGTTGATGAAATTTTTCATTTTTTGAAACTTCTCAGAAAAGATTTTGGCCTTCAGTTTTCTTGGGAGAAATCAATGAATCATAATTTATAAAAGCTACACAATTTCAGTAGTTTTACAACGCCAGAAAACTTACCTTAAAGTAATAATAGCCATCTGAAATAATTCCAGTAAGAATTTGATTACTGCTTTGCAATACCTATGTATCTTTTTACTACATATATTTTCCAAGGTATATCCTTTTAAAAAACTTATGTCAGGGGCGCCTGGGTGGCTCAGTCAGTTAAGTATCCGACTGACTCTTGATTTCAGCTCAGCTCATGATCTCACAGTTTATGAGTTAGAGCCCAGCATTGTGCTCTGCCCTGACAGTGTGGGGCCTTCTTGGGATTCTCTGTCTCCCTCCCTCTCTCTCTCTCTCTCTCTCTCTCTCTCTCTGCCTCTCTCTCAAAAATAAATAAAAAAACAAAATTTCATTTAATTCAATTAAAAAATTATGTTGGTAGACAGGTTTTCCTATAGAACGACATAACAGGATGAGGTAGCTTTCCCATTCATCCACCTTACCCAGTCTACATGCATTTAGCTCATAGCATTTGAGATTTTTAAACTCTATTTATTGAGATATAACTGAAGTACAATAAACTGCAAATATTAAAGGTGTACACTTGATCAGTTGTGATCTACATTTACACTTCCAATGAAACCATCATAATCAAGAAAATAAACATGGCCATCACACCCAAAAGTTTCCTCATACACTTTTATAATCCATCTCTTCTTCTCCCCGAACTCCAGGTGATCACTAATTTGCTTTTTATCACTATGGCTTATTTATTTTATCTAACATTTTAATAAACAAAATGATACTGAGTATACTCTCTTTAGCTTGGCTTTCATCACTCAGCATAATGTCTTGGAGACTTAACCATGACTCATTTATATCATTATTTTGCTTTGCGTTTTAAAAATTGCTGATCCATATTCCAGTATATGAATAAACCACAATTTGTTCATCCATTCATCCTATTAGTGGGCCTTTGGGTCATTTCCAGATTTTGGCTTCTACATATAAAGTTGCCACAAACATTCATGTGCAGATTTTGTGCGGGCATTTAGTTTTATTTGTCTTACTTTGAATACCTAGAAATAGAGTTTTGAGTTATTTGGTAGGTGCATATTTACTTTTCAAAATACAAAGAAAGTGTTGAACTACATTACACAGTGGCATTAACCATTTTGCACTCCCTCCCACAGTGAATGAAAGTTCCGGTTGTTCTGCATCCTTGACAACCCCTGATATCGTTAGTCTTTTAGACTTTAGCCATTCAAAGTGGTTGTGTAGTAGTATTCATTGTGGTATGAATTTATATTTCCCCTATAACTGATAATGTCAAGCACTTTTTAGGTTTTCATTGGCCATTCTGCATCTTCCTTTGTAAAGTGCCTTTTGCCCATTAAAAATAATTGCTGATATATTTTGATTACGGACTTTTGAGGTTTTTTTTTAAATAATTCCTTAATAGTTTGCTTGATAGAGATTTACAAATTATCTTTTTATTTCATTAATAGTGCCTTTTAATTTAAAGAGTGAATGCTTTTCATTTGTATAAAGTTTAATTTGTCAATTTTGTTGTTATGTTTTACACATTTTGTGTTCTAAGATATATTTTTTAATTTTTTAATGTTTATTACTTTTGAGAGAGAGAGAGAGAGAGAGCGAGCAGGGGAGGGGCAGAGAGAGAGGGAGACACAAAAGCTGAAGCAGGATCCAGGCTCTGAGCTGTCAGCACAGAGCTGAACGCGGGACTCGAACTCACAGACGACAAGATCATAACCTGAGCTGAAGTCGGCTGCTTAACTGACTGAGCCACCCAGGCACCCATTCTAAGTGATTTTTACCTACACCAAGATAATAAGAATTTTCTCCTGCTATCAGATATGTTGTAGGATTAGGTTTTACACAAAAGTCATGCCTCATTCTGAGTTAATATTTGAGTATGGTGTGAGGTAAAGGTCAATGTTGATTGTTTTTAGACAAAGATATCCAGTTCATCCTTTATAAAAAAGACTTCCCTTTCATGCATTGGATTGCCTTGGCTTCCATATCAGAAATGATATGTAGTCATACATATGAGTATATCTATTACTGAGCTATTTATTATCCTATTCCATTGATTTGTCTATCTTTTCACTAATACCAAACTATCTTGATTACTGTAAATATAAAGTTTTGATATTAGATGGGGTAACAGCTCTTACTTTTTATCCTTGATAAATGTTGCTTTAATAGTTTTTGGTTATTTACATTCTATATAAATTTTGGAATAAGCCTGCTGACTTCTAAAATAAAATTGGGTTTCATTTAAATAAAATTTAGTTTTAATTGGAATTTCTTTAAGCTGTAGATCAAAATGAAGAGAATCAAACTGAAACATTGAGTTTTCCATTTACTGAATATGGTATAATTTTCCATTTATTTTGTTCTTATTTAATTCTTCTCACAATGTTTCCTAGTTTTCAGTGTAGATGTCTGTTTTCGTCTGAAAATGAACATATGATCTCATTCCATGTAGATTTATTGACAATTATTTTATGGCCCACCATGTAGTCTAATTTAGTGGATGTAGCACATGCCCTTAAAAAGAAAGTGTGTCCTGAATTTATTGGATTGAGTGTTTTATAGTTATAATGTATATTTTAAAGTCTCTAAGAGTTTTAGCATCTGGGTTATGTGAGTTGGCATTTGTTATCTGAGTTGGAAGAATGGAAATTATTCATTAATACACTTTGTTTTTTAGAGTTATTATAGGTTCAGAGCAAAATTGACCAGAACTTAGAGGGCTTCTGTATATCCTTGTGCATGTGCCTGAGTGTGCACACACACACATACCCAGCCTCTTCTACTATCAACATCCCCACCAAACCAATACATTTGTTGCAATGTGTGAACCTGCACTGACATATCATTATCAACCAAAGTCCATAGTTTATATTAGGATTCACTCTTGGTGGTGTACATCCTATGGATCTTGGCTAATGTATCATGACATGTGTTCACCAATGCAGTATATTATGAAATATTCTCATGCCCCCAAAATCCCCTGTGCTCTCCCTATTCATCCCTTCTTCTCTTCTAAATCCTGGCAACCACTAATCTTTTTAATGTTTCCATAGTTTAGTCTTTTCCAAAATGTCATATAGATGGAATCATACAGTTGTAGTTTTTTCAGGTTGACTTCCTTTCACTTAATAATATGCATTTATGTTTCCTCCATATCCTTCATGGCTAGATAGCTCATTTCTTTTTAGTGCTCAATAATATTCTGTTGTCTGAATGTAACACAGTTTATTTGTCCATTCATCTACTGAAGCATATCTTGGTTGCTTTCAAGTTTTTGATTATTATGAGTAAAGCTTCTATAAACATCTATATGCAGGTTTTGTGTAGACATAGTTTTCAAAAGTATGATTGCTGTTATGGTAAGAATATGTTTAGTTAATTTTTTTTTTTAATTTTTGAGAGAGAGAGAGAGAGAGAGAGCGTGAGCAAGAGAGGGTCAGAGAAAGGGAGACACAGAATCTGAAGACAGGCTCCAGGCTCTGAGCTAGCTGTCAGCATAGAGCCCTATGTGGGGCTCAAACCCACAAACTCTGAGATCATGACCTGAGCCGGAGTCGGACGCTTCACTGACTGAGCCACCCAGGCGCCCCAGAATATGTTTACTTTTATAAGAAACTGCCACACTGTCTTCCAGAAGAGTTATGCCATTTTGCATTCCCAGCAGAAGTGAATGAAAATTGCTGTTGTTCAACATTTGGATAGTGGCCATTAAAATAGGCATGTGGGGGCCCCTGAGTACCTTAGTTGGTTAAGCACCTGACTTTGGCTCAGATCATGATCTTGTGGTTCATGAGTTTGAGCCCCACATTGGGCTCTGTGATGACAGCTCATACCCCGGAGCCTGCTTTGGTTTCTGTGTCTCCCTGTCTCTCTGCCCCGTCCCCTGCTCACACTCTGTCTCTCAAAATTGAATAAACATTAAAATTTTTTTAAATAGACATGTGGCAATATCTTATTGTTTTAGTCTGCATTTCCCTGATGACATGTAGAACATCTTTTCACATGCTTACTTGCAATCTGTGTGTCTTGTTTGGTAAGTTGTCCGTTAAGGTCATCTGCCCAGTTTTTAAATAAGGTTGTTCATCTTCTTATTGTTAAGTTTTACATTGTGTGTGTGTGTGTGTGTGTGTGTGTGTGTGTGTGTGTGTGTTTTGGATAATAGTACTTTATCAGTTGCGTCTTTTGCAAATACTTTCTGTCATTCTGACTTCTCACTCTCTTGATATTATTTTCACAGATGTGAAGTTTTTAATTTTAATGAAGTCCAGCTTATCAATTATTTCTTTTATGAATCATGACTTTGATGGTATATCGAAGAAGGCTTCATTATACCCACATTCACAAAGATTTTTCTTCTGTGCTATCTTCTAGTAGTTTAGGTTTTACATTTTACATTTGTATCATTGATCCATTCTCAGTTAATTTTTGTGAAGGGTAAAGGGTATGAGGTTTATGTTTAGATTCACTTTTTACATGTGGCATGTCCAGTTTTCCCAGCACCATTTGTTGAATAGACTAGCTTTGCCACATTGTATTGCCTTACTTCTTTATCAGAGGTCAGTTAACTCTATTTATGAGGATCTGTTTCTGTTCATTGACCTATTTTTTTTTTAACAAAACCACACTGTCTAGATTACTGTACCTTCATAATAAGTCTTGAGGTGAAGTAATGTTAGTTCTCCAGCTTTGTTCTACTCATTTAATATTGAATTGGCTACTTTGGGTCTTTGGCCTCTTGTTATAGACTTTAGAATCAATTTGACCGTATACACAACATAGTTTAATGGGATTTTCATTGAGAGTGTTGAATCTGTATATGGATTTGGGGAAACTGACATCTTGACAATTCTGATTTTCTTATCCATGAATATAGAATATCTCTCAGTTATTTAGATCTTCTTTGATACCTTTCATCAGAGTTTTGACATTTTCCTCATGTAGATTTTATACATATTTTGTTAGGCTTAACCTAAGTATTTGATTTTTAAGTATTAATACAATGATATTGTGTTTTTAATTTCAAATTCACTAGTTCATTGGTTGTATATAGGATAACAATTGACTTCTGTATATTAACCTTATATTCTGCAATCTTGCTCTAATTACTGGTTAGTTCCAGGAGTTTGTTTATTCTTTTGGATTTTCTGTATAGACAATCATGTCATCTGTGAAGAAAGATAGTTTTATTTCTTCCTTCCATATCTGTATCTTTTATTTCCTTTTCTTGTCTTATTGCATTAGCTAGGACTTCCAGTACAATATTGAAAAGCAGTGGTGAGAGGGGACATCCTTGCCTTGTTCCTGATTTTAGTGGGAAAGCTTCAAGTCTTACCAGTAAGTATGATGTTAGTTTTAGGTTTTTCATAGATTTTTAAAAATCAAATTGAATAAGTTTCCCTCTATTTCCAGTTTGCTGAAGTTTTTTGTCATGAATAGATGTTTGATTTTGCCAAATGCTTTTTCCTCATCTATTGCTATGATCATGTGGTTTTTCTTTTTTGGCCTGTTGATGTGATAGATTATACGAAATGACTTTCAAATGGTGAACCAACCTTATATACTGGGATAAATCTCATTTGATCATGGTATATAGTTCTTTTCATATATTTTTGGTTTATATATTGTTGATTTGCTGATATTTTGGTGAGGATTTTTGCATTTATGTTTATGAGAGTCATTTGTCTATAGTTTTCTTGTGATGTCCTTGACTTTGCTTTAGGAAATAGTGTCCTCATACACTGAGATAAGAAGTATTCCCTCTGCTTCTGTATTCTGAAGGAGAAATTAGAAGATTGGTATAATTGCTTGCATAAATGTTTTGTAGAATTCACCAGTGAACCATTCTTGACCATTCTGTTTTGGAAGGCTATTAATTATTGAATAAATTTCTTTAATAGATATAGGCCTATTCAGACAATCTACTTCTTATTATATGAGTTTTTGCAGATTGTGTCTTTCAAGCAATTGGTTCATTCCATCTAGTTCACATTTGTGAGCATAAATTGTTCATAATATTCCTGTATTATCCTTTTATATCCATGGGATCTACAGTGATGTCACCTCTTTCATTTATAATATTAGTAATTGCATCTTCTCTCTTATTTTCTTAGCCTGGCTGGAGACACATTGATTTTACTTTACACACACACACACACACACACACACACACACAGTTTTCTTTTTTACTGATATCTGCTCAAATGTTATTACTTCTTTTCTTCTGCTTACTTTGGATATAATTTGCTCTTCTTTTTCTAGTGTCCTAAGGCAGAAGCCTAGGTGATTGATTTTAGATTTTTCTTTTATTCTACTATGTGTATTCAATGCTCTAAATTTCTCTGAGAACTGCTTTTGCTGCATCCCACACATTTTGATAAATCATGCTTTTATTTTCACTTAGTTTAAAAATATTTTTAAATTTCCTTTGAGATATCAGCTTTGGATTCATATGTTATTTAGAAATATGTTGCTTATTCTTCCAGACTTTTGGACTTTCCATATAACTTTCTGTTATTGATTCTTAGTTTAATTCCATTGTGTTCCAAGAGCAGATACTGTATGATTTTTTGTTTTAAAATTTTTAATGTTTTGTGATCCAGAATGTGGCTTATATTGATGAATGTTTCACGTGAGCTTGAGAAGAATGTGTAATCTATTGTTTTTGGATGAAGTAGTATATAGATGTCAATTACAGTTGATCCTTGGGCAACATAGGTTTGACCTACATGGGTCCAATTATATGTAGATTTTTTTTGATGTATACAGTACAGTACTATAAATGTATTTTCTCTTATGATTTTCTTAATGACTTTTTTTCTTTAGCTTTCTTTATTGTTAAGAACACAGTATATAATTCATATAGCATGCAAAATCTGTGTTAATTGACTTTTTATGTTATCATTAAGGCTTCTGGTCAACAGTGAGCTATGAATAGCTATGTTTTGGGGGAGTCAAAAGTTATACATGGAGTTTTGACTGTTTGTGGGGTCAATGCCTCTCACCCCCATGTTATTCAAGGGTCAACTGTATATCTAGTTGATTGATAGTGCTCTCCAGTTCAGCTGTGTCTTTGCTAATTTTCTGCAGCTGGATCTGTCCATTTCTGGTAAAAGTGTGTAAAAGTTTTCAACTATAATATTGGATTAATCTATTTCTTCTTGCATTTGTGTCAGGTATTGCCTCATGTATTTTGATGTTCTGTTATTAAACACATGCACACTAAGGATTGTCATTTCTTTTTGCCCGTTGACTCCTTTATCATTCTGTAATGTCTCCTTTCATCCCTGAAAACTTTCTTTGCTCTGAAGTCTACCCTGTCTGAAGTTAATAGATATATTCTTGTTTCCTTTTGACTAATGATGACATGGTATATCTTTCTCCATCCCTTTACTTTTGATCTATATGTGTCTCTATATTTAAAGTAGGTTTCTTGTAGACAACATATAGTTGGGCCTTGTTTTTGATCCACTCTGACAATCTCTGTCTTTTAATAGGTATATTTGGACTTTTTATATTTAAAATGATTATTGAAGTGTAACAGGAGAAACTTAACAGAGGACCATGGAGAGGTGGAAGGGGAAAAAAATAGTTGGGGAGAGGGAGAGAGGCAAATCATGAGAGGCTCCTGAATGCTGAGAACAAGCTGAGGACTGATGGGGCAGGGCGAGAGGGGAAGGGGGGTGATGGGCATGGAGGAGGGCACTTGTGGGGATGAGCACTGGGTGTTATATGGAAACCACTTTTACAATAAACTATAAAGGAAAAAAAGAGATTACTGATATACTTGAATTTATATCCACCATATTTGGTACTGGTTTCTGTTTGTTAACCTTGTTTTTTGTTTAAATTTTTTCTTCTACAATTTTTCTGTCCTTTTTTTCTTTAAATTGGACATTTTATATGACTACATTTCACTCTTTGCATATTAATTGTATTTCTTTTTAAACTTATTTTAACTGTTCCCCTTGTATTTGCAATATACATTTTCAATTAATCCAAGTCCACTTTTAAATAAAACTATACTATTTCACTTTTAAATGAAACTATACTATTTCATAAGTAGTATAAATACCTTATATTAACAGAATATTCCTAATTCCTCCCTCCTATACCTTGTATCATTGTTTTCATTCATTGCATTTTTCATAATCATACATATATTTATACATATATATTTGAATACATTTTTGTTATTATTATTTTAAGCAAACTGCTATCAGATCTATTAAGAATAAGAAAAATAAAACTTATTATTTAACTTTTACTTATTTTTCTCCTGTGCTCTTCCTTTTATTATCTACATTCAAAACTCTGACCTATACAATTTTTCTTCTCTCAAAAGAACTTCTATTTAAAAAAAATTTTTTTACACTTATTTATTTTTGAGAGACAGAGAGAGACAGAGCATGAACGGGTGAGGGGCAGAGAGAGGAGACACAGAATCCGAGGCCGGCTCCAGGCTCTGAGCAAGCTGTCAGCACAGAGCCCGACGCCGGGCTTGAACCCACGAACCATGAGATCATGACCTGAGCCAAAGTCAGATGCTTAACCGACTGAGCCACCCAGGCACCTCAAAAGAACTTCTTTTTTAAAATTGCTTGAAAGCCAGGCTTCTTGCCAACAAATTCCTTCAGTGTTTGCTTGTCTGAAAAAGTCTTTGTTTCTCTTTCATTTTGTAGAATAATTTTGTAGGATACAGATTTCTAGGTTGGTGGGTTTTTTTATTAACACCTGAAATATTTTACTCCATTTTCTTCTTGCTGTGTGGTTTCTGAAGAGAAGTCAGATGTAATTGTGATCTTGGCTCCTTTACAGTTCAAGTGTCCTTCCTCTGATTCTTTCAAGATTTTTCTTTATCACTGATTTTCTGAAGTTGAATGTGATATACCTAGGTGGAGTTTCTCTTTGGCATTTATGCTGCTTTAGGTTCTCTGAACTCTCTGGATCTTTGGTTTGGTGCCTGACATTAATTTGAGCAAATTCTCAGTCATTATTCATTCTAATACTTCTCTGTTACTCTCTTCCTTATTCTGGTATTCCCATTACATGTATGTTACATTTTTTGTAGTTGTCTCACAATTCTTTGATATTCTGCTCCTTTCCCCCTCAATTTTTCTCTTTGCTTTTCATTTTTGGAAGTTTTCATTACCATGTCCTCAAGCTCAAAGGTTCTTTCCTTAGCCATATGCAGTTTGTGAGTAAGCCCATTAAAGAGATTCTTTATTTTCAATCTCTAGCATTTCTTTTTAAATTTATACTTAGAAATTCCATCTTTCTGCATACATTATTCATCTGTTTTTGCATATCATCTGCTTTTTTCAATTAACATCTTTAGAATAGTAGTAGTAGTTTTTAAAAAATTGCTAGTTGGATAATTCCAAAATCTTGCCACATCTGATTGTGGTTCTGATGTGTGTCCTATTTCTTCAATGTGTGATTTTAGCCTTTTTAGCATGCTTTTTAACTTTAATGTCAAAAATGGACAGTATGTTCTGGGTTAAAGAAATTTGGTAAAGAAGCCTTTGGTGATATACTGGTAAGATGTAGGGAGAGGGTAAGCATTCTATAGTCCTGTGATTAGGACTCAGTTTTGTAGTGAGTCTGTATCCCAGGTTGTGAAGTTTACCAGTGCATTTTAGTTCTGTTTCCCCCACTGGATGGGGCAGGATGGCTACATGTGGCTGGAGAGGTGTATTTTTCTTCTGCCACATGGAAGGGGTCTGGAACTGGATACTGCCTTTTCTCCAATTTGGTTGGGCTCTAATAAAACACCAGCAGGTTAGAATCTGTGAAAATAGTTTCTCCTGAGCATAGTCCTTGTTAAGAAGAGCAGAATGCCATGGTGTATTTAAAAATGGTTCATTTTTCCCTTCTGAAAGCATTTTTCCTTCTGGAAGGAGGGAATTTTTCTCCAATATTCACTCCGAGGACCTGGTAGAGATCCTGGTGGTAAACTCAAGAGAGGAGGGCCTCCTTATGACTGAGTGTTATAAGTGATTGTATAACTGAGTGTTATAAGTGTTTGAAAAATAAACTTTCTTCTCTTGATTATTTCTGAAATTAGGTGAAAATTGCAGATTGTGCTATAATAGGAGCTATGTTGGCTTTGTAAAGGACTTAAGTGTATAGTGTACTATTTTAAAGAAGTCTTCCATAACTGAAAGAAAAAAATGAAGTGTCATTCTGGAATGAGATTGTATTACTTATTCTGTCAAAATAGCATGGAGTCAGAAAAACGGAAAAACAACCAAGCTTTGACTTTACCATGGTTGTTTAGTTCTTTTTCTGTAAATCTTCAGTTAACAGGTACATTTGGGAATGTAACTGTGGCTCCTTTTTATAAATTTTGGAACCCATCATCTGGAATCTGTTTTGTGATTAATGTTGTGTGTAATGTAGTAAGACATCAAAATTATTTATTTTTTAAATTTCAGGAAATATGTATCATATTAAGAGAAGTAACAAATCTGGTTACCAAAGACGAGGTACAAATTTGATAGGGTTGATATTCAAGCACAATCCAATAAAACTTGATTGTAACAAATAAAGATTCAATACAGATTAGAGCAAAAAAATCCCAAGGCACACTAAACACCCATGTAAAAATAGGATTCAGCAATAACACTGCTTTAAAGACTCACTCATTCATGGGCATTTTGAATTTCTCTAATATATAGAAAAACTAAATATATTTTTCTATATGTCTTTAACATTTATAGTCTATTAATTTAGATATTCCAGCAGCACCAAACACAAAGCTAGACACAGAGTTTATAGCCCCTGGAGATTAGAAGATACATGAATGAGTGCTGTGCCTGGTAGTGGTTAAGACTTTGTTAGAAGTGTCTCGGAGGAAAAAGGGCAGGGATAGCTGTCAGATAGCAACTGCCACTTGAAAGTGAGGTGTTTATTAAGTAGTTGACTATCCCCTGTTGAAGCAGAATAAACATCATATGCCAAACATTGCATGTAAATAATTGATATAGACATAAATAAATAGTTGTAACAAGATATGATTGTGTCCATAATAAAGATAATGTTCAAGTGAGGGAATCACAACTGTATCCATAATGATGAAACATAAAAAGATATTTAAAGATGAGGGCACAGGTACAAAAGATGAAAGGTTGGAATAAGCACAACAAATCTGAGAAATGTCATTTGGTTTGGGGGCACTTGGGATATGACCTGGATGAATATGCTAGTGCCTGTTTGTGACAGCCTTTTACACTATGCTGAGGGAGTTGAACTATAAACCATATGTCATGACATGTTTCTTTAAGTTGTGGGGTACAGTTGACAGGACTTGGGATTTATTGGTTATGTGGAGTTAAGGGACAGAGGAACTTACAAATGTAAGATTTCCATAGCAAATAGTTGATGTTTCCTTCTTACAAACATGAGCTGTTTGGAATTTTAACTAAGTTTAAAAACCTTTAATTATCTTGTTTATGATTTAAAAATTACATGCTTTAAACAAAGCTGTAAATTGGCTAAAAAGGCCATAGGATTTTCCTGGACAAAATACTTATCTCATCATATTTCTATACCTCTGGAGCTTTAGAGTAAACACACAGTTAGTGTGAAATTATTATTTGGTCAAAGGAATATAAGAATGTGATAGACTATTCAAATATGTTTTAAGTAATTTCTTTTTAGAAATGAGATCTTTCTAAGGCATGACCCAGTTCATTTCTATTTATAATATGCTTAGTCCTTAGGGGAGTGGCAAGTATACAGAAGTGCCAACTAAGTATTACCTATTATTCTAACTATTAGTGTTATCTGTTCTTGGATATTTGCAAGAGTCTTTAATTGATCTGTATGCTTCTTTCCTATCCATCTGTTAGTCTGTTCTCTAAACCTTAAGCAAAGAAGAGCAAACCTATTCCTGTCAGATAGCACCTGGTTGAAATAATGAATAAGTGAATGAATAATGTCACCTTTTAAAATATAACCATCCAGTGGCTTCTCATATCATTTATAAGACAAGTTAAAGTTCTTTCAATATTCTTTAGGCTTGTATGTGAACCAACCCCACCCTGTTCCCCTTTTCTCTGACCTCATCAAAGCCTCCTCTCCCCCTTGCTTTCTGTGGTTGAAAGGCGTCCTTTCCTTGAACACAAGTCTGCTACAGCCTTGGGGCCTGGGCATCCATTAGTCTGTCCTCCAGATATCTGTATTATATCCTCAGTTTATCAGGTGTCTCTGTCTCAATGTCTCTTTATCAGTAACACCTTTTATAATTAAATTTTGTATTATAGCATCCTGTCTTCTCACACATCTCCCTTATCCTGCTTTATATTCTTTATGGCACTTATCACTTTGTGATGTACTATATATTGTTTATTTTCTCTTTTTCTCCTCTGGGATGTAAGTTCCAAAAGGGTGTAGGGGCTCTGTGCCATATCTACAGGGTCTAGAATAGTGGTTGAAACTTTATACATGTATTTTTTAAATTTTAATGTTTATTTTAGAGACAGACAGAGCACAGCAGGGGAGGGGTAGAGAAAGAGAGAGGGAGACGCAGAATCCGAAGCAGACTCCAGGCTCTGAGCTGTCAGTACAAAGTCCAGCAAGGGGCTCGAACTCACAGACTGCAAGATCATGACCTGAGGCAAAGTTGGACGCTTAACCAACTGAGCCACCCAGGTGCCCCCAAACTTAATATTTTTAATGAATTGAATAAATCTACTTTCTAGCATCCATTAATTCAAGGGATATAGATCATCTACAGCAAACAAACAGGAGGCAAGGTCTGTTACATTTTGTAACCATTTTATTATTTTATTTTGTGCTGAATAGAGCCACACTGGTAGTTATCTTTCAGAAAGAAACCTTGTTAGAAAGTATAAGATAAATATGCACCTTTTATGTTAGTGTTTTCTACAATTTTAGTCATTTTCTGTGTTACTAGGTAAGTAGCTAGTATATCAAAAATCAGTACATTCGATTAACATAAGAACGCTACTCATTTTCTTAAAACTGATTCCTTAAGCTGATTTGCAGATATCAAGAAGTGTAAAGTCTTGTGTGAATAGCAGTTCTGTCTATGATTATGTGGTTTCCCTCATTCTTTCCTTTGAATTATAGCTCAGATGCAATCTCTGATGCATTTTTCAATTACGCTAAAATTCTAAGCATTTTGGCAGCTTTCTTTTTCCACACAAAATAGTTGGGAAAGAATTGTTAACTGTATGGAATGTTCGGAAAAAAACTATAATGAGAGTTAATGTTTTGGAAGTTTCAGAAGTCTGAGTAGACAAGAAGCATAGGTTTTCAATTAATCTTCTGATAATGATAGTCACTTCTTGAGAATTTTATGCTATGTTTAAGATTTAAAGTCAGTTTTGTTCCTGGATATGAAATCAAAAACCTCTACAAAGACAGATCATACTTTACAATAAAGCTCTAATATCAAATGTGAACAGAAGTTTTAGTGTCCAGGATGTATCTTATGAAAATGTTGTATAGTTTTAAGTTATTGCTTTTACAGTGACACATGCTGGAAACTGCTTAGCTAAATGTATTATTCTTTTTCTTCTTTATGTTTCCTCCTGATGGACTTTACCTATAGAATAATGACTTTAAGGCTCCTGAAACTCAACTCCTTTGAATTTATTATTGGAACAATTGCAAATGGATTCTCCAGCATTTCTTTGATTTTACAGTGTCTGTAGACATGTTGTCTAGATGTTTGCCATTCAAAGCTATGTTCTCCTTTAATTGCCCTCAAATACTATAATAATTATACCTTATATTTGTGAACATGTTACATTTTAAAAACTTTAAGTACATATTAATTTTTAAAGAATCTCTAGGGAATACAGGAAAAATAATAGTATTCTAAACTTACAAGTATTGAAATCAAGTCTGTAATGCTGAATAAATTAATATCCCAGAGATCCATTTACTGAACAAACATTTAATATGTACCTACTATGTGCAGGCCTATTCCAGGAACCGTGGAAGCCTTAGAGAACAAAACAGACAGGTTCTTGCTCTCAGGAAGTTTATATTACAGTGACTTTACCTGAACAGTATACATTGGCTGATTAAGTGGAGGAGCCTAGACTGTAAACTGTGTCTTTTGTCTAGATTGTTTGAATCCTTTGAGTACTTACATAAAAGGAAGATGCCAGTTACTATTTTAAGGCTTTTAAGTGTATGGTATTTCTTTGACTTCTCTCATTTCCTGTGAGCCCACACTGTGTTCCAGCAGAAAACAGAATTTCTACTCAGGTGATTACAGAGGTGTGTGAACAAGGAGGCCAGGAAACCTGGTGATGAACATTACTTCATTAGGGCTAATGAGGCAAGGGACAGAAATAGCTCACTGAACGCAGAGCTCACTGAAAGCTGGAGCCTTGCAGATGTGCTTTCTGGCAATGGCAGTAGTGGTAAGGTGGCCAGACCACTGTGATAAACCCAGAAAGTGGGAGGAAAATGACCCCACCTCCTTCTCTTCTCACCTTGCAAATTCTTGATAGTAACTTCCATTGTCTGAAGTGGATCCAGCATGAGAGTCTAATGATGTGGGCCACAGGGGTCAGGTTTTATGGACACAGAGTAGGAGAGAGAATTGTGGTTAGGATTTGGGGGGCCAACAAAGAATACCAAGCATTTCTATATTTGAAAGAGAAACTGGATACTTTATCATTAATTGTGTCATTTATGCTAAGCCTTTCTGGATCGTTCCTGTAATTTTACCAGATGGAAGTTGTCCCCACTCTCCCCACCTGCTAGCTGCCAATTTCTTTCTTCCTCATAATTGGAGTATAATGGGTACTCAAGAAATGTTTCTTATAAGTTATGTTTTATTTGTTATTAATCTCCTTTACCAGGTTATAAGCTATCTGAGAATGGGATCTGACTCTGATTTCCCTCTTTATTCCTCTACCTCTATTCAGAGAGTCAGCATGTTACTTTGCCTTAATAAATACTTATTGACTGAATGCATAGATGGATGATTGCTCAACTGCCAGGGAAAAAGGTTCTGAAAGTTATCTGGCTGTTAAATTCCCCTGTCAGTTACAATTAAAAGTTGTAGAAGAAAAGCGATTATTACCTGGCTGATAATGTATCTGTTCCTATTAGCACAAATTATGACATATGCTAATATATAAAAAAGAAAAATATTTCATCTTGGGAAAATATGTAGCTTGTCCTAAAATTGTAAGGCATACAATACCTCCTGAAATTAGGAATGCTGTATAGCAGGTTTGCTTTTGCATTCAAGAAAAATATAGGTCTTTCCAAATACTCCCACTTCAATAGGGAATTCTGTCTTTCAACTTTGAAAGCAGGTCCCCTATTTTCCACTGTTCAATAGACATGTGTACAGATTGGCTATATTCTGTTATAAGCTAAGAGGTTTTCACATTGGCATGGAAAAATCATTTGTTTTCAAAATTAAAAAAGAGTAAAAGCTGTATCTATTGTTTTACATACTTATATGCATAAATTTAAAATACTCATAGGCTTATATATCTTATAAAATGGCCAATTTTGATTTACTAAAACTTCAGTTCATGTAAGGAAATGTATCATCCATTGTTACACAGCAGAGGAGGGAACCAGTGAAAACATAAGGAAGTATTTTTTTTAATGTTTATTATTTTTGAGAGAGAGAGAGAAAGAGAACAAGCAGGGGCAGAGAGAGAGAGACAGAATCAGAAGCAGCCTCCAGGCCCTGAGCTGTCAGCACAGAGCCTGACACAGGGCTTGAACTCCCAGACTGTGATATCGTGACCTGAGCTGAAGTCAGCCACTTAACCAACTGAGCCACCCAGGCGCCCCCATAAGGAAGTATTTTTAAAGCTCTGTTATTTCTGGGACAGTGTCACTGTATATAGAACTAGAATAATGAATGTATAGAGATGCTCAACCAATGATTTCTTTTCATCTCATGAGAGATGTTTTCTTTAGTCTTAAAAATAGGCAATAAAAAAGGTGATGTAAAATTAATATGTAAAAAAATTATTTCCAAATATCTGGCATATTTGCTTATAGGAGTAGTGGTGCAGTTCAACTGTTAAACTCTTTGTGGAATGATGACAATGATCTTTATTTTCACATTCAAAAGGTGATAATTACTTTAAAAATAAGTCCAAAATTTACTGCCAAGTCAAAGGGTATGAAATATAAAGGAAATGTCAAATTCTGCTGTTAACTTTGTCAGACAGGCAGTGAAAAATCATACCTACATACAAAGGCCATATTTGACCTTTATGCTGACATTAGTTATATTAACTGGTCCTTTGGGTCTGTGTTAAAATACAAATTAAAAGTATTAAATAATGTCTGATGTTTTCTTTCATACAGATGATTTTTTCTTAAAATTATTTTTAAATAAGTCTCATTGTGATTTACATTTTGTTTTAAAATCCTTTTTAGATTTTTAAATATTATTTTCAATATTCTTTAAGAAAACAGATATTTGTAAAAAGTATCAGATAAGTTTATTTTAGGGGAGTGACTAAATTGTGGTGACACACATTTTAAATGTTTATTATTTAATGACATTTTGAAATGAAGAATCCTTTTGTGATTTGAGAATCATCTCAGTATTTTTCAGACTGGTTATTTTAATTTTTACATCTGTTTTCTTAAATCAAGAAAGAACTAATTGTGCCATTTTACTCTTGATTTGCATTAGTTTGAACAAATAAAATAAAATGCAAAAATGCAAAAGATATGTAATTCTGATCTAAATATTAGTGTGTATAAATATACATATATATAAAATTATGATGAGAATACGTTTTTCTGTTCTTTTTTCCCATTGCTGACATGAAGTTGAACTCAAATATAATTTCATTAATATGGAGTTAATGATAAAACCAGTAATTTTTAAAAATATGTTTATTTATTTTTAAATTTACATCCAAGTTAGTTAGCATATAGTGCAATAATGATTTCAGGAGTAGAATCCAGTTATTCATCCCCTACATATAACACCCAGTGCTCATCCCAAGTGTCTTCCTTAATGCCCCTTGCCCATTTAGCCCATCCCCCCATCCACAACCCCTCCAGCAACCCTATATTTTCTATAGGGTTTGTTCTCTATATTTAAATCACTCATATGTGGAATTTAAGATACAAAACAGATGAACATAAGGGTAGGGAAGCAAAAATAATATAAAAACAGGGAGGAGGACAAAACATAGGAGACTGAGGAATTGTTTTTCTTTATTGAAGTATAATGACATGTAATAATATATTAGTTTCAGGTATACAACATAGTGATTCCATATTTATATATATTATGAAATGATTACTACAATAAACCTAGTTACCATCTGCCACCATAGTTTTTTGCAATATTATTTACTATGTTCTCTATGCTGTACATTACATTCCCATGTCTTATTTATTTTATAAGCGGAAGATTGTGCCTCTTAATCCCCTTCTCTTATATCATCAGTTGCCTTTCACCCTGCACCCATGGACAACCAACAGTTTGTTCTCTATATCTGTGAATCTGCTTTTGTTTTGTGTTCATTTGGTTTGCTTTTTAGATTCCATACATAAGTAAATCATATGGTATTGTGTTTCTCTGCCTGCCTTGTTTCACATAGTCCAACACCCTGTAGGTCTATCCATGTTGTTGCAAATGGCAAGAATTCATTCTTTTTTGTGGCTGAGTAATATTCCATCACACACACACACACACACACACACACACACACTTGTATACACACAAACACACACACACACCATATCTTCTTTCTATGTATTATTGTTTCTGTTTTCTTTGGATAAATACTCAAAAATGATATTATAAGATCATATGATAGTTCTAGTTTTAATTTTTTAAGGAAATTCCATAATGTTTTCCATGGTGGCTATACCAGTTTGCCTTCCCACCAACAGTGCGTGAGGTTCTTTTTTCTCCATACTTTCACTAATACCTGTCATTTCTTACTTGTTTTTTGTTTTTAAAATATTTTTTTAGCCATTCTGACTGTTAGGAGGTAATATCTCACTGTGGATTTGATTTGCATGTCTCTGATGATTAGTGATGATGAACATCTTTTCATGTATCTGTTGACCATCTGTATTTTTGGGGTGGGGGGAATGTCTATTCAAGTGCTCTGCCCATTTTTAATCAGATAGTTTGTTTTTTGATATTGATTTATATGAATTCTCTGTATATGTTGGATGTTAATCCCTATCAGATGCATCATTTGCAACTGTTCAGTAGGTGCCTTTTTATTTTGTTGATGTTTTCCTTCACTGTGCAAAAGCTTTTTAGTTTGATGTTGTTTCATTTATTTTTTCCTTTTGTTCTCCTTTCCTAATGAGACAGACCCCCCCAAAATATCGCTAAGACCAATGTCAGAGAGCTTACTGCCTATGTTTTCTTCCAGTTTTATGGTTTTAGATCTTACACTGAAGTCTTTAATCCATTTTGAGTCCATTATTGTTATGATGTAAGTATGTAGTCCAGTTTGAATCTTTTGTATGTAGCTGCTGAGTTTTTCCAGCACCATTTATTGAAGAGATTGTCTTTTTCCTCATTGTATAATCTTGTCATTTCTGTTGTAGATTAATTAACCATATAAGCATGGATTTATTTTGGGGCTCTCTGTTCCGTTGATCTGTTCCATTTGGGTTCTTTTGTGATTCCATACAAATTTTAAATTTATTTGTTCTGGTCCTTTAAAAAATGCCATTGGTATTCTGATAGGAATTGCATTAAATCTGTGGATTACTTTTTAACTTTTCTCCTTGCATAATTAAAATGAATTTTGAAATAATCATATAAATGGCTATTTAAACTCAGTATGAACTCTAGCAAAGCTTAATTTGATGATTTTTTAAACCTCTGGTAAGTTTACATAAAAACATGTTCCCTTCAAATTCTTTATTTATACTTAGAGTATACTTTTTTTTTTAATCATTTTTCACTTTATATTATTTCCAGTAGACTGAAGGATATTTACATATGGTGATAGTGTTAGGTAGATAATCTATGATTACCCTGAATTCTAGCTATTTGCCAAATTAAATCAGCCAATATTTCTGCAGCATCTATTTAATACGAGTTCCTGGATATAGCCAGATATTATCCTAGTTATAAGTAAACAAAACTACTTTGCTAAAAGCATTCTTTATTCTGTTGTAAAGACAACACTTACAAGGTATACATTTAAAAAAGCAAATTAGTATTAACGCAGTCTGTATTAGTTTTCTAGGGCTGCCATAACAAAATACCAGAGACTGTCTAAAGCAACATAAATTTATTTTTTTCGCAGTTTTGGATGCTAAAAGTCTGAAATCAAAATGTCAGCAGGGTTGATTTCTTCTGAAGCCTCTCTCCTTGGCTTGTCGGTGGCCCTCCTCTCCCAGTGTCTTCATGTAGTCTTTTTTTTATCGTGTCTGTGTCCTAAATCTCCTTCTAAAGAGACCAGTCACATTAAATTAGGAACCACCATAATGACTTCATTTTACCTTAATGATCTCTTTATAGGTTCTGTCTCCAAATATGGTCACATTGTGAAGTTAAGACTTAAAAATATATATTAAAATCTGGTTGTTTGGGGGACACAGTTGAGCCCATGTCACTAAGTCTAGGCCAGTTCATTTTATCCTTGATTAATCGCAATGAAAAAATGGATATGAATTGCTATAGAAATTTTCCCTGATTCTTATCGATTCCTATAGCTTGGTTTGGCTTCAGTGATATGACCTTAAAATCTGTAGGTAGAAGGACACAATTCAAAAGTAAATGAAGGCAATTTTCTTAGAAGGAAAACTGAACTTATTCTGGAAACAGTAATTTATTATCATTCTATTTTGTAGACCTTAGTTTCATCCACAAATATTTCCTTTGTTATGTTTTTTAACTGAGTAAGTGCTTTTGCCATCCTGTTATTGCTGACTCCAGAAATTAAAGAATTGCCTTCCATTTTTCTTTAATGCACATTCCTCCACCCCTCCTGTCATTCTCAACCCATCCCATCATCAGCACCCAGTCTCCAAATCTTTTCTCCTAATATGTCAACTCTGTCTCCTTTGTCCACTCCTCCTTCCACTTAGTTTAGTTTCTCAACACTTAACTACGTAGACTCCTAACAGATCCCCATGCTTCCAAACTGGCTGCTTCCAAATTATTCTTTCCTGTGTTGTCAATAATCTTATTAAAATACATCATTGATCAATATGCTCCATTGTTCAAAACGATGACACTGCATAACTTCTAGAATTCAGTTCACACCTAAGGCTTTTCTTATATTGTTCTTCCTCTTTTTCTCTTTCCACTCTCAATGCTCACTACTCATTATCATCAGATAGGGCCTTCCTTCCAACTATCTGGAAGGATACACTGAGGATACTCCTCTGACTTTATCATACAGTTTTATATCTCCAAAGTATTAGTTAAGATGCTTTTTCTATTTAGTGCTATTTCCCCCTGCATCTTCTTCGTCAAACTAACTCCTATATACTTAAAATTTATCATCAAGATTTTTCCAAGAAGCATTTCATAAAAACATTTATTCCCATTGAAACACCTGCATGTTGCAAATTAATGGAGACAAGAATGTGCTATGGGAAATTTGGAGGCTAGATGATTTTATAGAACACAATGGCAGCTATGTGATTTACTTCAGCATTAGGAGAGATGAAAAGTTTAATTTTAGAAAGTTATAAAATTCAGTGAGGTACATCATCAACAGATACTTGGAGTCTATTTTTCCTGATATTACAAAAGTAAATTATTCTCTTAAAATAGAAGTAACATCCAAGTTTTAATTTTAAAAGTCTGAGTCTTCCAAGATTATGAGTGGAATTAAAAGCTTCATGCCTTTGTACAGATACTAGTTTCTAGACTGACATTCAAGAGAGACTATTTATAGATAAACTGTTTTAAAAAAATGAACTCTTGGGACACCTGGCTGGCTCAGTCAATTCAGCGTCCAACTTAGGGTCAGGTCAGATCTCATGGTTCCTGAAATCTAGCCCCACATTGGGCTCACTGCTGTCAGCCTATCAGTGCAGAGCCTGCTTCAGATCCTCTGTCCCCCTCTCTCTACCCCTCCCCTGCTTGCATTCTCCCCCCAAATAAATAAATATTTTTTAAAAAATGAACCCTATTTGAACCCTTACAGTTGAACATTGATCCAGCCTGTTTGCTGTTTTGGTTATATCTGAAGTTCCTCTGCCATTCTTGTGATTTTGTTATGTCCCTGACACATAAACCATTCACAGGTCACATTGAATAGAACATGATAGCTGATCAGAGCCAGTTTTCCATTGCTCATACTCAGGAATCAGCTGCTGTGCTGTACAATTTAGTGGATACTTACGCTGGGAACTGACTTCAACCAAGTACTGATTGGCATCATATAGGATGAGGAGTTGAATTTCAAAAATCAGACACTTAACATTGACACATTGACATTTGACCTTAAAAACATTAGACCCATTTCATATACCACATTTTTTCAATAAATCTGATCTCTTGTAAATGGGGGAAAAAAGTTAGATGTGTATTAACTTGTGTACTTCATAGAGACAATGTAATCATATTCATTGCATAACAAATTGCTAGGCTGTATAGAAAGACACATACACACACAATGCACACATACACATCATAAACAAAAATGAAAACAAACCAAATAGAAATTATTAGAATATGTGCATTATATTTTAGTTTTGAAAAGAAAACGTACTATTTCTTATTGGTTTTGATAAAAAATGTGGCAGGATCCTTTTGCAAGGTATGTGACATTTAGGGGAACCTCATCTTTATAGGCAGGTGTCATTTGGTTTTCTTAAGTTCACTTTGCTTTCCACCTTAGTCTCATCCTGTCTATATGCAAATACTACCAGAGAGACTTCATTGACACAGCTGTAGATAGTAAGGTAATTGCATCAACTCTAATTATGGCTTTGTAGATCATTACAGGAGGAGGATGTCTTTTTCATACTTTGTATGCTGCAGACACCAGTATTACTTGGTAACTTCACCTTTTCCAGCTGTGGAAATTTTTATGAGTATTGAATATAAATATTTACAGTTTATTCAACCTGTCAGGGTGCTTTTGTTTTTCTACAGACTGTCTCACAACATGTCCTATGATTAACATAAAACACTGTAAAATGCCTTCTGGGGAAAATTATACTGTAGTTTTTAACTGAATTTTTCAGTTTCTTTCCAGTAGTATATTTTATGGCTGAATATTAAACACCTGAAATAAGAATTTATAGTGGAAAGATTGGCAGAGTCCCATTTAATGAAGCAAAGTAAGAACTTAGAAAATCAGTTTCTTTTCAAAAATTTACTATTTAAAAAATACCACATGCTTATAAGATAGGCATTTTTTTAATTTCTGTTTCAGCAACAGCTCCACTTGGTTCATTGTATTTCCTATAATTAAGTATGGAATTCTGGAGTTCTACGGAGAACCTTAGATATGATCTCTACATGTATTCATTTTACAAATGATGAATGAGATTAAGTGACTTGCATAATTCCACAGAGTTAATGGCAAAGTTTGGAGACAAGTCAAGAGTTAGGATTTCCAATTAAAACCCTCAATGATGCCAGTACTCAAGATGTACTCATGACACCTCAGCATTATTTTTTATACAGCGAATGAAAAATTGTGTATTCAAAATTCTGTTTTTTATTATTATCCATTTATATAATTATAGAATTATTTATATATAATTCAGTGGTGGCTACTACGTGTTCTATATTGATCAGGTAATGTTTGAGAATTGCTGTCAATAAATTTTAAGAACTTATATTAATTTGCGTGAGCATGTTTAAAAATCAGAAGACATTGAAGAAATATTAGAGCCTTTCTATTCTATTTACAAAAAAGAATCTTGAAAAAATCTCAGAAACAATCTAATTTGATTAATTAATGATATTACCTTGTGACATATGGAAATAAGTAATTTTGAGGTTGGAAACACTAATAATACTATAAACCTTATCATTTTCAGCTGTACGTTTGCTGATTCTGCTTTATTTTATGTTTTACTGGGAAATAAAGTAGATGGTTTCTTATTTGGGTGTTACCTGACATATGAACATGCTATATGGACTTTTAAAGCACTGTTTGAATGAATGATTAAATGAAATAATTAAACAACTTTTGTATAAAAGTGCTATGAATTCCTTCTTAGTATTCATTGTTAGAAACTCTTTAAATTTAATCTCAGTATTTCCAGACATTAAATAACTCTAAATAACTCCTGTTAACAAAATGCAGAAAAGCTGGAATAACTTTGAAATTATTCAAAATGGAATCAGGAGTTCTTCTGTGAATCATTCTTATGTACTCAAAGTTACAAGGCCTTGAATCACCAAGTCAAATAGACATTAACTCAGACATTCTTCTGGGCCTGAGTATAATTCTGAATTAATACGGCCATGAACCCATAGATTTACATAAAACCAGTTTCATATTGAATTAGACCCTATGTAAGTATTCAGATTGCTTCAGGAGCAGAATATTACAATTTTTCTCTTGTTTACACAATTTCCAGAGCCAGTTTTGTGAACCTCCTGAGATTAAACTCTTTAGATAACCCTATTGCTAATTATTTATGTTTTTTTTATTAAAATTATACAAAATTCAAATAAGTGAGTTTTAATGTGTGCTCAGATACTCCATTTTTTTCTTCTTCTGGTCTCTGTATTTCTTATTCATCTTTGTAGGTAGGAATTCCTTTTAATACTGACTCCTTTACCAGAACTCAATAGTAGGATCTATGTTTTCATTTAAAAGTTTTTATATATTGGCCCCCTGGGTGACTCCATTGGTTAAGCATCCAGTTCTTGATTTCAACTCAGGTCATGATCTCACAGTTTCATGGGTGTGAGCCCTGGATCGGGCTCTGCATTGACCGTGAAGAGCCTATTTGGTATTCTTTTTCTCTCTTCCTCTGTCTGTCCCTCTCCCTGCTCATTCTCTGTCTCTCTCACAATAAACAAACAAACAAACAAATAAATAAAATAAAAATTATCATATAAGTTTGCCTAACAATAATAATTCAGTTTACTTTGATTGAACTCTTTAGTTAATATTGAAAATATTTCACTCTTGGGGCACCTGAGTGGCTCAGTTGGTTAAGCATCCAACTTCAGCTCAGGTCATGATGTCTTGGTCTGTGAGTTCAAGCCCACCATCAGGCTCTGTGCTGTCATGACAGCTCAGGATCCTAGAGCCGGCTTCAGATTTTGTGTCTCCCTCTCTCTCTGCCCTCCCCCAATCTCTCTCTCTCTCAAAAAATAAATAAAAATTAAAAAAATTTTTACAAAATATATCACCCTCTTTATATATTTACAGTTGTCAAATTTTATTTACTTTTCTATGAGCTTAATACATTTCATTTGTCTTATTTTATAAAGAATATACTGTGAATGCAGTAAAGTCATGTTACCAAATGGATGCATATAGTATAGATTCTATGAATCACAAAATAATAGAATAAAACCTTAAATTTAACAGCTAATTTGTAAAACAGGTGTGAATTTTTCTCTCAAACCTATGAGACTAGTTTTTATTAAATTTTTTATTTTAATCCCAGTATAGTTAATATACAGTGTAATATAAGTTTCAGCCATACAATATGGTGATTCAACATACATACAACACTTGGTGCTCATCACAAGTGTCCTTCTTAATCCCCATCACCTATTTCATCCATGTCCCCACCTACTTTGGTAATCGTCAGTTTGTTCTCTGGAGTTAGTCTGTTTCTTGGTTTGCCTCTCTCTTTCTCTCTCGCTTGCTCACTCTCTCTTTTTTCCTGTATTTGTTTGTTTTGTTCTATAAGACTTTTTCTAACATTGAAATGTAAGTGATAGTTCTTCGGGTATTTAAAAATAAACAGCACATACAAAAAAGTAAAAAAATAAAAATAAACTACACATCATCTTGGATAAACCTTGCTCTAAATATATGTGTATCCATATATACTAATTACATTCATGTTTGTTTCTTGACAGGGGGACATCCAGCAGCTGTTGATCATAGGAGACCCCAAAGCAGCATATGACTACTGTGAGCATTACAGTCCAGACTGTGACTCTTCAGTGCCCAAGGCCGCTCAGGCTCAGGAACCTCAGGTTGATGAGGTGAGGACCATGAGATCAGGGCACATTTTCTCATTTCAGTAGTACATAGTCTTGCAGTTTTGAGGCTTATCTCTATTATTCAGTTTTAATTAAACTATACTTTCTATTTAATAGTGTTTTAATATTTCTAGAAAGAAGTGATTTAAGGAAGAATTTTGGTGTTTTTTTTTTCTCTTAAGTACTCTGTTTCTTAAGCTTCTTAAAAATAGAGATTCCTTACTTGTATACTATGTATATGAGCATATTTCATTTTGGGGGAGATGAGACAAAGATAGTTTTCTAAAAGCTGTATTTCTGCTACATAAATATCTAAAAGCTATATTTCTGCCCTTGGCATTTAACTAATTAATATACAGCCTCAAGATAAGGGTGACAATTCTTCTGGTGTACTTGCCTTTGGCAATTCATGCAGTTGAGAAAGTGACATTAGAGCCATCTTAAAGTTTGAGGCTGTGTTGAATATTTAAAGAGAATTTTGTTTTCTGTTTCTTACAGGGCTAGGCTACATTGATATGTTTTGTCTTCTACAAAATTTGATATAAAGAACAATGAAATGAAAAGAAGTATGATCTAATTGTAGCTAAAACTATTCATATACTTTGATTCATATTATGTCACTTTATTTGAAATTCAGGTGTGAAACCATTTTTCCAGGCTATTTTTACAAGAACTTAATTTACTGTAATTAAATTTGACCCTATTCTCTTCCAGGCCAAAAAAAAAAAAAAAATAGTCATAGCAATTTTATCAAAATCAAATACCCCCCAAAACCAAAAACATAGTATAGCACACTCTTATCCAGATTTTTTGGTGAAATCTTTTGATGTGAATCTTCTGGAAATTAAAAAAACAAGCAAACTGGAAGGAATATACTTGTTAGCTGTCAGGAAAACAACTTATTTAGATTCTTTTTTCTCAAGGTGAGGAGTGTTTCATTTTAGAAGTGGGGGTTGGAAGTTTGAAAACATCAAAGCTATCTTTACATTTGAAAATAGCTTAAATGGCATTCTTCGTTTTAAGTATACTAATTGGTGTCACTTTTTGAGTTTTATTCTTTTAGAGTAAAGGATCTTTCCTTTAGAAGAGGTTAGGATCTTATCTTTTAATTTATTGGTATTTTTGCATGTGAATTCAATTGGGATTTTACTATTTAAATTCTTGAAATATATTTTTCCACATCACTTTTCTTTTTAAAGTATGATAGTAAATTCTGTTGCACTGATTTTTTTCCATGACTTAATATGAATGTTTTTCTTAAAACAGGATAAAGGCTTAAGAAGCTGACAGAAAAGCAAATATGAAAGAGAAAAAGAAATTACTTGGGTAGTTGTTTGCTTGTTTCATGTCCTCCAGTGGTTCATTCTTTTTATTCCTTCATGATTTATTTAAATAATAAATACTGTTAGGTTTAGTGCTTTTATATCTTAGAGATTATATGATAAATCATTATTGAGATTTATAACATTTATACATATTATACATGTTCGAGATTGATGAGGTTTATTTTGCTCCTATTTTAAGAAGGATAAGTTTTGTTCTTTTAGCAACAGATATGGCTCTGATTTTTGGAAGAATGAAGGTATGCTTTCTTAATATATTAACTTGAGGTGTTTTATTACTATATTTTAATGTTATCATGCCAGTTAAACTGAGTTATTTTAAAGCAAAATAATTTGTATCCATTTTTATCTTAAGTTCGTTTAAAAGTGAATTTGCTCTTTTCTACTTTGAGTTGTTGATAATGTATGTTTAACATTCATTAAGAAGTTCAACTTGTTTTTACCAGTAGAGTTTGAGTGGAAAAACAATGTATTGCTGTAACAAAAAACTGCAGGATATCTGGCTGGGTGTTGCAAAAATAGCATTTCTTACCACTTTCTATACTGAATGCGTTAGAGTGAAAAATTTTTTTGAAGAATTGGGTCTCACATTTTTTCCAATTCTAAATTACATTGATACTTCAATAGTAAGATAACCATCCTATGTTACACACTTGTGAAATAAACTGGTTAACCAAATTAGTAACCAATTCTTATGAAAATAATTTTGAACTATAGCCATTAATGTCATATATTTCAAATATGCATTTTAATAATTGATCTACAGATGTTCTTCCTGTACATTGTATGTATTGTATAGTAAGCAATATTATTTGCCAGTGAATAAAGAACATAACATGCAATATAGAGCATCAACCATTCGTGTTGTACTTTATATTGCTTAATTTTCCATTAACAAATTTGTAACATTGCACATTCATTATTCTCTTTAGATCAATAGGTATGTCAGTTTTTTATAAATTAACTCGTATGCTTTTTCCAACTCGTAATTGTGTTTAGCTCATTAAATCATTCTTAGAATTCAATTTTGTATGTGTTTGGCACATCATCATCATAGGCTGAAATGCATAATGTAGAAAGATTTAAATATAGTCAAAATGTCATCAAACTTTAATTCTATTTGAACCTACACAATACCTACACAATTTACATAGAAGAGTAACTAATTTTAATATTATGATGTTTTGGGATTTTCTCAAGTGAGATTATCCTGCTATCTTTACAAGAAATTAAATGTGAAATCTAGATATGGTTATTTCTTAATGTGTTATGCAAACTATAGTGTCTTATACATAGTAGGCAATTGCCATTCTTTTTTTTTTTTTAAGGACAAACAGGAAAATAAAGCAAAGGAGAGTATTTTATAGAGAAATTTAAAAACCAGTTGACTTCCCCAAAAATATTACCCTAATAGTTTTTGCACTTAATATTTATCATATGTTCTAGTTCTTATAGATGCACAGATATTTACCGATGCCACTATTTTTCTAACAAGTTAAATAAGAACAGATTATGACATTTCTAGAAAACCCTTCCTTCTCACTACAATTTATGCTAGGCTACTCACATATCCAAGCTGAAATCATTCCATCAATGCATGTATTTTTGCATATATTCATCTACTTTATTACAACTAGTTCTCTCTGTTTTCAAGGTACTCCCAAATTCCATAGTAAGAAAAGAGGGCCATCTCCAAACGTAGGTTATAAAGCTTCATGTACACTAGCAAAGTGCTACATATACTCAATACCATGACTAAGGGGATGTTGTTTAGAAAAAGAAATAAGAACAGAAGGAGCGATTCTTTACACTGACTCCTGAAAGACTCTAAAAAAAAAAAAAAGATATGCTTTAGTGCCTAAGGAGGTGAGAATATTATTTCCTTCATTATTCCATAATCACAACTAGTTTGGTTGATCTTCATTAGGAAGGAGTTTAAAAGAGAAGAGGCTTATGGAGGTTAGAAGATGTTTCCTCCTACAAGAAAAAGAAAAATGACATGAAGTTAATGTATATTAATATATTTTTGAATACCATGCTTCATTTGAGATGCATTAAACCGTGTTCTACTAAAAATCAGCCCTTTATAAAGTCTTTGTTTATTGTCTTATGTTTTTAAAATTAACTATAGATGCACATGATTTTGAAAAGTCTGCTTAATTTTAAAACTCTACAGCATAAAATAGACTATCAAATCTTTTCTTTTTTTTAGTATTTTACTTCCAGCTGGCAGCTAGTAGTTAAATTTATTATTTCTTATTTCAACATGAGTGACTATTACTACAGAAAAATTATTCATTAAATATTTTGTCACCATTAATGTGTTTTTAATATGTATCTAAATCCAGTGTTTAATTATTTTATTTACTTAATAATGTTTACATTAACTTTCCTAGAAATAGTTGGCATTATATCTTGACTGCAGAGGCATTAAGAAACAAATGTTCAGTGTTCTATATGTGCATTTTTCTATTTTATCAAATTCTATACAGTTAGAATAAAGCTTTGTTGAAGTTCTTCAAATGTATATTCATTGATAATGAAGCTATTACTGAATAGATAAAATTATGAATCCATTTCAGTTCATCTAATCAAATTAGAGTGTTTACAGTCATAGAGAACACTAAAGACATGTCTATGTTTATATTTCAATATGACCTTCAGCTGAATCATCTAGAAAAGTTTACTCTAGTGAGGGTATTTCATGAAGGGCCAGATGTATAATGTTGCCAGGAGATCAGTTTTGGACATGTCTCATTATATGTCTGTGAAATTTGCACTCATTTGCATTGCAATAGTTAATAGAGCTAATTAGAAGGCACACTGATCACAATTTTCTGAAAGACATATGGTCAACAGTTACTTTTCTGGCAGATTACAAAGGATTTTCTGGCAATTTTGAAATGCCAAGAAGTCCAGTTGGGATATAATTGGAATTTTATCAAATATAATACTGGGGGAAACCCAGATAAGTTGCCTTTAGCTTATATATATTAAAGACACCGCTTGTTGAGAGTGCTGCTTAATATTTATGTACATACTACCTTAGTGTATTTACAGTTATTTTGCTTAAAACCAATGATTAATATGTTTCACAATAACTATATTCTTGTTTATAAATTAAAGTTTTGATATAGATATTTGGCTTTGAAGGTGAACACATTATTTTCCTTATCATTCAGTATGTATGACTGTCTTGTACATCCTTCTATTGAGAAACATACCTCTCTCCAACTAAATTACGTTAATACAGAGGAATCTAGTATAAAATATTATTTTCCAGTTTGAGTTTAGTTTAAGTAGTTTACAATGTCGCAGTGCTATGCTTTTTTGATAGAGGGAAAAAGAAGCAGGGTTTTTAAAAAGTGAAATAGTGTGTTAATTAGAAACAGATCTAACTTTGAATCTTTTAATATTTTCCAAGTATTCTGTGCTTATTTTGATCTTAAGTTTATGGCAAATTAGAGATTTCTTAAACAAATTTTATATTTTATTTTTCATTAGTTCTAGTGTTTGGTATAGACTTATCTCATGTTCCTTGCATTTCCTTTTCCTCCTCTCCATCTCTGACTTACAATTTAAACATCCTTTCATACTTGGAAAGACTATTCTCCATGTTTAAAATTTAAAGCATGTAGTTTAATGGAAAAAAAAGTACCCATTAGAATTATACTAAAGTTCTTTTAGAGGAGCCTTGTATAACAATTTTTACAAATAAAAATTAACAAGAATATTTAACAACTGTGACCAAGAACATAACTGCTGTGTTCAAAATAAGTCATTGACTAAAAATTTAGAATATTAATTAAGTTTGAATTAATATTCACAATTTTTAGTTTCCTCACAATCCTAACCACTTTTCCGCTCTTAAAAAATTGGCTTTATGCTCTTATGTTATTATACTCTGTACACTGACAGTATAATACTTCTTATAATACAAAATAACATTTAAATACTTGCCTCTTAACCTTTACCCTACGTAAAAGTTAAGATGATTACCACTTTGTTATTAGTATTACCCGCAACTAACAAAATCGCCTGATATTTTTTTCCTTTGCGACGTAGTATACTCCTGAGGATATTCTGGAATATGACTATGAGTATGGGGAAGCAGAGTATAAAGAGGCTGAATTTGTAACAGAGAGACCCACTGTAGCTGAGGAGACAATAGCGCAAACTGAGGTAAAAACAAAGTCGCACCTGTGTGTATGGTGATCTGGTGTTTGTCATTCTGTGGTTTCTTATGTCCTCTGTTCCTCAAACTCATTGTAAGCCTTTCATCCACCTGATTTCTGTGACCCGATAACTGATTTTTATTTCACAGTAGCTGTTCCGAAGGAATCATGCTCATTTTGCTTTGCTTGTCCTTCCTTTCATCCATGCTCTGCATTTCCCTTTTCACTGTATTTATGTTTTCCATTCCATCTTTCACCACATTTTACAGAAAAAGAAAGCCAATTTCAAAAAGAAGACGAAGACAGTGGCCACAAACTCAAAGGAAAAGTCCAAAAAGTTTACACCCCCTAAATCTGAAAAATTTGCGTCCAAGAAGAAGAAAAGTTATCAAGCAACAGCAAAAGCCAAACTAGGGGTAAAGGTAGCAAAGAAAAAGCAATCAAGATCTCTCCTAGATAAGCTGGAAGATCTCTGATGATGAGTCATTGTCCTAACCCAACTAGACAAATCCTCATTTGGCTAATATGAAAACCCAGTTAAATCATATTTTTCCTAAATTTGGGATTACCTTACATTCTTAGAATTGTTTTTCTTTTGAATTTACCACTAGGCAAATATCGTTGATGATTTTCACGAATACAACTATGGAACAGAGGAAAGTTACCAGACAGAAGCTCCTAGGCATGTATCTGGAACAAATGAGGTAAGCTCATTGACACTATTAAATCACAGTCCAGATTTTTTAAGCACGTAATTTTTCTAAACGTACTTCACTCTGGAAGAATATAACTTGCAAGAAGGTTCATCTTTTTATTCCTTTACTGATATAGGAGAAACCATAGCATTGGTTCACTGTTACTGTATTAGTCCATTCAGGTTTTGCATGAATCTTTGCTTCATGCAGACGCAAATTGATTAAACTGGATTGGCTGCTATCATTTTCTTGATTGCTCCTGGAATTGAGCAAGCTTCTCAACATGTCGTGATGAAAGGTATTCACAACATGATTTTTTTTGTGTGTGTGGAGGAGACTCCTCTAAAGAGATAATTGTATCGTGAAATGATACAATTAGAATTTATTTCATCTGACCAATAATCATGCATTTTTATTACAGCAAACTCCTTTTTTAATAGTATTCATTTATTTATTAAAGTGTATTTATTTATTTTAATAGAGAAAGAGCACAAACAGGGAATGGGCAAAGAGAGAGGGAGATAAAGAGAATCCCAGGCAGGCTCCACACTGTCAGCACAGAGCCAGACATGGGGCTCAAAATCACAAACTGTGAGATGGTGACCCGAGCTGAAATCTAGAGTTGGAGGCTTAACCGACTAAGCCACCCAGGAACCCCGACAGCAAACTTCTTGAGAAAATGTAGTCTTAATGGATTTTAATAGCTATTTACATTTTCATACTTGTTAGGAGAATGATGTTAATTATGATTTAAAAAATAATGTGTCTTAACCTTTTCATTCTTTTCTATGAAAATGTTTAATTAAGCACATACAGGTATATTTATAATAATATTCATATTATGCATATATTATTTAATATTAGCATACATTCATAATATTCATAATCTATTCGTATTATTCACAATATTCATAATATTTCATATTATGCATATATTCGTATCATGAAAAAATGACTGCACATTTCAGTTTAACTTTGAGAAACACCTGTCATACTGGGTATGAAGAATACCTGAGTCATTTAGCTATAAGAAGATTTATATAACGTGTGTACCAGTGAGGCAAATAAACCCAGCAGTGTATGACATGCAACCACATACTTCAGAAAAATAACATTTTAGGGTAAGAACAGATTTTAAGTTTCATCTGGTCCAAACTAATCATTTTCCAGAAATGGATATCTTGATTCAATGGATATTTATCTAACCAAATTCAACTAGCTTTTTAGTTCAGAGCTATGAACATAGCAATATTTGGTTTTTGGATAACATGCATCCCCTATAGATAGTATATCCTCCTTGGCTAAGAATACAAAAATATTACGGCTATTGGAAATTTTCTTTTGGTTAACAATTGCTAAATTAATCATTTAGCTGCATTTTTATTCACATGATTTTGTGTACTACTACTTATTTATTCAATACTATTCTGTCATCTAGATTCACTATGTCTTGGAAATCAAGTAACGTACAAATAAAAAATCCAAAAGTAGCAAGATAAGTTAATTTGAACCTCATCAAAATCATTATATGGCTAAAAATTGCATAATAAATATAATTCAGCTTTATGCTACTAATAAAGAATTACTTATGTGTAAAAGATAATTATACTAGGTTTATTTTTCTATCTCTGAGGGAGTTTTATTGATATAAAATTCCCTTGCAAGTACATATTTATTCTCTACCCTTTATGAGATTATGCAGTGATATATTCTATTTCATTTTTTGAATTTTGAGGACTATAATTTATATTTTATTTTCCTTAAAGAGCTCTTTGGTGATACAATACTCCCTTATATACTACATAATCTAAAAATTGCAATGATAAGTCTCAATATTGATATTAATATTTTATTTTTCTGATTGAGAGTCAAATTTACATGGTTTTTCTGGTAGTAGTTATATTTTCAAATGATTATCTGTGAGATTTGAAAATTAAGCAAAGCTTTAACTATGCATATTTCATCATTCAAATTTTAAACCATAATGTAAATATAAAATTGACTAACAAGTTTTTTTCAATGGAACAAGCAAATACACATGTTGAGTCCATGTGAATATTTGCAGTTTATTGGGAAAGGTACTTTGAAAGCAATATTTCCTTGTACATACCAATGTACAAAAATATTTCTTTCAATGATACTGAAAGGCTCTCTTTTTCAGCCTTCAAGACTTGCTTGAGTAGCATTTAAATTGCTTCTCGTCACATTCCATCAAACTGTAATTGCAAATGCTTACCTTGCTTTACTAACAGTAAACTTCATGTTCTTCAACTCCTTGCAACTTAAATTAATAGCCAAATCCAGTTGAAGAAGTATTTACTGAAGAATATCTAACTGGAGAGGATTATGATTCCCAGAGGAAAAATTTCGAGGATACACTATATGAAAACAAAGGAATAGACGGCAGGGACTCTGATCTTCTGGTAGATGGAGATTTAGGCGAATATGATTTCTATGAATATAAAGAATATGAAGATAAACCAACAAGCCCCACTAATGAGGAGTTTGGTCCAGGTGTTCCAGCAGAAACAGATATCACAGAAACAAGCGTAAGTCAGTATCACGCTCTATGTCATTGTATGTCTTGTTTTTGGAGTATTTTCACGTTTGTCTTGATATCTTTTCAGGTTTAAAATACCAGTTGTATTTTATGTAAATTATGGATAGTTATCACTACTAGGACACCTTGATAGACTCTTCCTCACAGGAATCTATAGCACTTGTATCTCTGCCTCCACTACCAGAGTCGTCATTTGAAACTATAATCTTGAATAGAATTGTATCTGAATTGTCCTGTCATTGATGAGATTAAAATAGTCATTATTATTTGGGGTAGTAAGTCTAATTTCTGAATTTTAGACTATTTTATTTGTTAATTTTTTTTCTTTTATAGATTATTGTCAAGTTGGTTTCCATATAATACCCAGTGACATCCCCACAACTGCCCTCCTCCATGCCCATCACCCCTCTTCTCCTCTCCCCCACCCCCATCAGCCCTCAGTTTGTTCTCAGTATTCAAGAGTCTCTCATGGTTTGCTTCCCTCCCTCTCCCCAACTATTTTTTCCCCTTCCCTCCCCCATGGTCCTGTGTTAAGTTTTTCCTGTTCCACTTATAAATGACAACATATGGTATTTGTCCTTCTCTACCTGACTTATTTCACTTAGCATAACATCCTCGAGTTCCATCCACGTTGCTACAAATGGCCAGATTTCATCCTTTCTCATTGCCATGTAGTATTCCATTGTATAGATAAACCACATCTTCTTGATCCATTCATCAGTTGATGGACATTTAGGCTCTTTCCATGATTTGTCTATTGTTGACAGTGCTGCTATGAACACTGGGGTACATGTGCCCCTATGCATCAGCACTCCTGTGTCCCTTGGTAAATTCCTAGCAGTGCTATTGCTGGGTCATGGGGGAGTTCTACTGTTAATTTTTTGACAAACCTCCACACTGTTTTCCAGAGCGGCTGCACCAGTTACATTCCCACCAACAGTGTAGGAGGGTGCCCATTTCTCCACACCCTCACCAGCATCTATAGTCTCCTGATTTGTTCATTTTAGCCACTCTGACCGGGGTGAGGTGGTATCTCAGTGTCGTTTTGATTTGTATCTCCTTGATGATGAGTGACGCTGAGCATCGTTTCATGTGTCTGTTGGTCACCTGGATGTCCTCTTTGGAGAAGTGTCTGTTCATGTCATCTGCCCATTCCTTCACTGAATTATTTGTTTTTTGGGTGTGGAGTTTGGTGAGTTCCTTATAGATTTTGGATACTAGCCCTTTATCCGACATGTCATTTGCAACTATCTTTTCCCATTCCATCAGTTGCCTATTAGTTTTTTTTTATTGTTTTCTTTGCAGTGCAGAAGCTTTTTATCTTGATGAGGTCCCAATAGTTTATTTTGGTTCTTGATTCCCTTGCCTTTGGGGATGTGTCGAATAGGAAATTGCTGCTGTTGAGGTCATAGAGGCTATTTCCTGCTTTCTCCTC